>CM054184.1:2282500-2492500 GCA_028829895.1 Sinotaia quadrata
TGTATGATATTAAGCAGTAGTAAAAAGTGTTTGATGTTAAGCGGTAATAGAACGTGTATGATATTAAGCAGTAGTAAAAAGTGTTAGATGTTAAGCGGTAGTAGAAAGTGTGTAATATTAAGCAGTAGTAAAAAGTGTTTGATGTTAAGCGGTAATAGAACGTGTATGATATTAAGCAGTAGTAAAAAGTGTTTGATGTTAAGCGGTAGTAGAAAGTGTGTAATATTAAGCAGTAGTAGAAAGTGTTTGATGTTAAGCGGTAGTAGAAAGTAGATGATATTATGCAGTAGTAAAAAGTGTTAGTTGTTAAGCGGGAGTAGAAAGTATATGATGTTATGTTATAGATACAGTTGCAGAGAGGTAAAGAGTAACAGTTGTTGTAGAAGGATGAAGAGTAACAGTTGTTGTAGAAAGGTTAAGAGTAACAGTTGTTGTAGAAAGATGAAGAGTAACAGTTGTTGTAGAAAGGTGAAGAGTAACAGTTGTTGTAGAAAGGTTAAGAGTAACAGTTGTTGTAGAAAGATGAAGAGTAACAGTTGTTGTGGAAAGGTGAAGAGTAACAGTTGTAGTAGAAGAAGTGGCAATGACTATAGTGGTTGTAGTTAAAGCAGTATATTTTTTCTTTCCAAATGATTATGCACAAATACTAACATTATTTGTCAATATGTGTACAAATTTTACTTGACAATATATGTATTAACATTCCTTGACAATATGTGTACAAACCTTTACTTGACAATATGCTTATTAACATTACTTGACAATATGTGTACAAACATTACTTGACAATATGTGTACACGCATTATCTGACAATATAAGTATTAACATTTGACAATATGTGGGAAACATTACTTGACAATATGAATACCTTTACTTGACAATATGTGTACAAAAGTGTACTTGATAATATGCGTATTAATATTACTTGACAATTGTCATATGTCCAGTTTCCATTTAACGATCCTGTACTATTTAGGCTCTAGTAATCAATATTGGTTTATTGGATAATTCCTAACATTAGCGACAGCCAGACTGCTTAACTTACCTTCCACTCAAATGCCACAATATCGGCCAATTATTCACAACACTTAGCCAGATAAGTTAGACTAAGACTTGTCTTAGATAACAAAGTTATCTCCCCCTTATTTATGGATTAATAATTACTATTCTTTATCCCTTTATTACAACTCAACCCCCAGTTAGCTAATCATTTGATCGGTTACAAACAATTATGTAACAACGAAGGTGATAACAATAAATTTAATAACAATTAAATTAAATTAGAAAACAAAAATTGAACAATTTGATTTTGCAACTAACAGTGTAGAATGATATCGTTTAATTGTTTAGGCACAGAATTCCAGACTTTGTCTCTGATCAGTTTTGGAACTTCAGTGTTTATTGGACAGCTGGACACACTGCTCATTGTCGTTTACACTGCACAACGCTGACGTCACATGGCAGTCTCTTGCAATACGAGCATAGATGACGACAATGACTTTGGCATAGATGCTCACTCACTCTGCAGGTTTCTCCAGGGTCCTCATCTGTAAGTCTAAGGGATTCCAACCACTGAGCTCAGCATTAGCAGATGGCACTAGAGTTGAGAGTTAAACTCAAGACTGGCTGTAATTAATAATTATTATGTTACAACATCATGTGGTAATAGCAATTATATGGGTTTGTGGCGACACGGATAATCAGTCTTTACAATTCCACTAATTAGCTTTAGCTAATTCATAGTTTACATTACATGAAAGTTTCAACTTATAAAATCTTTACAAAATATATTTCCTTCATTATAATACAGTCACAATTATAATATAATTCAGCTTGTGATCCAAGCATGCTTGTCAACTTGTTAGCTCTCCCATGATAACAATTAATCAATGGAAATACGAATACATACACATGGTAATTCCCTTCATAATTGTACAAGTGTAATATCGCTAACACCACTTAGATTCATAATTGTACAAGTGTAATATCGCTAACACCACTTAGATTCATAATTGTACAAGTGTAATATCGCTAACACCACTTAGCTTCTGTAGGAAAATATATTAACTTTAGCAGCATTCAAATTCACAAGAATATTCTACACACATTTATAGTATAAAATACATGGCATATCAATTTTCACAAGAAATAATATGATCAAGCAAAACCAAGTATATTACCACTATGTGTTCTTAGGCGTGGTCATATGGTGGATGCCGTCTCTTCTCTTTCTCTCACCCCTCATAGATGGGTACGCTATGTTACGGTTGGCATGACTTACCAGCACAATTCATTCAGGTGGTTATATCAATGAACATAAAGGTCAGTTAGTGACTTAGCGCTACATCATTGCCCAGAATGCAAATGGCCATATATGGGTGGTTAGTATCCAATTTTCAGAGTGTCCTTCACCTGTGACTTAACCTATATTCCCTGGACACGTAAACAAGTATTTCGTCAGCCTACTTAATCCTTTTCGGAAGTCATCTCGATAAATATGTGAGGCAGGGAAGGACCCGTTAATACAAAGAATGATATAATAATAATAAAAATGTTTATTAACAATGCATAATTTGTTTAATATATCTTCACAACAATATGTGTGTAAACATTACTTGATAATATGTGTACAAACATTACTGCATTGTGTTTGTCTATTATATATGTTATCACTGCAGTAATCAACAGACTGCATTGTAAGTCTGACTATTTGTATATGCTATCACTATATGCTATATTACAGGAAATTGTTTAGTTACAAATTCTAAATACTTGTGGATGATACGAACGCTTTCTGACAATAACACATTGATTTAGATGTCACGTGATTGTTTTGAAGAATTATAAAATAGCATCGACTTTAACAGTACATATATGTAAGTATGTTGGGCACGGAATTTGGAATTATATACAATTTTGAAGACTTTCGAGGGGTCAAAGGGCAAGAGAAAACCCCCACTAAGATTTCCTTAAAAGACTATCCATCTCCGCAGGGACGTCTTAACAGCATTATAGGCCCACTATAGTCCACTGAAGGCCCACCTACACAACCACTTACAAGAATAAAAATGTAAATGGTCTTTATAATGCCCCTATGCTCGTGAGGCCCCGGGCAACTGCCCAGTGTGCCCATGTGCCCAAGACTGCACTGGATCACCGTATATCAGGGTTTCCACGAGAGATCGTTATTGCAAAATAAAATTCCTAGATACAGAAGTTTTTTTTTCTTTTTTTTAATGCAGGGGTTCACATTCCTGTAAATTTGTATGTATTGTTTCCTATAACGGTGCTGTTTTTCTGTAATGTTGCGTGTGTTATTTCCTGTATATTTGCTGAGTTTGTGTACAGTTATGTGTGTTGTTTCCTTAACGTTGATTGCTTTATTTCAAGGTTGCTTACATGCTTTTTCTAACTTTGCTTGCTTTTTTTTTAGTGGTGTGTAATGTTTAGTGTAACGTTGCTGTTTTTCTGTAAATTTGTGTTATTTGTTTATTGTAATGTTGTTTGCTTTTCCTCAGGGTTCTACATACTCGTTTATTTTAACATTGCTAAGTTTTCTTCAAAGTTGTGGAAATTCTTTTGTAATTTGCTTGTTTTTCGTTAAGGTTTTGTGTAGTAGTTTACTGTAAATGTTCTTGCTGTTCTTTAAGGTTGGTTGTGTGTATTTGTTGTCTGTATCGTTGCTTTCTTTCATTTTTAAAAATAAGTTTGCGTGCATTAGATTTTGGTAATGTTGCTTTCTTTTCGTTAAGCTTCTGTATATTCGTTTTTTGTAACGTTGTTTGCATTTCTTTAAAGGTTGTGCGCACTTGTTTTTTGTGAAACTATTTGCTTTCCATTACGATTGTATGTACATTTTACTGTAACGTTGCTTGCTTTTCATTGCGGTTGTCTGTACTTGTTTACTGTAACGTTGCTTGATTTTCATTGAGGTTGTGTGTACTTGTTTACTGTAACGTTGCTTGATTTTCATTGCGGTTGTCTGTACTTGTTTACTGTAACGTTGCTTGATTTTCATTGCGGTTGTGTGTACTTGTTTACTGTAACGTTGCTTGATTTTCATTGAGGTTGTGTGTATTTGTTTACTGTAACGTTGCTTGATTTTCATTGCGGTTGTGTGTACTTGTTTACTGTAACGTTGCTTGATTTTCATTGCGGTTGTGTGTACTTGTTTACTGTAACGTTGCTTGATTTTCATTGAGGTTGTGTGTATTTGTTTACTGTAACGTTGCTTGATTTTCATTGAGGTTGTGTGTATTTGTTTAGTGTAACGTTGCTTGCTGTTCATTGAGATTCTGTTTATTTGTTGTTTGTACATTTTTACTGCATTTTTGCTTACTTTTCTTTAATGTTGTGTTCTTTTTTTCTTGTAATATAGACGAACAATATTGATACCGACACTTTTATTAAACGTGTGCACGTATTTCTGCTGAAAATAACTTTCGCTTTTTATATTAGTATTTAAACAATAGATATCGTTATAGTTGACCCTGAATACTTTGTAAAAATAAAAAATAAATTATGTTTTATCGAAG
Organism: Sinotaia quadrata; assembly: GCA_028829895.1. NCBI lineage: Eukaryota > Metazoa > Mollusca > Gastropoda > Architaenioglossa > Viviparidae > Sinotaia > Sinotaia quadrata. The sequence continues at coordinate 2,287,037 of CM054184.1, forward strand.
TGAGGTAGTTTATTATGGAGTGCTAGTTGGAAAGGATCGAGGCGTCATTTCATATCTGCACTTTGCCTTACGTCACAAGAGTTCTACTAACAAAGAAAATGGAAACACAACCTTAAGCAAGACGTTATTTCATATCTGCCCTCTGCAATACGTCACAAGAGTTCTAATAACGAAGAAAATGGAAACACAACCTTAAGCAAGACGTCATTTAATATCTGAACTTTGCAATACGTCATAAGGAGTTCTAATAATGAAGAAAATGGAAACACAACATTAAGCAAAAACGAACATCCTACACATAGAGCATGACAACGATATAGAAGTTAATACCTAACAGTTTTAGGTTGGTTGTAAGTTAAGAAATTGGCGTCACTTGGCAGCGTGACTGAAATTACGTACTCAGAAAAAATGGACAGCTTGCTCATGGGATTGATGAAAACCGAAATAAGAGATTCCAGTTGCTAGTGAAGTTATTTATAAATATGTGTGAACTACCACTTAGTTAACAGAGTACATTTATTTGTGTTGATTCTAAATGCAGAGTGAGTCACACATGCGCACCTCACAAACACTCGTGACAACTTTATCTGGAATTCGCATTTTGTGGTATATGCCATATAATGAAGCCATGAGACTGTCTTGAATTTTAGAACGTAAATAAAATGAAAAATAATTACAAATAAATATTTACGGATTTCCAACAGAGATTAAATCCGAACGTAAATTATATTATCAACACACACGCACACTCTCTCTCTCTCTCGCTCTCTCTCTCTCTCTCTCTCTCTCTCTCTCTCACACACACACACACACACACGCGCACACACACACAATTTATAAAGCTCTTTCATGGTAAAATCAGTTGGTTGGTTAAAACAACAACACTCGAACATTCAAACAGGTATGCTTATCCAAAGAAACAAAACATTAAGCATGCTTTATTTCTTTCTGTCTGTCTAACTATCCTTCTATCTATCTATCTAAATATCTGTCTATCTATCTATCTATCTATCTATCTGTCTGTCTGTCTGTCTGTCTGTCTATCTATCTATCTCCTTCTTTTTTCATTATTTCTTTCAATCTTTTTTCAAATTTTCTTTCTTTTCTTTGTTGTTTCTTTGTTTGTTTGATTCTTACTTTCTTTCTTTCTTTCTTTCTTTCTTTCTTTCTTTCTTTCTTTCTTTCTTTCTTTCTTTCTTTCTTTCTTTCTTTCTTTCTTTTTCTTTCTTTCTTTCTTTCTTTCTTTCTTTCTTTCTTTCTTTCTTTCTTTCTTTCTTTCTTTCTTTCTTTCTCTCTTTCTTTGTTTCTTTGTTTCTTCTTTCTTTCCTTCTTTCTTCAAATTAATGTTTTGCCTAACTCTCTGTGTCTTTTCATAAACTGATATGCATTCGCACAATAAGTTTCCCGAATGACTGAATTAGGTAATTTTTCAACTTGTGCTATGAACACGACTGTTGTGCCTATAAAATTATTCTTATTGATTTGAGAAATAGCACAAAAGGGGCCATGACTAGACAGGGGCCAAGACTAGACAGAGGCACTAAAGCATGGAGCTCCTTTCTGCAGCAAGTCATCTTGACACTGCCCCTTAATATGTATGCTGGCTGCCTTCAATGGTTTTACATGATATAATCACATATGAATGCAAATGTCTCTAGAAGACACCACTCCAGCAGACGTGACTCATCCCTCTCACTTGACAGATATCCGGACTCTGTAAACGTTTTCTCTCTTCCACCACATTATAGACAAACATAATATAATAATTATAATTAAAGTCAGTGCACATAACCTTTTCAAAGATGGCAAATGTCGCTGGCACATATTCATAATAATCATGCTGTTTGCAAGAAGTTACTGTCTTTCTTATTTAGGCGAGGATCTCAGGTGCTAATTTCTAGGTAAGTTACACAACTGTTCCATAATCTTAGATGCGCTCAGACCATACAGAAACGTCTAGAAATACTAATGCTTAATTAAAGCACATCAAGAGGAATATTTTGCAAACTTCATGTGTACTAATCAAAACACCACGAGGACCATTCAAATAATCTGCGGGAATTCTTGTGACTAAACTTGTGACTTTGTTACAAAAATGCTTGTAAAGACTATTGCTGATTCGCTTTAACAAGGTTATGTAGAAACACTTATCGCTTATCTCTAACTCCACTTCTATTCTCTGCTATGAACTAATCTGTGATTTAATCTGAGATCAATCTATTGAATTATGTTTTAGGATATAAGACTATATAGGTATTAAAATTATTTGAATGTGGTTTCATGGAAACATTGATGTCAAGAAATCTCCTTCATAGTATTAGTCACTTGTATATATGATTGTTGATTCAATAAATGTATTGTTAAATTTAATGATCTTCTTACTCATATTGATAACCTCCTGTTGAAGAATAAAGAGGGTGGATGGGGACTCGCCAAAATAGATTAAAAGACGGATTTATCTTCTCCATTGGTAAGAAGTTTCCACCTACGGAAATATAATGTGACGGTTAAAGTTTGTCACTAATTTTATGGAAGAGAGAAAACGTTTACAGCGTCTGCAAATCCGCCAACTAAGAGGGACGAGTGGTGTCTTCTAGAAATTATTAATAACATAATTTAAGATTCACATCACTTGTAATTAGTTATGGATGATTAATTGATATTAATACCATTAACTAGGTGGCGTTAGCATCACACACACACACACACACACACACACACACACACACACACACACACACACACACACACACACACACACACACACACACACTAATACAGTAATACATATTAGGTTACAAGAAGATACAAAGAGAGATAGGCAACACAGTAATTTTAAAGCAAGAAAGAAAGAAAGGCTGAAAAAATAAAAGAAAGAAAGAAAGAAAGAAAGAAAGAAAGAAAGAAAGAAAGAAAGAAAGAAAGAATGAATGAATGAATGAAAGAGAAAGAAAGAAAGAAAGAAAGAAAGAAAGAAAGAAGGAAGAAAGGAAGGAAGAAAGAAAGAAAGAAAGAAAGAAAGAAAGAAAGAAAGAAAGAAAAGAAAGAAAGAAAGAAAGAAAGAAAGAAAGAAAGAAAGAAAGAAAGAAAGAAAGAAAGAAAGAAAGAAAGAAAGAAAGAAAGAAAGAACGAACATGTCATAAACATAAAACATTCATTCATGCACGGAAATGCGTCGGCAGTCTCTCACTCACAAATAAAACACACACACACACACACACACACACACACACACACACACACACACACACACACACACACACACACACACAAACTCAGAGAAATAATTATTCGACCAGTATCCTAGTCTGAATTGCATCTCGTGCATGCCACACGAATTGTACACAATGAAATATTGGCAAGGTACCAATTGATCTGTCGATCGGTTTTACTACCGGGTATAGAATCGTCATGATTTGGCGTTACGGCCTCAAACGTTCCTTATAGAGCCTTTCCAGGAAACACTTTTAAACTAAGCAGAACTCTCAAATTTCCCCCCGTACCATTGAATTACTTATTGTTCATGCTCGTGCTTTGAACTTGAGTGTTGTGCCTATAAAATTATTTTTATCGATTTGTGGAATTGCACAAAAGGGAACATGACCTGATAGGGACACTAAAGCATAGAAATCCTTCCTTCTGCAGGTCATCATGACATTGTCCTTTAATATGTATGCTGGCTGATTTCAACGTTTTAAAATTATATAATTACCTGTTAAATCTCTATATACAATGAAGTCTTAATCGTCAGGCTTCTGTGGACATACTGAATACGTGTTCCCTAGTTTCTTTCCTCACTGTGGGCATTATATGAACACGTATTTGCTAGCTTTCTTTCCTCACTGTGGATATTTTATCTCAGTTCTTCTTCGGGTTCTTACTCTACCCTCCATATTCAGATAATTGGACAGTTATTCTCTCTCTCTCTCTCTTTCTCTCTCTCTCTCTCTCTCTCTCTCTCGCTCTCTCTCTCTCTCTCTCTTTGCGCGCGTGCTCACCTACCCCCCGTCCACACACACAAACCGACATCGGAATATGAATTCGCTGTCGTTTATTTTGATGGACGAAACCCATCTTAATCTCTGGGGAACATATTTCACTAATTACAGCTTTCGTAGTTTCTCTAGGTTGGCGACACTCCCCCCCCCCCCCCCCCCTCAGCCTGGAACCTACTTCTAGTTTGATTCGACTAGGACGGATTGGCATAGGGTATATATATGAGACCAATTTTTTTGAATGTTGTTTTCTGTCTCTTAGTAACTATAACGGAATATCAACAATCCACACTTTGACTAGTTAGTTGACGCACGAACGCATGTCTGGCTACAGGTAAGTGCGCACGCGTGCACTGTAACTCTTGCGTACATCATGTACTGGCACAGCGCAGTAACTGTCAGGGACTTAAAACTGACTGATGACGTCAGGTGCATTATTTTTTCCCAGGTTGACCATTAGCATGTGTGTTTGTAGAGTGCAATGCAGTTTTATACAACAATCTGTAACTGCTTGTTTTCTCTTTAACTAGCGACTAGGGAATGATTGGGCCGTCGGTAAAGTTATGTCTGTTTCAGTACTAAGCTCGACATTGTGAGTGTGTTCAGTACTAAACTCGACATTGTGTGTGTTTCAATACTAAACTCGACATTGTGAATGTATCAGTACCAAACTCGACATTGTAAGTTTTTAGTACTAAACTCGACATTATATGTGTTTTAGTACTCAACTCGACTGTGAATATTTGAGTACTAAACTCGACATTGTGTGTGTTTCAGCACTGAACTCGACATTGCAAATGCTTCAGTACTAAACTCGACATTGTGAATGTTTCAGCACTGAACTCGACATTGTGAATGTTTCAGTACTAAACTCGACATTGCGAATGTTTCAGCACTGAACTCGACATTGTAAATGTTTCAGTACCAAACTCGACATTGTGAGTTTTTAGTACTAAACTCACCATTGTGAATGTTTTAGTACTCAACTCGACATTGTGTGTGTTTTAGCACTAAAATAGACATTGTGAGTGTTTCAGTACTAAACTTTACATTGTGAATGTTTCAGTACTAAATCGACATTATGAGTGTTTCAAATCTAAGCTCGACATTATCAGTGTTTCAAATCTAAGCTCGACATTATCAGTGTTTCAGTACTAAACTTCACATTATGAGTGTTTTAGTACTGAATTCAACAATATGAGTCTTTCAATATTAAAATTCAGATTATGAATACTTTTCGTATTCATCTCGACATTATCATGATTTTAATACTAAACTCTATATTATGGGGCGTTCAATAATAAACGTTGTGAGTGCTTTAAGTATTCAACTTTATGATCTATTTCAGTATTAAACTCTACATTATGGGTACTTTCAATACTGAACTCTTCATTATGAGCGCATTCAAACTCAAATCCACACTATGTGTTCCTTCAATGATAAACTCGACTTCAGGAATGACTACATTATTAAACTCGCCATTCGGAGTGTTTTCAGTAAAGTACATTATGAGTGCTATCAGTACCAAATTCGACATTATTAAACCTTTTATCATTAACGGCTACATAATGTGTGATATCAGCATAAAATCTGTATTATCAGTGTTTTCAATATAACGTCACTTTAATGTGATGCTTATATTTAATTGTGAACCAAATTCAACGTATTTATAATTAATTGTATTATACACACTGTAATTATTGACACATTTAGTTTTAATAAATACAATGCAATCATTGATTCTTACATTTAGATGTAATACATATACTGAGATCTGTGATACTTACTGTGACACAGAAAATGCAAATAAATTTAAATAATTAATTAAACATTTTAATTCTTAAATATGTTGTGTGATGAGGAATTTCCCATATATTTTATATAAAGTTTCATTGTTGCAACGTTATTGTGATTTGACTGACGTGTGCCTATTGCGTAATGTTGGTTTACAAGTGAGGTCCTGAAGGAATGAGTCGTGCATGTTGGTAGATTGGTGAAAAGACTATTGCAGGTTCGCTTAAACAGAGTTACATAGAAATTATTATTGCTTATCTCTAATAACTTCATTTCCTGTCTCTGATAAAAGAACTATCCTGTGATTTGTATTGACACATTAAAATTATTCAAACGTAATTTCATGGAAATATTGATGTCAATATATTTTTACATTATATTTGATATATCTACATTTGATTGTTAATTCATTCATTATTAAATTGATTGATCTTCTTACACACATTGATAACCATGTGTTGGAAAGAGAATGGGTGGATGAGGCTAATCAAATATAGATCAAAAGACGGATTATTTATCTACAGAAATAATGCGTAAGGGGAAATGTTTGTTTTTAATGTTATGGAAGAGAGAAAACGTTTACTACTGCCGCTGTATCTGACAATTCAGACGTATGGAGTCTAGTGCACAATTATTAATAATTATTAATAGCACTTAGAAGGAGAGTTCTGCTTAGCTTAAAAAGTGTTTCCTGGAAAGGCTCTATAAGGAACGTTTGAGGCCGTAACGCCAAATCATGACGATTCTAAACCCGGTAGTAAAACCGACCGACAGATCAATTGGTACCTTGCCAATATTTCATTGTGTACAATTCGTGTGGCGTGCACGTGACGCAATGCAGACTTGGATACTGGTCGGGGGAGGGGGATAATTCGGGAATAAATGTGAGTCTATTAATGTGTGTGTATGAGTTGTGTGCGCGAGTTATGCGTTTTATTTGTGAGAGAGAACTTGTGTATGTGTTTGCTTGCCTGCCTTTGTTATTATTTTCACCTTTCCTTCCTTCTTTCCTTCCTTCCTTTCTTTCTTTCTTCCTTTCTTTCTTTCTTTCTTTCTTTCTTTCTTTCTTTCTTTCTTTCAACCTTTCTTTCTTTCAACCTTTCTGTCTTTCTTTCTTTCAAACTTTCTTTCTTTCAACCTTTCCTTCTTTCAACATTTTTTTTTCTGATGCCTTTTTTTCTTATAAGAATTGTCATGCTTTGCTTACTGTAATATACATTAAATTAGAAATACCTTGTCATAGTCAATGTCCTTTACTTGTATTATTAAGTAAAGCATTTTTTTCTAACCCAATACAGTAAACTATTTTACATAATAATATTTTTTTTTTTATAGAAATGCTGTCTTGTCGCTCTGGCGCAAAAGAATTCAAAGCATATTCCCGGAACTGTAATATAGCATTGGTTAGCTGACGTCACTTCGAAGTTTCAAAACGATATATATGTGAATGTAGGTATACTGCTGTATTACAAGTCCGGCCGCCAGGCAAGAGGAGGAAGTACTGAAAGTAAGTCGTAATGCATATATCTCTTTTTCCTTTTCTTTCTTCCCCAACTCTGAATTCTATCTCAAACGTGTAGTGCTCTATGTCAATCTTTTGAGGGAGTCGTCCCTTTCATTCTATCAACTTTGAAAACCATTACTCTCTTATCAAATTTCTTTCCATATACCTCTCCCTCATCTCCTTACCGCTCTGATCTCTCTCTCTCTCTCTCTCTCTCTCTCTCTCTCTCTCTCTCTCTCTCTCTCTCTCTCTCTCTCTCTCTCTCTCACACACACACACACACAAACACAAACGAAATAGCATTGACATCATAATTCATGCAAACTTGTGATTTTAGACCTGAATGATATCTATTGCATGAAGCTTTCATTAGATACACTAAAAACATAACGGCTACTAGTTTTATGACATTTAATAACTTATCTATAGTATTATACAGTTCTAATGTCACATTGGTAGAACCTTGTGACATCTAGTAATACATGGGTTGTAGTTTGTGATAGCTAATAACACGTATTACATCTAATAACATGTCTATTGTAGTTTGAGACATCGGTAGTAGTTTGTGATTACATAAAAAAAATACATAATGTAATAACATTTTTTTAAGTCTAAAATTTTAAGTCTGTCAGCCAATTAACTCACCAACAGTTATTGTCGTTCATGTTCTGTTTACTTCTCTCCTGTCTGAACGTGCTTTAAGGTTTTTATCCGAAGATGTTCTCGCCTTTGGTGGCGCTAAGGCAAGGTTTAGAGTCAGCTATTGCACGCTTTTATCCTCTCGTAGTGTATATACCTTGAACAACGCGCTTTCCTGTCTCCCTTTAAGTGCGCCACGTTGAACAACGCGCTTGCCTGTCTCCCTTTAAGTGCGCCACTTTCAACGACACGCTTGCCTGTCTCCCTTTAAGTGCGCCACGTTGAACCACACGCTTGCCTGTCTCCCTTTAAGTGCGCCACGTTGAACCACACGCTTGCCTGTCTCCCTTTAAGTGCGCCACGTTGAACAACGCGCTTTCCTGTCTCCCTTTAAGTGCGCCACGTTGAACAACGCGCTTGCCTGTCTCCCTTTAAGTGCGCCACTTTCAACGACACGCTTGCCTGTCTCCCTTTAAGTGCGCCACGTTGAACCACACGCTTGCCTGTCTCCCTATTAAGTGCGCCACGTTGAACCACACGCTTGCCTGTCTCCCTATTAAGTGCACCACGTTGAACCACGCGCTTGCCTGTCTCCCTATTAAGTGCGCCACGTTGAACCACGCGCTTGCCTGTCTCCCTATTAAGTGCGCCACGTTGAACCACGCGCTTGCCTGTCTCCCTATTAAGTGCGCCACGTTGAACCACACGCTTGCCTGTCTCCCTATTAAGTGCGCCACGTTGAACCACACGCTTGCCTGTCTCCCTATTAAGTGCGCCACGTTGAACCACACGCTTGCCTGTCTCCCTATTAAGTGCGCCACGTTGAACCACACGCTTGCCTGTCTCCGACACGACCTTCCAACCTTCGTGCATATCTGCAGGCGGTTCGAACCTAGCAGTCCCCATTTCACCTAACACTTCCCGTTGATCTCTTACTGATCTCCCCTGTATCCAGTTTGGGTACCTGCAAGTATCCTTGCCTGTCGGTCCGTCCTTACCCTGCATTGAAGATTTTGGAACAGTTGTGTAATGTGCCTGCACCTTAAGGTGTCCTTCTCGCACGTCTGATTCTGGTGCGACCTCCGGGCACTATTATTTAGACTGGTCACCATTTAGTGGGGTCGGACTGTCGTTGTTTCTCTGATCTTTAGGGTCACACGTCGTGTCGTGGGATCGGTGTCTAGAGTAATGGCCTCGAGGCACTACTAATAGCGTGTAACTCCGACTAAGTGCATTCCAAACGTTTGAACGGTATGAGTAAACACATTTGTTTGCATGTCTAAAATCATGATATCAGCCTTTCTATACTATACTCTGTGAGTGTACAAAACTGTTTGACGTAAAGTTTTTTTAAGTCAGGTATTCAATATTGTGAATATAAGTTCAATGTCACAGTGTCCTAGTGAGCCTTTTGTGCTAGTAGTTTGTAGATAGAACAAAGAAAGAAAGGTTGAAAGGTTGAAAGAAAGGTTGAAACAACTAAATAACAAAACAGACAATGATGATTTTGACCGTGTATAACAAGAGAAACGTTTGAACAACGTCCCTGTTCTAAATTACGTGCTCCATTACTAAACTTATCAAGCGATTGATAAATCTCGTTACACTCCCGTCAAGCGACTGATAAATCTCGTTACACACCCGTCAAGCAATTGATAAATCTCGTTACACTCCCGTCAAGCAATTGATAAATCTTGTTACACTCCAGTCAAGCAATTGATAAATCTCGTTACACTCCCGTCAAGCAATAGATAAATCTAGTTACACTCTCGTCAAGCAATTGATAAATCTTGTTAAACTACCGTCAAGCAATTGATAAATTTTGTTACACTTCCGTCAAGCAATTGATAAATATTGTTACACTCCTGAAAGCTAGCTTTCCTGAGTGTATTCTCATAGCATCCGTTACTTAATTATAATCTACATTTTTCTGTCTGTAAGTCTCTATCTAGAAAATAATGTTTACAGCACAGCAACATATTCTGGAAATAAACGCAAGCACGCACGCACGCACGCGCACGCACGCACACACACACACACACACGCATACACATTTATATATGTGCCCAGGTAATTAGACTTTAATAAGATATTTTATTAATAATTATGAGTGCATTTTGTTTCATTAGAATCAGCAAGTGATTTCTTAAAAAAAGATAATTTTATGTTTATTTATTAAATTTGCATGTTCGTTTATTAAAATTACTTTTGTTTTCTTCCCATTAATAATACATGTTCATATTTGATTACATGTCACATGAGCTATTTATTGGCATTACATGTCTATTGTACGACCAAGCAGGCAATTTGTTTTCTTCACTCATGTCAACGAAATAGGTGTGACTATCGCGGTAACACTACCATAAAGTCACATGTTAAAACTATAGCAAAAACTTTATTTACTTCTACAGGTTTATTGTAATAAATATTTTTATTCAATAGTACTTTTAATTTTTCGATGATTATTAATGTTGAGTTCATAGATGACAACATAACGGGTTTCTTTCGTTTCTCGCTGTACAGTCACATATAGTTGTTGTTAACGGTATATTATTATTATTATTATTTTTTTTTTTTTTAATTATTTTTATTTATATACTTCCATTTTTCCACGTATTTTTCTCGCTCTCTCTGTCCATTCATCCATCCATCCATCCATCAATCCGCATTATAATTATATTATTATTATAATAAATGGTGTTATAATATTTCTTTAATGTTTCTTATTTTTCAATTATATTTGCTAAAACAGCATAAAGAAATGTACACTCTGCTCTAAGTGTGTGCAGGAGTTCGAAATGAAATGATGGCAAGCCAATTCCTCACAGGTAATTCACTAACAATGATAAAAATAAAAAGAATATAAGGATGTCGTAAACTCTTTACACAATAATAAGATCGACATTTTACTGTCACATAATGTTTCTGCACGTGGAAATCCGGTTTTTTATTTATATTTAACGAGTCCCCATCCACCAACTGTTACTCCAACATAAGGTTTTAATATATGTGCAAGAAGGTTAATAAATTTAACAATAAATTTATTAAATCAACAATCAAATATACAATGCAAATATAATCAAAGGAGTGTTGACATTTACATCACTTCACAACAATGTCTGATTAAACGTTAGACTCTCATTCAGCTTATCATAGCATAGATATCAACAATTTAATTCACACACACACACACACACACACACACATACACACCTGCATGCACGCACACACATATGAATATATATTCATAAAAATGTGGAGTTTGAGAGAAAATTATAGAGATTGTACATAACCTTTTCAATGACGTTCACAGTCACGCAGTTTGCAACTAGTCATTCTCTTTCTTATTAGATGATGGTTGAACGTACCCATTCTAGGCACATTACACAACTGTTCCAAAATCTTCTATGCACTGACAGGTACACCATAGAGAATTCATCAAGAACTTCACATGTGCTATCAAAGCACATCAGGAGGAATGTTCCTGAATCTTCATGTGTGTTGCTCAATGCACAAATTCTCGCGACCAAACTCAAACTTAAATTTCTGCTGTATTGGCTCTCTAATGGAATTCACATGAATTCATATAGTTTTAACATCAAACTCACAGCAACACTTTATTGATACGTTTCGTTTAATGACAATGCTGGATACATACCCCACCATGACCCATAGAGAATAGTAGTCACTGCAGTCTGAAATAGATACTAGGTTACAAAACATCTAAAAGCATTGAATCATCAAAACGCCAAAATGCAAGCTCCTCTCGGCTATAGTCAAATTAAGGGCAGTGCTAAGTTTAAGCATATTTCATTTCTAAACTCCTTTCTCTTTTACATACATTTTCAACTTACAAATCCTGCAACAATATTCATTAGCCAAATAAACACACAACATAAGAAATATAGTATCAATCAAAATTCACAAGTATAATGTATATTATAATCAAATTAGTGAACATAGAAAAATGGTTGAATTATATAAGCACTTTCCAATTCAAACTGTAGTTCAATAGCAAACGTGTGCAAAAAAATGTCTGAGTCCATTCTTTCTGTATTAGTTAACTTACTATAAGTTAACGATCACCTTTATGACTGGACTTGAGTGACATCAAAATCAAAGTGATTAGAATATAGGACTTTATGAATTAACTTGAGTGACATCAAAATCAAAGTGATTAGAATATAGGACTTTATGAATTAACTTGAGTGACATCAAAATCAAAGTGATTAGAATATAGGACTTTATGAATTAACTTGAGAGACATCAAAATCAAAGTGATTAGAATATAGGACTTTATGAATTAACTTGAGTGACATCAAAATCAAAGTGATTAGAATATAGGACTTTATGAATTAACTTGAGTGACATCAAAATCAAAGTGATTAGAATATAGGACTTTATGAATTAACTTGAGTGACATCAAAATCAAAGTGATTAGAATATAGGACTTTATGAATTAACTTGAGTGACATCAAAATCAAAGTGATTAAAATATAGGACTTTATGAATTAACTTGAGTGACATCAAAATCAAAGTGATTAGAATATAGACTTTATTCAACAAAGGAACTTTCGGTCTATCCTCTTTGGATGAAGTTGTTATGTGCAAGTCATGAGATTATTATTCAGAAAATCTATTCATCCACTTGGAACTGGTTTAGATTGCATCATAACTTTCTAGCATATTCTTTCCCTAAGTTGTTTATTTTAACTCTAACACACAAAAATATCGTCATGCGCAATACCTGGTGGTATTGTCACACTGACATTTAAAAAAATATTTTAGAAATAGGAGAGTCAAATTTACTCTTCCATAGATAGATAGATAGATAGATTGATAGATCGATGGATAGATCGATAGATAGATAGATAGATCGATGGATAGATAGATAGATAGATGGATATATAGATAGATAGATAAATAGATAGATAGATAGATAGGTAGATAGAGTTGCATAAATAAAAATTAAAGATAGTATTAATTAATTTGTTAAAGAAATATTAATTATGAAATAATTTCTTTTCAGTTTTGTTGATTGCATTCTTCACTGTGTCAGAGGGCTCTTTACAATCACAGAATCAACCATGCCTGAAGGTAAGATACATGGTGCATCTTACCATGCAGGAAACAGCGAAACATACATGAAGACAATTTAAAAGAAGTACTGTTGCATTATTTAATTTTTTACATTGTAGGTTAGCATGTATGTCTGAGTTAATTAACAGCTGAAACTTTACAACACTATCCACTTCTCCTAAGATATTGTAATTGTTATTTTAAAACTGTGATCAGTGAAAGTAGTTTATTAGCAAACTACAAATAATATAATGGAATTTTGGTAGTGACGTCATGTAGTTCGATGTAAATTGTACTACAAATATGCATAAGTTCAAGGTTAGTTTTAAGAAAAACAGATTAAAAGTCAGCAAATTAAATTTCATCATGACATACTTTATTTATTGTCAGAATATTTTATAAATCTCCACTGGATCCCATCAATAGATATTGAAAAAGAAATATAGAAAAGAATAAAAATTTCGATGTACGAAATGAGTAGAAAACAAAATCTAAATGTAGATGCAAAAGGCAGTTTAACAAGGGCTTGTACATTACGTCACACGTAAGACAGGATTTATGCTTTTCTGGTTCAAGGAAAGTAAGCTAGTGAATGTGTAAGCACTGAACAGGCGGAAGTCCGGCCAGTCCATTAAAAAGTAAACACGCATAGTAAGAATACCTTGATGTAAAGGGGCACTGAATGAAAGAGGGAGGGAGGTGAGTGTTTAGCGTACACAACTTTAACAGAGTTGAAGGTATTCGGTATTGTTAATCCTACGTGTGAATGAGAACCTGGACGCCTGCCTTAGGTTTGATTGAGTGTAGGGGGCGCTTCCGGCTTCCGCCGCTTTCGCGCTGGACTTGCCTTAGGTTGTTGTTAATGTGGGGAACGCTTCCGGCTTCCGCCGCTTTCGCGTCTTGCCTTAGGTCAAACAGTGTACCTTTAAATAAGGGAGCAAACCCAAGCCATGTGCTTTTCCCACAACAATGACACATGCCAGGTGTATAGCGGAAGCCAAGGTTTCGACGTAGTGTAAATCTGAAGCTTTCTGTGTGAATGATAAGCCAGAAGGCTTGAGTAAAAAAGAGTGTATTAGATTTTTTCTTTAGGGAATCCATAAGACATTGTTACAGATTACTTCAATTATTGTTTTTTGCTGAATGGAAGGATTGTTTTTGCCACATGTTTGGATGCTTGCCTTTTTTGGTAGCAATGGCTTCTATTGTTGGCAACAGTTTGCTGAAGCATATCAGCCATTGGTTCATGAGAACGCCATATTACTCGCTTGGAAAAGGAGGTCTACAGGGATAGTTAAACTTCATCTTTCTAACTAAGTTAAGTAAAGTAGTACAGGAAATATTGAGAACCTTGTACGAAACTTTGATTGTCAGAACTTTGTGCAAATCTTTGGAGAACTGAGAAGAAGTCTAAATGAACTTGATCAGTGGAAAATAGTTAGTTAAGGGAGGATAACTTTTCTCTGATAGATATTACGAGCATTGTGCTAGGTGTATTTTGTAATTGATTGATTCTGTTTATTTACTTTATATTTTTAATTTAATTTATATAAATATTTTATTAATTTTCATATGTCTTGTGTCAATTCTTATCATCTCCATTTCCAGGCAAATTCATTTAATCGTAGTAATCGTGTCTGTCATCATATCTGTCCGTCTGTCCATTTGTCAGTCTGTCTTTATATGTGAGGACTATCCTCTGGGGGCTGAAACGAGTCAATGGAGCGATTGACCTCAAATTGTATATTTCGTGTCGTCCATCGTACGGGGTACCAACATCTATTACCACCTCAAACAAAGTTTGCATGTCATCCAAATGCCCCAAAGCGTTCTGGATCAGCTTAAACAACAAAAATGCCCTAGATCTTGAACTGCTAAATATGTGTACTAAGTGCTTTTTTGTCCTCAGAAATGAAATAACATTTGTTTTCATTTCTTTATTGATTTTTTCCGGGTTTACGTGAGATGGGCAGAGGTTCTCATTTTAGTACTGGCCACTGACGTTGCAAATCATCGCGAAATTTATCAGCCTGGAGAGAATGCGGTTTTTATATTTTCTGTAATTAGATCTTAATCAAGAAAGTAACGGATTATTACTTCTCTTTAGGTTTCAATGGAATAAATTAAATTCATATGCATTTCAGAACGACCAGAGGTACAATGCATCGTGCCCTATAACTGACGTTTCCAACTGTCAGTATACATATACTTGTGACAACAACACTCGAGCAGGGGAGGAAAGCGTGTGCGGACAAATCAACGATCACTCTCGTGTGCGTATTTGCCGAAAAGGCATGTGGACCTCAGCGGGTATGTCATTTTTAACTCTTTTTCTTAGTCAGAGGTTATCGACCTGTACTGAACCACAAATCTCTCGTCGTCGTCGACGATGGGAACTATTTTAAAACATGTGTATAGACCGTCTTCTCAATTGTATTACGTCATTGGCAGCCCCCACCCATCATCTCACATGTACCTCCCCAGAAATGAAGGAGCAAATAGTTTTAAAAGAAAACAAATTTATTAAAAGAAATAAAGATAAGAATTTTAATAAATTTACATTGAGTTTTCAAAATCACGCACTAGGCGATTTCTAAATCACAAATCTCCTAAGACTTCCAGAATACAATAAATGAAAAGATGTATTAATGCAGTTCTCTAGAATAATTATTAGAGAATTTCATGTGAATAACATCAATACAATTAAGTTAAGCTTACATAAATACTCCACATAAATAAGCCAACAACATAGTCAATTTAGTCAAAAATACAGCAATTTCATAGAAGAATCAGAAATAGAATAAGGAATGAAAAATCACAGAAATATGCACAGATTACACAGAAAATTCATGTATTTGAATCACCTGATTATGGCCTTGTTCAGCAGTAGCCTCGTTCTCGGCAGGTTTGGCTGGCAATTGAATGTCTCGTGGTTTAGCCTGCATGGTGACGTTAAATTAATGTTCCATAAATTGTACACAACACAATTTGTCCATGAAAAGTTTAGCACAGTATATAGAATCCTTTCACTGGCACTGAATAACATATAGTCAGAGTTATTCACAGTTCAGTGCATGCTGGGTTGGAAAGTTATCCTCATAATTACAAGCGAGTCAGACTCACGCTCCTGCTGATTCTCACTTCGTAATACAGTCTCCCTTGATGGCCCCAATCCAATCAAGAATTTTACTCCACACCGGCCCTTAACACATTCAGCGGCCAAGTGGCAGTACTGTTGTCAAACCAAGACAACCAGAAAATGAGAAGTACATCCAATCCAACACAGGTACAGGACACGTACAGAACAAGAACAGAACGGCATGAACTGCAACAAATTAGTGTAATGGCGCACATCAGGATCATGTTTTAAATTTCTGCAATCTGTACTTTTATTTTCGTTTCTCATTATAATTCCTTTTAACAATTAATTTATCTGATTCTTTATTTACATGAAAATAAAAGCATCATAGTTTAAACTTGTTATAATATTTACAAGAAACATAATTCAACATATTAAAAAAGTAAATGTTAAAAATCAGTTAAAACGCAATTTCTATATCGGACATACCTTTCTTCCAGTTCTAACCATGAGCCATGCATGGGACCCCAAAGATGTGTAAAGAGTGTAGAGAATTTTGAGTCTGCTCTTTTATGTGTTTTCAGAGGTCATGTAAGTTTCTAGAATTTCTTAGCCTCTGGCTAGGACTTGTTTTTCTTCCTGTGCCTATTGACTCCATAGTTATGGCTGAATGCACGCACATAATAGACTGAGTGTGTGAGGTGACAGTAAATGTTTGTCTTTAATGTCATGGAAGAGAAAACGTTCATTGCGCCCACATATCTGCCAAGTGAGAGAGACGAGTTGTGTCTGCTGGAGAATTATTAATAACAAAAATTAAGATTCTTATCACTTGTAATTATTTAGGGATGATTATTTAATTAGTAATAATAACCATTAACTAAGTGGGTTACACGTCACATAGAGTGGGCAGGCTTTGTCTGGGGATTTTGTTTAAAATCTTAAAACTAATTATCAATGTTTTGAAATTTAAAAAATGTGGAAAACCATTGTTGAAAAATGTTGTTAGAACTTAATGAGAAATCCTACACTAAAACAGAGCTAGAAAGAGATACATTTGGCTAGCGGAATAGACATTTAGAAAGCAATCTTATGTCACATATTATTATTTTTATAACAATATCTAGAACTGTTTCTTGCTTTGTCTCTCCTTTTTTCTCTTTGAAATTATTTTACTAAACTTTTGATTTATAATTATTGATTGAATATTGTATTAATAATGTATTCCCATATTTTCCATTATTGATGTGTAGAGATTATACTGTTTATAATGATTATGCACTTTTAGTAACTAGATTTAAAGGTTATCAGTTACTTGAATGTTTTTTAGATACTTTTGTAAAATCAGTCAGATTATTCGCCAGTCAGCTAGCAGCAAGGAGTTATTTTGCGATCTAAAATGGAAGAATTTTGAAGGAAATAGGTGGAGAAGGATATGAGCAGTGAAGGAATAAGCCAGTGGCTTGGGTCTTTCGGGAAATGAAGTTACAGATTATGCCATAACTTATGTAAAAAAAAAAAGAAGAGAAGAACTAGATAAGAAAAAAGCAAGAAAACATAAGCATAAAAGATAAATTATGGGACCACATGCAAACCATAGTGTGAAATGGACTCCAAGGACATTACCAGATGACTCCAGTTATGTGAATGGATTTGCTAGTCAATGATTATCTAATGAAGATGATATTAAATATTAATTAATTACCTCTCCACATTCAATCCGTCTACAATCATACACTAGGTCCACGACAGGGTCTTTGTCTTTTGCAGTCTGGGAGTGACTAGGTCAAGCCCTGGGGCACGTTGTTAATTACGTCTCCCACCCCAAGTGTTACCCGTCCAGATAACCGGCTCCTAACTGAACTACTCTTATCAGTCTCGAGGTCGTTATCAGGCCCTCACAATTTCTCCATATTAGGTGACAGACTTGCTCTAAGAAATGTGTCGCGACTGTCTTTGTCAGAACGTAAATTACGTCGATTTTAACGAGCCCCCACTGTCCCCTATACACATTTACCTCAGTTACGTAATAGAGTGAGCAAGTTTTAAATTTAACAAAATTTATTAAAATATAAAAGAATAATAACAAATTAAGTTTAAGAATTTCAATTAGGTTTCACACAAGCAGAATCCGAGATTCGCAGATCTCTCAAGAAAAATAATGTATTACTTCAGAAAAAAAAGAGTATTTCCTGCTATCTGTCTCTTATAACAAAATACAATTTAGCAATTCTTAATTTAAGACAAAAAATTACAAATTAAGTTTACAAGATTTGAAATTAGAGATTAAATTAGAATTCCTCTTTCACACTTCAGAAACACATTTTAGAAAAAAAAGATTTACAGCAACATTCATAAGAATTAGAAGACAGGAAGAACAATACAAGAATTAACAAAATCACAGAACATTACAGGTTTTTCATGAGACAAAACAAGGATTTAGATCACCTGATAATTTGCGTGCTCCCGGCCAGTATGTATATCCGTTAATTACAGCTTGCTGGAACAGTTCTGAAATTACCTCAGGTCCTTAGTGTTACGAATATCTGAATTCACACATGCCCCGAATTTACACCACGAAATTCAGTCCAACTCAGAATAGTTCGCACTGTTCGTCAACAAATGACAACCAACGTAGATCAAACATCAAACGCTTTCCGGTCCTCAGTGCCGACACGTATCCTGGTCCTTACATGTGTACTTGCCCTCTCAAGTCGACAAGACTTCGTAAAATTCGTCCTGATCGCCCTTTGCAATCAGCGGTTGTGGTCAGAGTCAAATCCCTCAGTATGACTTTCATTCGGGTCCTCTTCCACCTGTGTGTGCGCGTTACTGTACAATTAGGTGTAGATGTAGGCGTAACAGTAGGTGTCCTTCAGCTGTAAACATACAAGTGAATTTTGCTATGCATCAGTCTTGTGAATTAAAATATCACAAACCTGCAAATTTAACGTTAGTTTTCATTTATAATTCTCTTTTACATAAGTTACTTCCTTCTTTGCTAGAAAAAAATGCAATTACAGTATCATTCAGTCATTAATATTAATTAATGAAAAATCTATAAGTGCAATAAGAAAAAGATAGATTTTATCTATGTACAAAACATAGGTTTTTACCATCTCAGACAATCTGTGTGCCTCTAACCGCAGAAGGACAGCAATGCGGGATCTCATGTATGACAGATGAGCTAGCCAGCCCCGAGACAGCCTATTTAAGCTATCCGTAAATTTCCACGTGCTAATCTGTCCCTAAGGATAGATTTCACTCCCTGTTCGACTATTGTTCGATAGTCTCGTTTCAGTGCATCTCCTGAAAGGCTAGGTTGTTAGTGCACGCGGTTACCCCTTGGAAGCTGCCCGACTCTGAGATACGTGATCACTCTCCCCTTACGTCATGCGTATCTGTTACATAATCGTAAGTGTCTTCCCTTCTCATGCGTCTCTGTACACTTGACTGTAGGTGGGTTGTCTGTCTTTGAATCTCCGACTCTATTGTGAGACCAAAGTGTTCCCCTTCTTTAGAAGTATTGTCGTCATGGTCTGCCTGGAGATGCGAGAGTGTTTCTTGTAGATTGTCTACCCTTGTTGAGTGTCCACCCTCCCACACCATGTTTACGTCAGCCCGTTTCTAACTGACTCAACATGTGTGTCCCTTTGTCCTGGCTACCTAAAGACAGTTACTTCAAAAGGCTTGTTTCCTTTCATGAAAGAATTCCTTCATCATGAGAAAACCCTTTCTAAATATTAAGAAAGAAAAAATAAATATTTTCTAGTTTAATATTTTATAGTTTGCATTTTCTGCATCACACATAGATTAGAGATGCTATCATTACCAGCCAAAAGTTTAGAAATTATAAAAGAAAATGTAGATGAAATGCGCTATAAAGTTTTAGAAAAACTTTTCAGCTAGGTAGGGAATTGGAAATAATGAAGGAAGCAGAGAGTAAGCTAGAAATGCATTTTTGTTATTGATGTGTTATATACCTGCATTTTAAGTAGATATGTATTATTTCTACAAATGTTTAAACTAAGATGCACTCATATAATATGTTAAACACTTAACATTGTTTCTAATGGACCCTGTCATAAAACTAATATGCTGTATCTGTTATGTGTGTGTATTGGGATAATACATAGTGTTGCAGGCAACTGTAAGTTGAGACTTGAATGTAAAAGAGAATATAGTTAAAGATGTATAAATGGAAACTTAACGTTTGTTCCCTGATTATATTTTACAGGGAATAAACAGCCTTTCTTCCGTGTGTTATGTGAATCTTCTGGATTACTAATTATAAACTGTTATGATCATGGTAGATGCAGAAATATCTACCACAGTGGTGTACGTGTAAGAATACACTACACTCCATTAATGTATATTGGCAAGGTGTGACAGACTTCTGACCAGAATTCTTATCATGAACTTGTGACCCACATCCGAAACTCGAATATCAGCTTTAGTTTAGATCTGAAGCTGTGTCTTCGTAATTGATTGTTATTGTTAAATCTTAACTATTAAATTCTTTATTTGTTAATACCTCTTTCGTAGTGAATTTTTATGCATATAGACCTAATTCGTGGTTTGGATGGGGGATCGACTGAGCTAAATGAACCTTTTGAATGCATAAAGATTTAAGAGAGTGTTAACGGTTTCCAAACCGGCTATTGTACACAAGTTGTCTCTTCGTGAATCTGTTTGTTTGTACTACAAAGGCGCTTTTTCATATGAGACGAAAGATAATTTGAGCAAACAGTCTGTTTAGGGAAAAGGGAGAAATTAATTTATCTAATTAAAAGTTTCTGTAAAATTCCTAAGCAGGGTCTTTAAATAAATACTGGACATGTAACACAAGGTATGCTGACTATATCGAACAATTTCTGGCACAGGGAAGTTACTGGAAATTGTTACAATTTTTGTTTGCCTTAAGCGAGCTTACATGGCGGAAAGAGCGCCCTATTTAAGCTTGAGAGCATATCGGTGAAACAGTGTTTACAATGTAAAGAAATAGGTGGAGTTGAACCATAACTTGTGACATTGTTGCAAAATGGATTGATAAGTTCAAATGAAATATCTATATATTCTACTGCTCCAATACACTTTCAACTCTCAAAATAGATGAGTATTCTCCTTCTTTCTTAAAGCATGTGGAAAATGGAGCGGCCATGTCAAGGGCATATAGGCAACAGGAACAAGAACTGACCGGTCATGGTCACACTTCAACCGCAATGAGAAGACAGACATCCTGTCTTTACATGAGCGTGCAAGAAGCAGACCATTCTACCGAAGGGAAATTATTCTGAAGACTTGTTGACTCTTCCTCGCATCTCTCTTATTCTGAACACAGCCATTAACGAAAAAAATGTTTCTTTATGCGTGCTATTGTTTAACGTCCAAAGGGACTTTTGGAAAAAATCATGAAAAGATGGAAGAAGGTTCAAACTTTAATTGTTTAATAAATCGTACGTTTATAAAATATATTTATTGTATTCTTTCTTCATATGCTTCTGCTTGTATACATATTTACAGCACAGCTACTGTAGTGGTGTTTACATTTATATGTATTGTAATAATGGATATATTTACATGCACAGTAGAAATATTGACATTTATATGTAAAGTTTATATTTGTATGTACAGCAGTGATATTGACATTGATATGTATAGTAGTGATATTGACATTGATATGTACAGAAGTTATGTTTATGTTTGTATTGCGCGGTAGTGAATTTTACATATATGTGTTCAGTAGCAATGTTTATATTTATATGTACAGTAGTGATATTGACATTGATAAGTACATTAGTGACGTTTATAGTTGTATGTGCATTAGTGATGTTTATATTTGTATGTACAGTAGTTAAGTTTATATTTGTACATTAGTAATGTTTATATCTGCATATACAACAGTGGTGTTTATGTTTATGGATGTACTGTATTGATATTGACTTTGATATATACAGTTGAGATGTTCACATTTATATGTACAGTAGTGATATTACACATATATTTATAGTGCGTTTATTCTGTTTCAGATGTTGGGGCCATTTCACATTCACGTCAGAAACGCTGGTGGTTTTTTGTTGTTGTTTTTGCTTGTTGGATCTGGTGTCGTCGTAAGTTTAAATATTTATTAACCTCTTATCATAAAAGTCAATTTTAAAAAGAGCGTATGAAATGATGATTTAAAAGAAGCGATGATCTTTTCAAAGATTAAAATGAATATTTTGCCAATTGTGGAAAATGGCAATGAATTTAAAAGCATAACATTTCTTTTAAGAATATATTTTTTGTCCTAAAAACACGAATAAGTACATGTATGGTGTGAGTTAAAAAAAATAAATAAAGAATTTGTGAAGACCTATCACTGACATGAGTAAAGTGGAGAACATCTCTTAGAATACTCACATTGTGTGAGAAAAAATGAGAAAGATGAAAAAGATATAAACATGATCATTATAAATATATGTTATTATGAAATTTATTAAATTGCTGATTGATGGGTGAGGACATGAGCGCGCAATGTTCACACAAACATTTAAATAGAAATGTATGTTCTGCGTGACGTCATGGGCGCGCTCTGTTCAATTAACACAAGAAATAGAAATATCTGTTCTGTGTGACATCATGGGCGCGAAGCACTCTACTCTTACACTAACACAAGAAATAGAAATAGCTGTTCTTCTACATGGCGTCATGAGTGTACTAAGCCCTCCTCTACTCTTACATTTACACAGGATATTTGGGTAAAAAGTAAACATGGCGTCATGGGCGTACTAAGTCCTCCTCTCCTCTTACATGTACACATGATATTTGGGTAAAAAGAAAACATGGCGGATAAGTAAATAGTTGACCAGTGGTTCGAGTCTGGACGAGATAAGAGATTCAGAAGGGAAAAGAAAAGGATATAAGCTAATTCACAGTGATCAGGATCAGAAGGTACATCGTGTTTTTCGATTTCTTCTATTTATGTAAAGATTTCATACTTTTAAAATCTATATACGAAGGCAGATCTGTGCTGCAAAAACAACTGATGTAATCTAAGCCAGTTTTAGGTGGATGCGTCGTATTTATTATCAAAGGGTTAAGATTTACAAGAACGAGGCAAGCCAATTGGCTGAGATCAAACTTTACCTATTGAAAAGAATTTATTTTCTAATCACTTTGAATTTGGAGTGGCAGAAGTCCGATCGTGAAAGGCCGCTTTTCGTTTAATAGTGAGTTAACTGACTGATTGAGAGAGAATGGAATTAGAAATATTTTGTGCATTTTGTTATTGAGATATTATCCTTTTAATAGAGATGTATCATGTGTGCAGACTATTATTTCTACAAATTGTAAACTACGATACTTGTATATTGTATGCTAAACACTTCACAGTGTTTCTGGTGAACACGACCATAAACTTTTATGTTGCATTTATTATACTGTATATGTGTATCGGGGTAAAGAAAACTGTTGCAGTAAACTATAAGTTGTGCCTTGAATATAAGAAAGAATGGAGTTAGAGATGCATAAACCAGAAACCTAACATTGTTCTCTGCTTGCATTTTACAGGGTAGAAGCAGCCTTTTGTTTTCTTTTCACAGAATCTCCCGCTTTACTAATTTATAAACTGCTACGACCATAGAAAATAGGAGAAGTCTCAACCCCAGCGTGTAAGTGTAAGGGTACAGCACCCAGATTAGTCACAAGAGAAAGGCAGCTCATCAGTGCTCTACTTCGTGAAAGAGATACACATGAAGAACTGACAATTCTATTGTCAACAGTACATTAGTGACTTTGTTACAAAAGTGCCCAAAATATTTTGCAGCAAAGTCTTGACAAAGTTATATACAAACTATTATCACTATAGTCTCTATAACTCCATATGATGTCAATGCGACTAATTAATGATTTAGTAGTAGTAGTAGTAGTAGTAGTATTCTTTCCACGACTTTTGCTTGACTGTCGATTGAGATCCAAGGTCTTGGAATCTTACCAAGATTCTGGGAGATCCAAAGTTTTACGAAGGATGTGGGCACTTCCGAGGAGCGTTGCTTTGAGTAAAGGAGTGAGTCTGTGGTTTCCAGGAATTTAGCCTTCCAATTCAGAAGGCTCCTATCACTATAGGTATCGCTTCTGCTTTTACATTCCACACTCCCCGAATTTCTAATCTTAGGTCTTTGGTATTCTTCTATTTATTTTCTTTCTTTTGTTTTTATGTTTCTATAACTTGGAACAGCGACATCAATGATTGTTGCTGTTCTGTTGAACTTATTGAGAACTACAATGTCTTGTCTTCGTGCAGGAATCACCCGATCTGTTCTTATCTCGAAGTCCAAAGAACTCAGATTATATTAAGAGAGAGAGAGAGAGAGAGAGAGAGAGAGAGAGAGAGAGAGAGAGAGAGA
Organism: Sinotaia quadrata; assembly: GCA_028829895.1. Classification (NCBI taxonomy): domain Eukaryota; kingdom Metazoa; phylum Mollusca; class Gastropoda; order Architaenioglossa; family Viviparidae; genus Sinotaia; species Sinotaia quadrata. The sequence goes on from CM054184.1 coordinate 2,311,514, forward strand.
GAGAGAGAGAGAGAGAGAGAGAGAGAGAGAGAGAGAGAGAGAGAGAGAGAGAGAGTACTGAACAGCTCAGATGGCTCAAGTGTTTGATATCTATCTTCTCTCTTTAAGCCTGCTTTGCCTACATATTGAATTTCCCAATGGGACGCGTTACCCTATAACTCTCCTTCCCATGAATTAACCATATAAGTTCTAAGTTCCCGTTCAGTTCACTTTATTGGATCACAACATTTCTATATTTATTAATAAAAGCCAGCATTAGCTGACCTTAGCGAAAAACAAAAATGGATACAAATGTAAATGTATGTTCTAAAATATTGAATATTATGCTCTTGTTTGAACTTAATTGTAGTTTAATTACGACATGATGTCTTAATAAAAACATTCACGTGAACCACCATTATAGGACTGATGTCTTAATAAGACCAATCACCTGATCCACCATTTAAGCATGATGTCTTAATAAGAACAACCACGTGATCCACCATTTAAGCATGATGTCTTAATAAGAACAACCACGTGATCCACCATTTAAGCATGATGTCTTAATAAGACCAATCACCTGATCCACCATTTAAGCATGATGTCTTAATAAGAACAACCACCTGATCCACCATTTAAGCATGATGTCTTAATAAAAACAATCACGTGATCCACCATTATAGGCATGATGTCATTTACAACGCTTCATGAAACGGATGAGGGCGTAGAGGATGCTCACAACCAAATGTTAATTAGGCAACTAGTATAAAATCCTACGTATAGTATATATTAGCATGCAATTCAAAAGTGACCTACTTCAACTTTTTCCGACTGACAAATGTCTTTACGCGGGAAAGATCATTCCATGACAGTGTAAGATGACATTATGAGTGAAATGACGACACTCCATCGTTAGCCATCTGCGGCCAGTCAAATTAAGTTACAGGCATTTACATCACGTTAGTATATTCTGACAAAATGACGTTGACAATTACCGTATAATGCTTTGTTATAGTGTCAGAGTTCCCGCACACACCTGTCTTACGTACACATTACTAATTTGTTTGGCTATAATTTTGTAGCACCACCGCCTCCTCCTCCACCACCCAAGCCACCACGATTTACTTCTTGTCCCAGTTCAATGACCGTTACCGCACCAAGTGGTCAGACGGAAGCAAACGTAACATGGTCGGAACCAAAAGCGGTTGATGATGACAGTCCATCTCTATCGTGAGATTGATTTTCATCTATCTATCTATCTATCTATCTATCTATCTATCTATCTATCTATCTATCTATCTATCTATCTATCTATCTATCTATCTATCTATCTATCTATCTATCTATCTATCTATCTATCTATCCATCCATCCATCCATCCATCCATCCATCCATCCATCCATCCATCCATCTATCTATCTATCTATCTATCTATCTATCTATCTATCTATCTATCTATCTATCTATCTATCTATCTATCTATCTATCTATCTATCTATCTATCTATCTATCTATCTATCTATCTATCTATCTATCTATCTATCTAGTTCTTGGTTATTACTAATCATATATAAAAATAACTTAAAAAAAAAATCTACAATCAAACATACATATAGCAATAAAAATGAAAAGATTATTCACATCTCTATTTCCAGGAAACCACATATGAATAATTTCAGTATCTATATAGTCTTATATCCTAACACACAATTCAGAAGATTAGTGTTAATATAAATCACAGTATAATTCGTATCGAAGGACATAATTGGTGTTATAGAGAAATAAGGGACAATAGTGTGTACATAACCCGGTCTATACGATCTCTGCAAATATCTATACGGACTTAATATACACCCATGCATATAAATAGAATATATATAGGATAGGTGTCACAGTTAACACTAAATGCAGTTGAAAATGGCTTACTGTCATGAAGATGAATTGCACATAATCTCTATTACTTCTTTGGCACAATATAAAATGTTTTAAGTTTTAAAAATAAATAGTGACTAATCTTCATTATCCTACATTTTATTTTTCAGTGTCACTAGGATATCAGGAAGTGCGTCTGGTAGTTCATTCAAGGAAGGTAACTCCGTAATAACTTACCAAGCTCGTGATTCCTCGTCACTGTCTACTTACTGTACATTCACGATTACTGTCAAAGGTGAGAGTGGAATCTGTGTTTAAAAGTAGAAACAAAGAGAAACACATTTTAATAATGTCTAGTCGTGTAATCTGATACTACATGATAATCGATGATCAGTAGTACGTTTTAATTTTGGATGTTTATTTATAGCTATTAAAGCGATCACTTTAGTGTTTGGCGTTGTCAGTATCGTTTGCAAATAATACATTTTTTTTTAAATGACAGTTTTATATTAAATAATACATGTGATATATTAATTAAAATTTAAAGTGTGTATGTCTGTATGTGTGTACGTGTGTGCAATTATGTACGGCTGTATGCATATGTATGTACCTATGTATATATGTACGATTGTATACATACGTATATGTGTATTATGTATGTGTGCATGTAAATGTGCACGTTTGAGTGTATGTATGCATGTGTGTATTCAGTGTGTGCATACTTAATTTCTGTGTTAGAAAAAAGCTTGTCTTTCTGAACGAACTCAAGTGGAGTTCTTATTTGAATTGTTTTTATATACACCTTATTTCACCAACGGCAACAAAATAAATTTTCCTCTTATACCATCTTGATCCACATTACCCCAGTCATTTTTAGACACAGTACCAGACACCCCTTTATAGATCCAGGCTAAGAATTCCGTATGCAAGAAGTCAGGGTATTCACTGACAGCAATATAGCAAACTTAGCCAGTGAAAAAAGAAACCAGCAAACACGTAGAAATGAAATTATATATTTCATACTTTATGGACGCAAACGTCGCTTAGTTAATATTTCTGATTATTATTAATTAATCATTCAGAGCTAATAACAAATGAGAATAATCTTAATGTATGTTCTTAATAATTCTGCAGCAGATACCACTCGTCTCTCTCACTTGGTGGATATGCGGGCGCTATAAAAGTTTTCTCTTTTCCACAACATTAAAGACAAACATTTACCATCACACACTATTTTCATAGGTGTAAAACACCTTACTAAAGGAGAAGACAAATCCGTCTTTAATCTATATTTAGCGAGCCTCCATCCACCCACTTTCGTCTTCACCATAAGGTTATCATTATGCGTTAGAAGGTCATAAACTTAACAATAAATTTTGACAAAGCAAAGAAAATGATTACTTGACATTAATATTTCTACAAAAACATGTTTGATTAATTTATATATTCAACAGCCTTATATCCTTAAATACAATCCATTACTAGTGTCAATACAAATCAAAGGATAGTTCTTATCAGAGAACAGAAATGGAGTTGTTAGAGGTAAGCGATACACCTACTATGTAACATTGTATAGATGAAGTCACGATTGACTTTTTCGAGCGTCTGTTGGTATGAAAGGTCACAAGTTCATTGTCCACGTAAATGTACACGTGTTTTCTGTCCTAACGCCGAAAACATGGATCTACCTTTAAGCCCTTTAAACCAATCTGCTCGTATTTTCCACCGTACCAGCTTCCTGAAGCAGAATAACAATTACAACAGCTCTAGTACTTCCTTACACCAGAAAATGCTCATGTAGTTATCATGCCTTACCATCTTACATCAATGGAGTATAGTGTATTCTCCACGGTAACGCACTGCTCCCGCCTCTATCACGTTCATTCATAGCTATTTACAATCAGTAAACCAGGAGAGTTCATATAACACAAAGAAAGAATGCTGTAAAAATATAACAAGGGGACTAACACTAATTTTCCAGCTTATACATCTTTATCTCTATTTTCTCTTACATTCGTGTCCTAGCCTACAATTTTCCTACAACAGTATTTGTTAGCCCGATACTGATGTACATCATAATAAATACAACATATCAGCTTGAACATGTTCATTAGGAATAATGTGTTGTGTTAAGCATGGCGTAAATGAGCATCTTATTTCAACTATTTTTAGAAATAAAAGTCTACTCACATACATCATCTCTAAGTAAAACACACGTATAACACATGAATAGCAAAATTGCTTGCAATATTTCTAAGTCCATTCTTTGTCAACCACTCAGTTAAATCAGCATTAAGCTTATGGCTGCCTTTCAAAACCGGACTTCTTTGCCACTTAAAATTAAAGTGATCAGTCAATAGAAGTTTCTACAGCAGGTAAACTTTTAGTTCTCAACTCATTGGCTGGCCTCGTTCTCGTAAATCTTAACCGTTGGATAATAAACCTACTGGAACCGTTGAACTAATTTCCATTATATTAGCAATTTTTAGCGTATTCACAATTCGGGTTGTTTGATTCCAACTCTGTCACTTACAAAAATACCATCACAAGGTCGAGTCACTCTGACAATTTAACAATTTATACAACAATGAAGTATTAAAATAGGGAGAGGCAAATTTACTCCGCCATATGTTGTTATGTGTTTTCCTTTTCAGTCTCATACTGTCAGCGATACCATACAGCAGTAACCGGAATAACACGTGTACATATGTTGTTATGTGTTTTCCTTTCCAGTCACTTACTGTCCAGCGATACCATACAGCAGTAACCGGAATAACACGTGTACATATGTTGTTATGTATTTTCCTTTCCGGTCACTTACTGTCCAGCGATACCATACAGCAGTAACCGGAACAACACGTGTACATATGTTGTTATGTGTTTTCCTTTCCAGTCACTTACTGTCCAGCGATACCATACAGCAGTAACCGGAACAACACGTGTACATATGCTGTTATGTGTTTTCCTTTCCAGTCACTGTCCAGCGATACCATACAACAATAACCGGAACAACACGTGTACATATGTTGTTATGTGTTTTCCTTTCCAGTCACTTACTGTCCAGCGATACCATACAGCAGTAACCGGAACAACACGTGTACATATGTTGTTATGTGTTTTCCTTTCCAGTCACTTACTGTCCAGCGATACCATACAGCAGTAACCGGAACAACACGTGTACATATGCTAAGACCATATATGGTTCGACATGCAATTTCTCCTGTGAAGTTGGCTACACGCTCGAAGGCACGTCTTCCACAACTTGTGAGAGCAACGGGAAGTGGAGTTCAGCTTTTCCTTCATGCGCTCGTAAGGAACTTCTTAAGTTAGTGCTATTGTGTCATTTCCAAATTCTTGCATCGCCTAAGTTTTCATTAATAGGCCACAGTGATGTTTGTTGCCATGACTACAGAATGATGCCCAACCCCCACCCCCCAATTGGGCGACATACAAACTCTTCAGCTGTGACCCGTAACCGGCTCCGAAGCGAATGAGACTGGTAACATGACGTTATAATCAAGAGGAGACAACTAACTGAAAACTTATTCAAAAGCAATGTGTTCAATTTTGTTATGTCTACCATTTGAGTTTATACTTAAGAATGGAAAGAGTACAAAGTACAACATTTCTCTTTAGTTAATAAATACTGAGTACTATAGAAGTTATAGAAGTGTGTGTGTGTGCGTGCGTGTGCGTGAGTGTGTGCGAGCGTGCGTGCGTGTGTGCGCATGGGTTTGTTTAAGTCGGTCACTGTTCTATGCAATATGCATAATCTACCATCGATAGATCTGCATAAAGTATTTACATGTCGTTTTATTGTTCTAGCGAGAATAATAATCAACTAAAAATATTTTTTTACCTCCATGATTAAACATAACTGTATAAAATAATTATTTTTTCGAAAATGAGTAATTGTGTAATTGCAAATATCAAACAACTGTATGCGTACGTACAATTGGCTTATTTTTCACAGTTTTATTTGTTGTGGTGTTACTAAATCCTTTTTCTCCTGTCTTTTATTTCTTGTGGTGTTACTAAATCCTCCCCCCCCCCCGTCTTTTATTTGTTTTATTTCTCTGTAAGATAATAACCTTGGTTTTATTCAGCGGTATCTTGTGGTGATCCGGGTATCGTTGAGGGTGGTAATATTTCATGTCCTCGTGGTACGACGTACCCTAATTACTGTATCATTGGCTGTAAACCTGGGTATCAGAATTCCGGTGTGCCATACATCATGTGCATGCCATCCGGGGTGTTTTCACAGAAATCTCCTTGTTACGGTAAGACCACTTTCTCACAAAATATATTAAATTATTAAAAGTTATTAATATTAACAATTATTATATTCACATAAGATCTCCATGTTACGGTAAGACCACTTTCTCACAAAATATATTAAATTATTCAAAGTTACTAATATTAACAATTATTATATTCACAGAAAATCTCCTTGTTACGATAAGACCAATTTCTCACAAAATAACATAAATTATTCAAGGTTTAATCACTAAAGTTAATACTACTCCTATTTATTGTTTTCACAGATTTATTTTAATAGATAATGTTAAATTAGAGAATAAAGTGAAGAATGTTGTAATAAAATGTAATAGCTTATAAAACAGATATAGTGGACCAGATAGTTATAATATAATTTAATAGCTTATAAAATAGATATAGTGGACCAGATAGTTATAATATAATGTAATAGCTTATAAACAGATAGTTATAATAAAATGTAATAGATTATAAAACAGATATACTGGAGCAGAAAGTTATAATAAAGATTATAGTCTGTAAACATATATAGTAGAGAAAAAATGTTATAATAACGTATAATGGTTCTTAAATCAGATATGGTGAAGAGGAGTGCTAAAGTATAATTGTTCTTAAGTCAGATATGGTAAAGAAGAATGCTAAAGTCTAATGGTTTCTAAGAACATATGAAGTGGAGAAAAAAGAAATCAAGAATGAAACTAAGCGAGAAAGTTAAATAATACAGACGGCACACATTCACTTTGTATGACAGAAAAGGTATCGACAAGAATGCACTTAATGTAAGATCAGAGAGGCACAAGGGCATGAGATCAGACAGGTAATTAGGGCATGAAATTAAGACAGGGTCTTAGGGAGTGAGATCAGTAGTAGTAGTCGTAGTCGTAGTAGTAGTAGAAGTAGTAGTAGTAGTCGTCGTAGTAGTAGTGTAGTAGTAGAAGTAGTATAGTAGTAGTAGTAGTAGTAGTAGTGTAGTAGAAGTAGTATAGTAGTAGTAGTAGTAATAGTAGAAGTAGTAGCAGCAGCAGAAGTATTTGTAGCTGGACTAGTATTATTATTAATTCTTACGAGAACTCTGACCATAGGCGTACAATTTAATTTGTCAATCGGAAATGAAATTTATTTATACTTATACAACTTATATTTACACAGACGTTGAGCCCCCCAAGTTTGTGAATGGATGTCCAAGCGATCAAAATGTTTTCTCAAGACCTCTTCAAATGCCAGCGCCCGTAACATGGACAGATCCGAAAGTTACAGACAACAGTGGTCAGAATGTCACCTTGACCAGCAGTATTTCGAAAAAGTCTCTACTAGGACCTGGACCACATTTGATTAAAATTACGGCAAGAGATGCCACAGGCAATAATGACAGCTGTACTTTCGTAATAACAGTATTAGGTCAGTAAATGACTTATTACAACATTAGGGTAGTAAATGACATATTACAGTATTAAGTTAGTAAATTGACTTATTACAGTCTTAGGTTAGTAAATGACATATTACAGTATTAGGTTGGTAAATGACGTATTACATTATTATTTTAGTAAGTGACTTATTACAGTATTATTTTAGTAAGTGACTTATTACAGTATTATTTTAGTAAGTGACTTATTACAGTATTAGGTTAGTAAATGAGTTATTACAGTGATATGCTAGTAAAAGACCTATTACACTATTATTTTATTAAGTGACGTACTACAGTATTATGTTAGTAAATGACTTATTACAGTATTATTTTAGTAAGTGACGTACTACAGTATTAGGTTAGTAAATGAGTTATTACAGTATTATTTTAGTAAGTGACTTATTACAGTATTATTTTAGTAAATGACTTATTACAGTATTATTTTAGTAAGTGACTTATTACAGTATTAGGTTAGTAAATGAGTTATTACAGTATTATGTTAGTAAATGACTTATTACAGTATTATTTTAGTAAGTGACGTACTACAGTATTATGTTAGTAAATGACTTATTACAGTAGGATTTCGTGTCAAACTCGTATTAGATTAGTGTTTTGTTTTATTAATCATGCTCAATTCGGATTAAGTGTGTTACTCATTTCATATTAGAATTCCATGTTTTAGTCATTTTAAATTATGATTAATTATTTTACTCAAGTTAAATTCGGATTCTGAGTTTTACTCATGTTAAATTATGATTTAGTGTGTTTCTCATGTCAGATGTTTTACTCATGCTAAATTATGATTTAGTGTTTTTCTCATGTCAGATGTTTTACTCATGCTAAATTATGATTTAGTGTTTTTCTCATGTCAGATGTTTTACTCATGCTAAATTATGATTTAGTGTTTTTCTCATGTCAGATGTTTTACTCATGCTAAATTATGATTTAGTGTTTTACACATATTTGGAGTCCGTGTTTTGCGCACATTAAGTATCTTATTCCCTAGTGTCATTCTTTTCATTTAATTATGCGGGCAAGCGAATGTTCCATAATGTCTTTATTTTCGTTCAATTATGCGGGCAAGCGAATGTCCTCTAGTGTCTTTCGTTCATTATAAATGAAATAATTCATTAAAATATGTATCAGTAGTCCTAGTTTTATTACACAATCATCTCTTTATGGTGTGGGGTTTGTTATATAGTGAGAGAATGCGATCCACTAAGCCCACCAATCAATGGTCGTGTGAATTGTTCTCATGGTTACGTCGAGGGTTCTAAGTGTACCGTGTCCTGCAATGAAGGTTATTCTATAGACGGAAATTCAACTCTAACGTGTACTGACCAGGAACTATGGGACACACAGATGTCTTCATGCAAAGGTATCTATCTATCTATCTATCTATCTATCTATCTATCTATCTATCTATCTATCTATCTATCTATCTATCTATCTATCTATCTATCTATCTATCTATCTATCTATCTATCTATCTATCTATCTATCTGTATAACTGTCTGTCTGTCTGTCTGTCTATCTATCTATCTATCTATCTATCTATCTATCTATCTATCTATCTATCTATCTATCCAGATATCCAGATATCCATTTAGTTAGCTAGTTATCTAATTAGATATAGCTTAAACATCATTATTCAAGAATGTAAAATAAACAGATGCAGTGAACTACTTTAAACAGCACAGAAAGAACAACTGTTCTCTAGCATATTTCAGTGAACTGTAGGTATAGCAAGACTGTTTTTAATCCTTGACAATCAAGCATTTGATGTAGATGAAGACAAAACCACACACTCAATAAATATGTTATTTTGCTCCTGTCATCGCTTCCTCAATTTCCCAAAATATATTCGTTATAAATGTTAGTGTGCTTTAAGTATATTTACGTGGAATTCAATTATACTATTAATTTAATAAAACTTAACACTCCACAATGCAATCTACTATATTACTATACTATATTATACTATACCATACATGACATAAATCAACATATTGTAACATATGATTTGATACTACCTACTCCGATACGATGTAATGCCATATGATGTAATGAGATGTGTGATGAGTGTCACAAACTGGGAGGCTCATTACAAGCAGACCCGAGCTGAAGTTAGAGATGCAAGGGGTGAAGTCTATTTTTGGCCTGCTCCGGTGCACCTCCAAGAAAAGCCCGTATGACATATGCCAGTACTACGTCGCGTCAGGTTGTTACATAGACACACATGACATACACCATTGATGTTTGGGTGGGGCCCAGTTTATTTATGTCATGCCAAGGAACGTTTTATTGGCGGTGTGTGTTGTGAGTGAGTATCATGAATGTGAATAAATGGACGAACAGACGAACGGTGCAAAACAATACTAATACAAATTCTTTCGTCCCTCTCAAAAACTATGAATAACAAGAGAGTTGAAAGATGGTTAAATCGGGTTATTTATTTCCCGATTTAAAAGGGGCACTACTCTTTCGCATAGTGATTAATCATTCATTCAACTTTCCAATGTCATACACTCTGTGGGAAATAAGGGGGGATGAAAATGATGAAATTCACAATATAAAATAAAGATTCTTATGCGGCAAATGGGGCCGCTTTAACAATAGTTCACATATAAAATAAGCATTAATTTTAACATTAAAGTTCGTATTTCACAAATGATATAATAGTGTTCATTTTCTTAGAGTCCTAGAGTTAAGTATGTGCGTGTTAGCCATGCTAATTATTACTCACTATTAATGTCAGAGTTCCAAGGAGATGACGTAATCTCACACGTCACTTATAAAGGGCACTTCAAAGTGAAGACACGGCGCAATTGCGGCGTCGCATTACAGGTGAAGATTCTGCAGAATCTAGGCACCACTTTCAGATTATCACTGCGGAGAAATCTGATATTTAGCTGACTGTGGTCAGCCTCGATAACTGTCGTTGTTTCTTGGTTGTCATGGGAAACGGACACCTCAACGATGTTTAGCATTATCGGATGGAGTCGTCCAGTGGGATGTGTCGTCGCATTCTATTGAGTGTAGAAATCCGGATATCTGTAAGACTATCTCGGTGCTAGCCTCTCAACAGCGGAATAGAACTGTCAAAACAAACTCAGACAGGGGGGGGGGGAGAAAATGGTTGGTCCCTCATGTCGTTAACTGCATACAACCAGCGTCGCATACATCGGTTTTTTCTTGACAGTGAACTTCCCACTTTGCCAAAAGTTATACTGAAGTTATTTTGCCTCGTTACTCAATATATGGCATCAGAAAACAATATGGATGGAAAACGGATGGAAAGAGATTTTTGCAGCTTTCCTTTATGAAATCTCTGTACATGAAATAATTCATACGTGAAGTTAGACTGGCTTCAGACGAATCGACGTTTTCAACATTGAGAGTAAAATCTTCCTTTTGCCTCTTATATAGCTTCCACTGAAGGTTTCCAAAAACTTCCAGAAGCTATGCCGTGTGACTCAATTTTTTCCATGGATATTTAGTTCTGATCATGCTGCACGCTTTTCTGTGGTCAATTCTAATACGCACTGGCCTTTTCTCTCGTAAACATGTGACCAGTAATGCGTAATTGTCCCAATTGTTCAATATACATATCCTTCACAAACTAATATATATATTCAATATGATATAATAACATACACTGCGTCACGAACGTCTGTCTACTAAAGAGATCTTAGGTGACCGTTACTGGAATTACATGCTACATATGAAAAATAACAAAACTCGGGTTACTTCAACTAGTTTTGTTAGCGGTTTTTTAAAATGAAATAAAATATAATTTCTGTCCCTCATTTCCTGTGACAATGAGGTACTGAAGTAAAGTTATTATGAGGTAATAATCGAGTTATATAACAAAAAGTAGATACATGTACTATTAAAACAAGTAGGTAAGGAAGAGAAAAACAATAAAATAACCATTATTTCAGGCATTAATGCATAATCGCACGCGTAAACAAAAGCTATAAGTTTATGTAAACCAAAGATCTTGCAGCAAGCCAGTGCTGTCATGAAAGGTCAAAGTCTTGAAAATCCGTGAAGTATCACGTGACTTAGTCACTATCTAGTATTCTAGTTCCTAGAACTTCGCAGAATTTGCTGCGAAATGTTTCTGCTTCTAAACAAATGCCTTTTTATCCGTGATCTACAGGCTTTTGCCATCTATGGATATGATAGTAATCCGTTTGGTGAGTTTGTGGTCAAAAGATAACATTTTCAGCAACTACGGACGGACGGACGAATAGACAGACAGATAGATAGATAGTTATATAGATAGATGGGTGGATGGATGGATTGATGGATGGATGGATGATGGACGGACGGACGAATAGACAGACAGACAGATAGATAGATAGATAGATAGATAGATAGATAGATAGATAGATAGATAGATAGATAGATAGATAGATAGATAGATAGATAGATAGATAAGTAGATAGATGTAATTGACAAGTAATAATTAATTACCCATGAAAATTATCGTGTATGTTTCTTTCGCATACAGAAATAAATAATAATTGAAATAAACTCAGATGTCAAAAAGTCATGACTTCAGTTCGCTTATATAATTATCTGATAATACTATCTTTCATAGATTGAAGGTGAACTGTCCACGATAATAATAGTCACATAGATATAGAGATGACGTCACCTTATTATGCAAGAATGATTTCCATTTATGACGTATATACATAACCGATTTTAGGAAGAGTCGATACCCTTTGTTGAAGATAATAGGCAAACTTATTTAAGTCCAGATACAGTCCGAAGTCAAATTCATGAATTTATAGTGGGTCATCTTGATTAATAAATAAAACGTTGAACTTCACTTTAAGGTTTTTAGTATAATTGTTCCAGCATTCTAATTTCCTCGGTAAAACTGGCAATTTGTAACGGTAAATGCCAACAAATATCGAATGTAATCGAATTACTGTTTTTAAATCTGCATATTTCCCATGACAGTGGTTGCATGCCCAGCATTACCAGAGGTCAGGCGCGGTGGGTTCAAATGCACTGATAAATTACAGTTTCCAAATTCTTGCTTTTTGACCTGTGACCCTGGATTCCAAATACAGAGCACTTCAGAGATTCAGTGCCTGGCAAACGGGTCATGGTCAAATCCTGGATCATGTATCGGTATGTTCGATCTTTGATTTAATAAATCTCAGTTAGCAATACAACACCCACGTGCGTGTGTGTGTGTGTGTGTGTGTGTGTGTGTGTGTGTGTGTGTATGTGTGTGTGTGTGTGTGTGTGTGTGTGTGTGTGTGTGTGTGTGTGTGTGTGTGTGTGTGTGTGTGTGAGACAGTTGTTCTATTGCTGCATACATTTGGATGAAAGTTGAAAGACTGGTCGTAAATCATATAGTTTGCACGAAAACCATATCCAAAATAAATTTTAAAAAAGTTTTAAATAACCTCATGTCATAAGTGTGCTTATGTGTAATTTTGTTTTGTGTTTATATCAAATATATTATCATTTACTCTATTGAATTCTTTCTATCTTTAATTAACATTACACGGAATGTGATAAAATTTATTTTTAAAATGCATTCAATCACAATAATAGAAAAACTATTTTAGAAAAGTAGGAATGCCATATGTACATCACAGAATAATCGTAAAAGGGAACAAGGATCCATCATTGCTAAAAATGTAATCGCTGGCTTTTTTATGAAGGATTTTGACTTTACAAAATTATCATTTATTGACAGACAACGAGCCGCCAGTTTTCGTCAATGGATGTCCTGGCAACATAGAAATCAGCGCTGGTCGCATCGGCAACAAAACTTTGGTCAGATGGGATACACCGTATGTCACAGACAATTCTGGGGACGCAATCAGTCCTGTTAGCGATCGCAAATCCGGGTCACCGTTTCCTGTAGGGGTAACATATGTGACGTATACAGCTACCGATGCGTCCCTAAACAACAAAAGTTGTCAGTTTTCTGTCACCGTTACCGGTAAACACGAGATGTATATTGCATTTGTATACAGGACATTGGTTTTTCATTACATTACTAAACATCAAAAGTATTCGTCACATTGCTACTAAACAACAAAAATATTTGTCACATTGCTACTAAACATCAAAAGTATTTGTCACATTGCTACTAAACAACAAATGAAACTTGTTGCATTATTACTAAGTATCAAAAGTATTTGTCGTGTTGCATTGTTACAAAATATCAAAAGTATTTGTCGTGTTGCATTGTTACTAAATATCAAAAGTATTTGTCGTGTTGCATTGTTACAAAATATCAAAAGTATTTGTCATGATGCATTGTTACTAAACATCAGATGTTTATGTTTCACTATCGTAATACAATTCAGTATTGACATTTCAACAATAATTATTGTAATGATCAAACATATGGTCACAGAAAACACATTTAACACTACCGACATGGACTTATGACGAATGGCTATGCTATGAAGAAAATATATTATTTTTAATTACTTCATTCAAATATACCCAGATTCGTACATTCATGTGTTACGATTACCTGTACGTTTAAACTTTTAATAGCAACTTTCACTTTTATTTTCCATTAAATATTTGTATTATACATTTAAATTGTAAATAATAATGAAACGTGTACCTACTCAGTGCTAACGTGTGCTGGCCCGGACTTGGAACTGCCTAACCGAACGGAAACTCTTATGATCTACACGTGTCCTGACGGCAATGTGTACGGTGCTTCGTGTACCATTAACTGCACTCACGGGTACCCGTTGGATGGTGCAAATACCATTACGTGCGAACGTGACGATGCGACGTTCCCACCCAGAATGTACTGGGACTGGCCGGGACCCAGTGCAGTTGTACCAGCGTGTACAGGTGAGTTTGACACCCTGTGATGAACACAAACCAATACATGTAATCTGAACACAAAAACACTGTACGTATTTAAACACAAATAGAGTGCACCTAATGTGAACACAAATACAGTACACCTAATGTGAACACAAATACAGTAACCTAATGTGAACATAAATACAGTACACCTAATGTGAACACAAATACAGTAACCTAATGTGAACATAAATACAGTACACCTAATGTGAACACAAATACAGTACACCTAATGTGAACACAAATACAGTACACCTAATGTGAACACTAACACAGTAAATGAATGTGAACACAAATTCAGTAACCTAATGTGAACACAAATTCAGTAACCTAATGTGAACACAAATTCAGTAACCTAATGTGAACACATGTACAGTACACCCAATGTGAACACAATAGAGTAAAAGAATGTGAACAATGCTATACAATAACCCAATGTGAACACATTTACAGTACACCATTATGTGGAAACAAATACAGTAAACGAATGTGAACACAAATAAAGTAACCAAATATGAACACAAATGCAATACACGTACTGTGATCTTAAATACAGATTGCATAATCTGAACTCTTGCCAAAATGTTGTATACATTCTTGTAACATCTCAATCTCACTCACACTTTAATATAAAAAATCACCGCTCTCCACTCCTCACTACATTTACGTAAATAGTGAGGAATACCTCACAAGTGAAATTGATTGCAGATAATAATGTGATATTTGTTTCTTGTAGGGTTAGTTTCGTGAAATCGGCAATTTGAATATTTTCTCACAAATGACGCAGGTTATCGAATACACATTAAGGATTTATATCTGTTCTTTTTAACATTTACATTGTCGTGAGATATCTTAGGGTGATTTTAGAAAAAAAGTCCAAGTGTTTACTAGTTAATGCTGTAACACATCTGCAATGTGCCAATGCAAATTTTGGACTACTAATTATAATATCAGCAACTATTTTGGATAAAAGGATAGCATGGGTTACGCCGCTGGTCGTTCGACTCACGGCCCCTACTCAGTAACATACTGTAAAAATAGATATCTGGAGAAGCAGAGATTAGCATAATTGATTAAACTATCATTATAATTCATTACACACAAATAGAAGAATGTACCTACACTAACAGATACCTGTAGCTGTAATGACCATTTACCAGACATCTCAATGAAAGAGTAATTTTGCAAAAAAATAAAGTTCTGGGCGCTGCACAAGAGTTTTCTCAGCCTATAAACCCCCCATCTCTAAATTGACTAGCTGTATTAATCAATCGAATTGAAGAAAACAACTACAACTAACGATTTTCTTACAGCTTATGTATCTATATTTGTAAACTCACATGTCACATGTCACCTATCCACAAATAAGTTTACAGTTATGACAGTAAAAAAGTTAGATAACCACATAATTGGTTCTTGGTGAGAAGCGAGACTAGAGAGTTATTCCGCTTACTTATATCATCGATTAACTACACTTGAAAATAGATGTTGGCTTTTCCTACATTCCCGTTAGGCTAGAAGTCCAAAACAACAATGACACACCCAATCCTTGCCGCTAAACATTGCATACACATACGCTGAATATTCCCATCATACAAAAACAATTAATTTCGTGAAATATGGCACGTGCACGACCAGGTATGTTTTTGACATGAAACGTTACATGTGTTACAGAGGTCACATGTCCAGATCTTGCACCACCTCAAAATGGAGCGCTGGCATGTTTTTTAGGCAACTTTGGTTGGGATTGTCTTACGTCATGCAATGCTTTGTATGTTTTTCCGGCAACAAGCGATGGACATTATTACTGCACAAAATCGAGCAAAAAGTGGATTCCAGACACTGTGAAAGATTGCGTCGGTATGTTAATCTATCTATCTATCTATCTATCTATCTATCTATCTATCTATCTATCTATCTATCTATCTATCTATCTATCTATCTATCTATCTATCTATCTATCTATCTATCTATCTATCTATCTATCTATCTATCTATCTATCTATCTATCTATCTATCTATCTATCTATCTATCTCTCTGTCTGTCTGTCTATCTATCAATTGTCTGTCTGTCTGTCTATCTATCTACCTACATACATATGGACCCTGTAAATGATGAAAACGAACCCTACCTGTTAAGAGCCTGTAGAAAACAGAAAATACAGACACTTCTTTTGTTGCATTGCATCATTGGTTACTCAGTGGTAATTAGGAATTCAATATAAAACATTTAAGGTTCTTACCATTGGTTTCAGAGCGGTAAAAAGGAATTCAGTGTAGAACAGTTAAGATTCTTTTCACTGGTATAGTAAAGCTAAGTCAAGTAACTGTGATTTCGTTTGCATATATAGACGAAGGAAAACATGTACACCGTTACATTTATTTCCTCAGGCACCTACTTGTATAATTTATTACGCCATCATCTATTTTTATATTCCAACAAATATATTTTATCATGTCATCAATTACAAATATTTTTCATGTATCTGCGAACATACTTTATTTAGTCATCATGTATTTTTCATGTAAGCACAAATATACTTTATTACGTCATCATATGTTTATTGTAAACAAAAAGCCCTTCGGTATCATCTTTTAGAAGTTTGAGTTTAAAGAATGTTCACATCATGCAGTGAACATAATCCACGACAAACGCAGTGTGTAGTTAATGGTTAAAGCCACATATTTTATTTCATCATGTTGATTAGATCGAATCCGTCCTGGATCCGTTCGACTAAAGTCAGACGTATTTTTTTACACCGGCTCGTGCAACATGTCCATGGACGTCATACGTCAAAACTTCATCACGCGCATGAACAACTCCACGTTCAAGGACGCTTGTGTTGACGTACCTTTGTGTACCGTAGACAATGTTCAGGTAAGAAACCCACAAAAGTACTACAAACTATTTCCTTATTAGATATATTAATGCTGTCATCAAGACAAAGGATGTCAGACGCATCGGCTACAATGTCTTACTGTAAGTTCATGTTACGTAAGTATCAAATGAAGAAAGATAAGTCATAATTCATGTCGTTAATGCATCTTTATACTGCTTTGCAAATACATTTTGTATTTCTACAATATTTACATTTAATTGGGACGTGTAAACAAGTTGTTTGGTTGATTGATTGCATGAATCTTTATCGTTGTTGCATTTTGTTCGGAGATGGGCAAAGATGTTAATTCTCCACCACCCTGGGGTTTCCCATAACTTGGGCTAACCACCAAACACTCCTTCTGGCTGGCCATACCTGCTGGAAAGAAGGAAAACAGGTAGGATACAAGATCAGAGTGATAAGGCGTGAATAATCCCCGAAGTCCTGATGCATACAATCAGGAAAATTAAATAAAGGTGACAAATTACAACGTATTATAAAAGCCATTTAAGACCAAAGTATCCACAATAAAATATACATTTGAAAAGGGAAATAAAAATAGAACTGGTTGTTACATATAGTATAAATAGTATGATGGTTAACTACAGTATGCAGCATCTATTATCACGACTATGTGAGTCTAGTAAGAGTTGTTGTATTCTGAAGCATATGAAGAAGCAGTGAGGACTAGTGTAGCTGCTAAGCTATAAATGAGTGCTGGTTGAACGACTCCATTTATCTCAGTATGACCCACTTATCCCAGTATGGCCCACTTATCTCAGTATGGCCCACTTATCTCAGGGTCCTACTAGGTCTGTATAGGCGGGAGGGCGGTTGATGGTGCGCGCCAAAATGGTGCGACCTGTTTCACCCACTTCCGCCAGCCCTCCTGCCCTCCACCACAGATGCACCGCGAGGCAGATCAAAACTGAGAACATCGTGAAGATGAAAGGTCTATTGCGGCTTCTGGGGTGAGTGTGAGTGAAACACACCTGTATAGCGGGTGGCACATGAACTGAGTTAACTATAATTAAACCACCCTTTATCCCGGGGGTAAGGGTTAACTGTCTTAGAGTTATGGTTTAGATGTAGGCATTTTTTAGATTAAGGAGAGCGCGTGGCTACATAATTTCATAAAATGACAGTTACCCTTCCTGTTTTCAGTCGTTTTGGGATTATAATTTCGCTGACGGCCTTATTTGTATTTTGAGTTCTATGATTTGCGTATAAGTACTGTTGTTCCATTAATCCGTTGTGTGCAAGTGTAGAGTTATAAGTGCCGATTCCCAATGTACTTAAACATCCGCGTCTGTTGACTACTTCTCTCGCCTGAAGTGCTTAGGTAAAATTTGATATCCGTGTTGCTTGTTGTGCCGAACCATGACCCCTGTTTATAGTCATTGTAGATGTACTTAGGACAAACATCCCTACATCTGCTTTTGTTTTAAATGTTAACGCCACTGTTGTAGACAATTGTTAATTCCATCGTTGTAGATACTTGTTAATTCTACTGGTTTAGAAATTTGTTAAATCCAGTATGGTAGACACTTTTAAATTTCATTGTTTTAGACATTTGCCCACTTCAGTGTAGACATTTGTTGATTATATTGTTGTAGATATTTGTTAATTACATTATTGTAGACATACGTTGTTGTACACATTTCTTAATTCCATAGTTTTACACACGTTGTTGTACACATTTCTTAATTCCATAGTTTTACACACGTTGTTGTACACATTTCTTAATTCCATAGTTTTACACATTTCTTAATTCCATTATCGTAGACGTTGCTAATTCCATAGTTGTACACATTTCTTAATTCCATTATCGTAGACGTTGTTAATTCCATAGTTGTACACATCTCTTAATTCCATTATCGTAGACGTTTGGTAATTCCATAGTTGTACACATTTCTTAATTCCATTATCGTAGACGTTTGGTAATTCCATAGTTGTACACATTTCTTAATTCCATTATTGTAGACGTTTGTTAATTCAATAGTTGTACACATTTCTTAATTCCATTATTGTAGACATTAGTTAATTCCTTTATTGTAGATCTTTGCTAATTCCATAGATGTACACATTTCTTAATTCCATTATTGTACACATTTTTTAATTCCATTATTGTAGACATTTGTTAATTCCATATTTGTACACATTGTTTTAATTCCATTATTGTATACATTTGTTAATTCCATAGTTGTACACATTTGTTAATTCCATAGTTGTACATCTTAATTCCATTATTGTAGACATTTGTTAATTCCATAGTTGTACATCTTAATTCCATTATTGTAGACATTTGTTAATTCCATAGTTGATTACTTTCCATCATTCTCATTTTCTCCAGAGTTTCTTAGCCTGGTAGGTTAGTATTTATGCCTTCTCGGAAATTTTCCTCGTAATTAACGACTCGTGTCACATGTTTGTGTCACATTAAACTCTCTTCCGAATTATTACTGCAATTTGCCTCATGAGGTCTACAGGTGTAAAGATTTCTCACTCTCTGTAAGAGAAATCCTTTTCTGCAGTCCCAGGCATTTGTGTTAAATTTTATCGTTGATGTTTACTCAGATAGGCAGTTATGTGTATTTAATCAATAATATTTAAACACAACAGTACTAATGATGATGATGTCTACAAGTTTAATAGAGTGTACTGTTTAATATTTTTCTCTAACCAATATATATTTTTAAAAATTGAACTTCAAATACGTCATCTGTTTACCACATATAGATATACTTACGTTAATATTTATTAGTTATCACTAGATATTATATGAATGCTGATGTTGTCTATGTATAAAACAAGCTTAGACTACAGCATTATCAATTATCCGTGTCAAGGTCACTTGTGGTCCTTCAAGTCGGAAGAAGAAAAAGTCAATTTCTGACAACCTGCACACGTGGACTAAGCGAGCCACCACGTATCTTGTATCGATAAACTTTGAGATATTGATCACCTACAATGAGACCGGTCGTACAGCCGTCCAAGCTTATGAGGTTTGTAAAGTCAAACGTAACTGGTCTTTAGATTGACTCATCACTAAAATACTCATTCACTCACTCACTCACTCACATAAACAGTAAGTCATTCAACAATTTTTAAACTGTCTTCAAAAATTTTTGTTCTTAAGTACCCTGCGGCAGGTTGGTTTCTCTGTGGGCAATGTTTCCGTTTCTCACCCCTGTGTATGGTTATCACCTCTGACGTAAATGTTTTAAAATTAATATATTTGTCTTATCGTGACTATTGACGACATTATTTGTAGAACAGATACTTTATGACGTAAATAAATTGTAACTTCAAACATTTACAATAATACCATTTTATCATTCCTTACAAAACTGTTTTCTCAACAGTACAGGAAAAAAACACACCACCGTAAGGACCGATTATGTGATTTGTTAAAGTAAATAGTCAGACACATAAATCATAGTTCTTGTTTCTTATAACCAAAACCATATGACAACCTCTTAATATTGTTGGGATGTGTCATTAAATATCTAAAGAGAAAACGCAGACACCATTCAGAGTAATGATTTTTTTTTAAAAGTTTAAATAATCATCGTTAAGGTATTCATTTATTACTGCAACTCGAAGTCGTATGCCACCTTTCACTGATGTACTTCATATGAGAAAATACCACGTAGGCAAAATGTTGCTTCCATAAATTAAATCACGTGCCTAATTAGTGCCATGATTCATAAACATGCATATAAGTATATGTGTGAGTTAGCATATGTGTGCGTCCACTTGCGAGCTGTTCTATACGGAATTAAATAATTAAAGTCAATCATTGCTCCTTTAACGTCCAATTGTGGGCTGTTCTCTTCAGAGTTAAATGATTAAAATCTACCATTATTCCTTTATCGTCCACTAGTAGGCTGTTTTCTACAGAGTCAACGACTAAAGTCAATCATTATTCCTTTAACGTCCACTAGTGGGCTGTTCTCTACAAAGTCAACGACTAAAGTCAATCATTATTCCTTTAACGTCCAAGAATTAAAGCAAAATCGAAGGTGACCTTGCTACATTCTGCACTATCGACTTCTTGATGCCCATCATATTTATCCCGGAAGGGGCGTGGCCTCATCATTGCTTCACACGTTATATTTCGTTCTTCAGATATCATTTTCAAATATTTACATTCAAATATCAAATATTCAATGATGCCAGTAAATAGTATTTCATATTTCGACGTTTTGTGGAATTTTATGGTTTGAAGTGATAGCTTTATGAAAACATTATACATTTTAATTTAATTTTTAATTTAATTTAAAGAAAAAACGCAGATTCTTCAACTTGTTTACTGAAGCGTTTCGTCCGCTGAAACATCATGGCTAGTTCCCTACAGTTTAAAGTTATTGCATTCATTCCATACATGTGTTCTTAAATTAGTGCAAAATGCAACGGCATGACTAGTTCCGTACAGGAATGACATTATTTCGTGTATTTTATACATGTATCCCTAAGTTATTTCAAATGCAAAAGAATGGATAGTTCCATATATGTATAAAATTATTGCATTCATCTTATAAATGTATTGCCTAGTTCCTTTGCAGGAATAGTCTTTGCATTCATCTTATAAATGTATTGCCTAGTTCCTTTGCAGGAATAGTCCTTGCATTCATCTTATAAATGCATTGCCTAGTTCCTTTGCAGGAATAGTCTTTGCATTCATCTTATAAATGCATTGCCTAGTTCCATTGCAGGAATAGTCTTTGCATTCATCTTATAAATGTATTGCCTAGTTCCTTTGCAGGAATAGTCTTTGCATTCATCTTATAAATGTATTGCCTAGTTCCTTTGCAGGAATAGTCTTTGCATTCATCTTATAAATGTATTGCTTATTCCTTTGCAGGAATAGTCTTTGCATTCATCTTATAAATGTATTGCCTAGTTCCTTTGCAGGAATAGTCTTTGCATTCATCTTATAAATGTATTGCCTAGTTCCTTTGCAGGAATAGTCTTTGCATTCATCTTATAAATGTATTGCCTAGTTCCTTTGCAGGAATAGTCTTTGCATTCATCTTATAAATGTATTGCTTATTCCTTTGCAGGAATATAAGACATAGTATACGTGTATCCCTGATATAGTATAAAATCCAGTATTATAGTTTACCACAGGTAACAAATCACTGCAGTCACCTAAACTCCGAATTTATCACATAATCTGATAACGTCCAATACTTTAACCTGAAGGACAGCTGTATTTTATTTCTTTGGTATTATATATCATATAGGAGTACCACCCATGATTGTACAATCATAGTTAAACTTATTAATCGATTATCAACAATGTATCTCAGTAAAGAATTTATATCACTTTTCTACATGGCCATCTGTGATTAACTATTCTTTAGTATTAAACCTTCTTATTTATATATATTTTGTCGCTTGCTTTTAGTATTGCATTTTGTCACTTACTTACACGTAGTTGTTTGCGTCATATTTTGTGTTATTTACGTTATATTTTCCTATTTATTTAATATTTGGTTAATCATTTATATTTTATTACTTTAGTATCATATTTGATTATTTGCTGTATATTTCGTCATTTACTTTAGTGTTCTGTACGTTTTCTCTTGTCGTTTGTAACTAAAATAAAATTTTAAAGGATCTTGTGATTCCAGGATTTTCAGTCAAAGAAGAATACCATATTCAAGAAGCTCAATGATGAGTATGAAGCTGGTGGTATGGACATATCCGGTTTGACAAGAACAGATTTTGGGTTTGGGTCTCCTGAAGTTCAGGGTGAATGTCCCTTAGGAACATCGTTTCAAGAGGATTCGACGACAAAAACATTTTCTTGCAGTTAGTATTTATTTCAAAGAATGTACTACTCGTAGTGCAATGACGTACATCAGTAGCATACAAATAGTACTCCTTTTGCATACTGATATGTTGACGATAATAACAATGAAAATGATGATAACAAGCATATTTTAGTCAATAAGAAACTTTGCCGCGTTTTTATATTATCAAATAATCATAAGTCAATAATCTACACCGCCGAACAATGTTCCACAAATAAAATACATGGAAACAAGTCCCGTGATGCACTAATTGAAAACATAAAGAGTCCCGTGATGCACTAATTGAAAACATAAAGAGTCACGTGATGCACTAATTGAAAACATAAAGAGTCCCGTGATGCACTAATTGAAAACATGAAAAGTCACTGCATGCATAAAGTAAAATATAAAATGTCACACGATGTACAAATTAAAAAAACATGATGCGTCACGTGATGCACAATTTGAAAGCATTAAGTTTCACGTGATGCACACGCAAAATTGGAAGTGTTTGCTCTACACAAGGCAAAATCTGCAAGAATATAAATAAAATACAAATCTGTATACAAAAATATTACTATTATTACAGCAAATAACTTTCGTTATGGTGACGATCTTGAGGACCACGTGACAAGACGTTTATCGCTGTGAAAAGCCTCTAAACACTTTACAGTATATACATACACGTAATAATATCCACCACTTACGCCAATTGATAACAAGCTCTTCGCAAAATCTCTTTACGTTGATAATAATATTTCAGACGATATATCAGACTACAATGTAGCGACACACGCGTTTGGAATGTATAACGAATGCTTGTATATACGAAAAAGAACATCATTAAAGGGATTTGCAAATGTTTCGTTAAGCAGTGACAGAAAAGATTTTGTATAATTGTTGAGAGTAAATACGAGACAGTCATCATAAAATGGCCGTCGTCTTGACAGCCATCATAAATGGCCTTCGTCTTGACAGCCATCATAAATGGCCTTCGTCTTGACAGCCATCATAAATGGCCTTCGTCTTGACAGCCATCATAAATGGCCTTCGTCTAGTGTCTCAGCATGACAAGCAGCATATTCCGGATGGAGAACATTAATCAGTAAATAATGTGTTAATATAAGCACGATTCTCCTGAACACAATACACATCAGTCAAGAAATATTCTCAAATTTGTGAGATCCAATAGGTATCTGATACTGGATCAAGACAAGGAAATATAGCAAAGAGAAGAGAGGTACACTGTAGCACTCGTCTGCTGTGTAGCAGTGTAATGACATGATTGACCTTGAAGCTCTTAGAAACTCGTAGTCACATTATTTTGAATAATTTTGTGGAGAACCAATGTATCCTTCGAAAGAACGCGAGCTCGAAACCCTGTAAAAAAATAGTTCCTATGAAGAAGCATTTTTTGAAAGCCTATCCATGTTGTTGTAGAAACTATTAACATCATTCTGGAAAAAAAGAATAATTGTATATTCGTGTTTGATTTTCAGAGGGATGGTATTCATCACGTTGTAGTGAAAGTAGATTATGATGTGGTCCTACTGCAAACAATTATTCTGAATGTTGTCAATTAAAATGGGTGTTTGAACATGACGGTAATCAGAAAATTAATCTACACATCGGAAGTTGTCTAGGTTGTAGCAAACTATATCTTAAGAGACGACCAATACAATATTCAAGACATAGGCAATATCAACACTAGAATTTTCATGATATATCAGTTGTATCATCACTATAAGTAGTGCTGATAAGTGTTGTACGAACACTTTAAACAGTGCTTTAAGTGTGATACCGTAAACATGGTTGAATCGTTATGTACAAACAATGTAAACAGTTATGAAATGTGTTGAACGAGCACTGTAAACAGTTTTGATAAGTGCAGTTATGTACCAATAAAGTAAACAGTGTTGATAAGTGATATACGAATAGTAACGTTGTGTACGAACACTGTAAACAGTAGTGATAAGTGAAAAGAAATGTACGATCACTGTAAGCAGTACTGATAAATGATGCACGATCATTGTAAACAGCATTGCTAAGTGATGTACGAACACTGTAAACAGGGACATGCTGTGAATTTCGAACTCTAGCCATGCTGCCGATGTTTTAACACAAAAGAAACTCTAAACTATAAAATTATTTGCTCTTGTACAAATACTGGCTGATTTAAACCAACGTTTAAATTAAGCGCTTAGGAAACTTTATACCAAGACAACATGCATTAATGTTTTTCTTTTGTTCATTTATAGTTGAAGATCTCCAGTATGTGTACTAATGTTATGTTCATAATTCGTTTGCTTTATAATAATTTTTAAAATGAGGATTTGAAACACAAACTTGATCAGCTTAAGATTTACTTTCGGTAGCTATGTTATCATACTCAATGAGTCTTTATCATTGTCAGATTTGTTGTTTTGTTTTAACAAAACCAAATTACATTAAACGCACATGGATATTTCACGGCAGATTATGTTTCCTGAAACCATAGCAATTACGTACATATATGGTCTAAGATTCAGGCGTGCTATCTGTTTAAGTTATATTAGCATTTGATGTGTTGCTTTCACAATGTGTTGGGTGAGTTTGCTAGACGTGCATGATGCGTTATGCGTGCGATGCAGCAAAATCAACGTATTTCATTGTGTAGGGAGCTGTGGCAAAGGGTATTACATGAAATCAGAAACTAGTACCTGTTATCAGTGTCCTGTGGGTACGTACTCAGACGTGGAAAATGCGACATCCTGTACATCGTGCCCAAATGGATGGTCAACATCTTCGACGGCCAGGCAGGCCAGCTCTGAATGCAAAGGTACTTCAATTTATTTTAGTTACAAGATATATTTTTTTTAAAGAATAGCATCGACAAGTGCCAGGCAGGCCAGTTCTGAATGCAGACTTATTTCGAGTTTTGTTTTAGTTACAGTAAATTTTGAAAAGTACAACAGCTACATGAATGATTGTAATCTAACGCAATCATCTGTTAATTTCATACGACAGTTGTGCCAGAACGCACTTCATTCTCGCTTTATTGTAAATTCCGTTTCGTGGCTCCTTGTCAGTGGTTTCATATTCTGATGATTTACTGAGGTGCTTTTTTCCCCAGAGTTGTGCCTGGCAGGGCACACGTCATACAATGGGTTTGTTCCCTGTCAGCCCTGTTCTCCTGGACACTTTCAGACCCTGTCTGGATCCACGAAATGTCAGGCGTGCCCTGCAGGAACATGGACACTTCGAGAAGCAGCTACTCACCTTAACCAGTGCATTCGTAAGTTCCAGTCTATTTCTAACCTTATCTGTATTCATGTCTAGTATATCCCAAGTCTATTTCTAACCTTATCTGTATTCATGTCTAGTATATCCCAAGTCTATTTCTAACCTTATCTGTATTCATGTCTAGTATATCCCAAGTCTATTTCTAACCTTATCTGTATTCATGTCTAGTATATCCCAAGTCTATTTCTAAATTTAGCTGTATTCTTGTTTAGTATATCCCAAGTCTATTTCTAAATTTACCCTTATTCCTTTTTAGAATAGCACATATCAATTTATAGCCGTACCTTTACTCCTCTTTAGCACAACACAAATATATATTTATTACTTTATCTTTAATCCTTTTAAGTATATCACAAATCTCTTTATAACTTTAATGTCACCACACACACACACACACACAAACACACACACACACACACACACACACACACACACACACACACACACACACACACACACACACACACACACACACCTCCAGCTCCGAGAGTGAAGCATGGGTGGTGCAGTGATTGTCAGTACCATGTAGGATCTGTTTGTTGTATGTCACAGGTGTCCACACACACACACATCATAGATGTGTGTCTGGCTCTTTATTATGCATGCAATGGTTACATGTGCTGATGTTTTTGCAAGCAAGATTGTGTATCGGATGAAAAATGTAAACAATACATGATGATACAGGACAAAGACAAACATAAACAATCACACTCACCTCCTATCAAACCCAAAGAGACAAGATATTTATATTTTAATAGTATAAATTAAGTTTATTATTTTATGGGGTTCTCTCGCATGTGGTAACTATAAATAAATCATCGATCATAAACACTCTCTCTGGGAACAGCGTTAACTTCTAAACCATGACCGATGATAAAATAACAAATTCAGAATACACAATAATGTGGCAAATCCCACTATCAACAGTTATAACTTGAGACATACAAATATTTATAAAATGTCAGAAAAATGTCCAGGAGTTACTCAGTTCCCACACAGTTGAGCAAATTGGAAAATAATATATATATTATTACCTTTACACCCTTAAAAAGAATTAAATAGTTGAGTTCGATGTAACGACAATATGAACGATGATACGAATGTCCGCATAAAAAATAGAAGAACAATTCCAGGTAGAGACATCATTAATAGAAGGTTTCGTTTAATGGGTCAGTCATACCTGGCCTCCTTTGAAATCCTCCTAGTGTCACATGATCAGCACTAAGCGTGATCCAAAAGTTGACCACCTGTCCATAAGTTGGGTCTTGTGGCTTCTCAGTTTCTGCCCACAATGACAAGTTGATCTCATGCCTTGCCTTCAGTAATGTGTCCTCATGACATGGTCTCTTGCTGCCCATCTGTATCTGGTCCCGACTCAAAACACTCCACTCACGAAAAAGACTGCCTAGAGTGTTCAGATAATCTCCAGGTAAAATGTCGCATTGAGCTGTCCTGTTACTTTACCATAATATCATCATGGGACACTCAATATGGCAACAAAGAAAGGCATACACGGAAATGAATCTGATTTCCTCCCTTTTCTAACTGTCTGTTTCTCCTTGTCTCTTCAACTGATGTTTCAAACAAACTACGTCCTGCTAAAAAACAAATTCACAACTCATATTGTCTGTCTCTCTCATATTGAAAACAAATTAACAACTCAGACTGTCTGTCTCTCTCATATTGAAAACAAATTCACATCTCAGAGTGTATGTCTCTCTCATATTGAAAAACAAATTATCAACTCAACTGTTTCTTCCTCAAAAGCAAACTCTCTATTATTTTCTTTCAAAGGCAAATTCTCAACTCTAACTTCAAATACATTCTCAACTTTCTCTTTCTTAAAAGTGAAATCTCAACTGTTTCTTTTCTCAAAAGCAAATTCTGAACTGTCCTTTCTTAAAGGTAAGATTTCAGCTCAACTGTAACTTTTCTTAAAAGCAAATTTTGAACTAATTCTGAACTTTTTATTTTTTAAAGGTAAAATCTCAACTCTTTCTTTTCTCAAAAAGCAAATTCTGAATTGGTTATTCTCTCTTTCAACATACACTTCTATCCATGCTTCAAGTTCGTAATATTTTCACTTGTCCGAGGTTATGTGAAAAAAATCTGCAACCTGGCAATATTGTCATGTTACATATCTCTGTCATGCAGAGCACGTGTCATAAAAAAGTCCCTTTGTTCTCCTTATCTCGTACACAATACCTATACCTCAATGCACTTCAAATTCTACTACACAAAATTTACAAATAACACATCTGGAAAAACACACCACACCGAACTCTAAGTATCTCATAAACAACAATTCCTCTCCACCAATCATCCCCACCCAAAACATTACAACAGCAGAAACCGCACACATGCACTAACACACAAAACACAGCAATATAAGTCCCAGCCTTACATGCACAATTGACAACACAGACCCACCAACAAATTTTCCAGTGTAGCCCTGAATCATAAGTCAATGTAGAGAAGTTAGCAAGGATGTGACTGTGTGCACTATACTTACAGCCGCTGATGCGAATATTATGCAAAACGAAAGCCTCTCTTTCAACATCGGAAGTGGGTGGACAGCGTTGACTTTAACTGTGTGGATTCGATCGTCAAACGATACGATCTCTGTCCTCTCGTTTGAATCCGGGGTACCCGATCTTCAAGGACTGAAGTTGTTTGTGGACACGGGGCATACCAGTTCCACGCCACAAAACAGAAGCATCAGCAATGTCACGTAAGACTGTTAAGAACTCTGTTTTAAGCACACAAAGGAAAATGTTAACTAAAAATTATATCTAATTTGCAAATACGTTCACACATATTTCTCTTTATTTTTACTATTGTTAATAGTTTTACCATATAAAGTATATTAGGCCAATACTAGACGAAGAATTTGCTTATCTGCTTCCGTCGGTTTCGTGTTTATATGTTTATAAATGTGTATGTGTGTGTGTGTGTGTGTGTGTGTATTGGTGTGTGTGTGTGTGTGTGTGTGTGTGTGTGTGTGTGTGAGAGAGAGAGAGAGAGAGAGAGAGAGAGAGAGAGAGAGAGAGAGAGAGAGAGAGAGAGAGAGAGAGAGAGAGAGAGAGAGAGAAGAAACATTTTACCCCACTGAAAAAGTATATTTTCTGTAAGCTTACTGTTTAATTACTATTAACGCATATTTATAAAGTATGTTTCATCTAAAAACAGAAGAGATAGTGGAAACTGATAAATGAATTTAACAAATCAATAATGACTCTTGAGTGTTTGATAAAAAATAAAGCAGTTTGCATATATTATTAAACAACATGGAATTCTTTACGATAATTAAAATATTTTATTACCATTTGTCTTGTATACAACTCTATCTTTTCATTATTATGTATGCATACATTTCAAAGTTATTTATTTGTTTTTCATTATTTAAACCGCGAGCAGAATACCAATTTCACTAAGCGTGCAGGCCGGTTTTTGGTCACGTCTGATGCTAGTAATAAATCCTCTAAACGCTAACACTAGCATTTACCACAACGACCGCCTAGTGTCATCTCTGCATCAGGCTACCATCTCTAACCTCACTACGAGCACCTGGAGAATAGACGTGACGGAAGGCAAAGGTTTGTAAGGATTACTGTTTCATGTCCTGAGCGTGGAAGATATTAATTGACGTAAATCTATGTCACGTGATACAGTTGTATATATCGATCGTGTAGCCTTCAAGTTCTTAGTTGTGGTACTTAGAACTTATCGATTGTGAATCCCTCAAGTTCTTAGTTGTGGTACTTAGAACTTATCGATTGTGAATCCCTCAAGTTCTTGGTTGTGGTACTTAGAACTTATCGATTGTGAATCCCTCAAGTTCTTGGTTGTGGTACTTAGAACTTATCGATTGTGAATCCCTCAAGTTCTTAGTTGTGGTACTTAGAACTTATAATATTGATTGTGAATCCCTCAAGTTCTGTGTTTCTATCACGTTCTTACTTTTATTGCTCAGAATGTGGTAAGGAGTGTTACTCACGTTCTTATTTTTAATACTTAGAACTTAGTAAACATTGTCGTTTATCCCTCACGTTCTGACTTTTTTTATCTAGAACCCAGTAAACGCGGTCGTGTATCTGTCAAGTTTTTAGTTTGGTTACTCAGAACGAGTTAATGCGACCATGTATCCCTCACGATCTTAGTTGTGTTGGCCAACTGTCATCTGATTATCCTTATTCACACAATCATTATTCCTATCGCCGTCTTTGTCGCTTTCATCATCGGTGTTATTGGCTGTGCTAATAAAATAATGTGGATAAACACAATTGCAGGTTGTGAAAATATATTAAAACAAATTATGTACTCTTGATAAACATTTCTATTATTATTAATTGTTTCTCCTATGCATGGGGTTTTCCCCAGTCTTATGTGTTATTTATATTTGTTATTTATATTTGATATTTGTTATTTTGTATTTGTTATTTATATTTGCTATTTGCTATTTTGTATTTGTTATTTATATTTGATATTTGTTATTTTGTATTTGTTATTTATATTTGATATTTGTTATTTTGTATTTGTTATTTATATTTGCTATTTGCTATTTTGTATTTGTTATTTATATTTGATATTTGTTATTTATGTATATCTATTGTTATTATTTATATTTGTTATTTATATTTTATATTTGTTATTTATGTATATATATATTGTTTATTATTTATATTTGTTATTTGTTATGTATATTTGCTCTTTGTAAGTAATATTTGTTATTTATATTTTATGTGTTATTTATATTTTTTATTTGTTATTTATATTTTGAACGAGTTTAACACTACGCAACTCGTACTTGCATGTCTACACTTTAAAGCTTTACCAACCTGATCATGGCTTTCTTCCAGGAATTAAATAGTGATTATGATTACTTTATGTAGCACACATTTATGTAAACGCAAATTACTTGAAAACATTTCTTCTGGAAATATATAAATACTTCTCTGCCATTAAATCATTTGAGCAGTGGCTGTAAGCGGGCTTCATGCTGCTAGTTCAGTGAAGAGGCAGGAGGAGATAAGCAGAAATGCGACCCACTGTTTTGGTGACGTCACTAGCAACATTTTAACATGGTCACCTACGTCCACTAATTTGGTTGTTCCTAGTCTT
This sequence comes from Sinotaia quadrata, assembly GCA_028829895.1. NCBI lineage: Eukaryota > Metazoa > Mollusca > Gastropoda > Architaenioglossa > Viviparidae > Sinotaia > Sinotaia quadrata. Next base: position 2,342,998 of record CM054184.1, read on the forward strand.
TGCGATGGTCAGTATTTTAGATTACATAGAATACTTACTTACTGCCACGGTATCACTTCATTCTGTGAGTTATAGCCAGACATAAAACAATATATAAATGAATTTCAGAACAGAAAAAAATATGTCTAATTATAATTACACATGAAAAGCAAAGTATTTTGTTTTATTTCAAATTTATTTAATTGAATGATTTATGACCTTGCATATTAAAAGCATGTAATGACGTTGGAAACGTTAGGCTAAACACGAACTAATCAGTTTTATTCTTGAAAACAGAAAGCATGCTATAGTTAAAAACGTTTATGACATTAATGATGCAACCGAATCCTCTGTTATTGACTCAACAGTTATTTATAGAAACCACATGTAATTAAATCTGAAATGATGAAACCAAGACATAATTATACCGATGATGTCAATCATCATCATCATCATCATCATCATCATCATCATCATCATCATCATCATCATCATCAGCTTCTTCTTCTTCTTCTTCTTCTTCATCATTATCATCATCATCATCATCATCAAAGTTGTTCTCGAAGCTTTAATTTCAGTTTGGGGGAGTGTCGGGTTACCGTCCGAAATGTTGATAGACAATGGAAGCCAGTTTATAAAAAATGCGATGACCGAAGTAAATACATTGTTATCAATTAAACATCTTAAAGCTACACCCTATAATCTGCAGTGCAACGGGATGGTTGAACGCTTTAATGCTACACTAAAGACTAGCTTGCGTAAACTGTGTGACAAAAGACCCAGCGATTGGAATATATATCTACAAGTTTTACGTTTTGCTTACAGGGAGGGAGACAACACACGCAAATACAGGTTTTAGTCCGTATGAACTCCTGTAGGGGAGAACAGTGCGTGGACCGTTGGACGTAGTACGATAGATGTGGACTGACGAAGCAGAGACGACGAAGTCCGTACAACATACCAATATATCTTAGATCTTAGAGAAAGATTTGACGAGATAAGCGAGATTGCAAAAGAAAACGTATGTAATGCACAGCATAAACAGACTGTTTACTTTAACAAGAAAGCAAATGGTCGTTCATTTAAGATAGGTGATAAAGTCTTGTTACTTTTGACAGAACACCATAACAAATTACAAGTGAAATGGAAAGGCCCTTACGAGGTACTAGAGAAACGTAGTGGCCAAAATTATCGTATTAATGGGTGGGAAAGGGAAAACCTTTCAAATTAATTTGTTGCGTCCATACATTGAGAGGGACACGTTTGTAAATGATTATTATTATTATTATTATTATTATTATTATTATTATTATTAACATCATCATTAGCTGCCGATGAATGCCAGCAAAATCCATGTGGAAAACACCAGTGCGAAAATCTTCTTGATGGTTATATCTGCCACTGCCAAGACGGGTGGAAAGGCGTGTCGTGCACCATACCACCCGACGTGTGTGACACACATGGATGTCAGAACGGGGCTTCCTGTTTAACGGGTGTAAACAACTACACATGCGTGTGTGTTGCTGGCTTTACAGGCAACCTTTGTGAACTGGAACTGAGTAAGTATTCAGTCTTGATCTTGTCATGACATTTAAGTCATATCTACTGAGTAAGTATTCAGTCTTGATCTTGTCATGACATTTAAGTCATATCTACTGAGTAAGTATTCAGTCTTGATCTTGTCATGACATTTAAGTCATATCTACTGAGTAAGTATTCAGTATTGATCTTGTCATGACTGACTCGGGTAAATGTGCTTTCGCATGAAACACAAAAGGCTATTGATTTGTCGATTTTCCTTCCTCCTATTGTCTGGGTATTTTTCAGGGTAGGAATAAATAATGTACTTTCGATCACTATAACGTTCTCTCTCTCTCTCTCTCTCTCTCTCTCTCTCTCTCTCTCTCTCTCTCTCTCTCTCTCTCTCTCTCTCTCTCTCTCTCTCTCTCTCTCTCTAACCAGAGTGCTTCCAATGTCCATGCCGGTTAAGAAAGTTTTTCTTTTAAATCTTTAACAGTAAACGGACAATGGGGAGACTGGTCAGCATGGAGTACCTGCACAGTCACGTGTGGTGGCGGTGGTAAAAAACGTCAGCGATCTTGCATAAATCCAGCACCACAAAATGGCGGTCTAAACTGCACTGATACAGACTTTGAAATCGCCAACTGTAGCAACTCTCTCTGTCCAGGTTGGTATGCCATTGTAAGAGTATTGCCAACTATATTGACTCTCTCTCTCTCTCTCTCTCTCTCTCTCTCTCTCTCTGTGTACATGTAGCTTTACTATTATACATGCATAGTTATGCATAATTAATAAATAAATAAATATCATAATGAGTGACATTTTCCCATAGAGGTGCCACATGCATTATTTGGTCATTAATTGTTATTTTTAAAAGCTTTAGGTTTATAATACTAAATAAATAAAATAGTATACAAAGGAAAATCGAAGCACACTCAACAATATACAGACATTCATGCATTAGCATGCAAACTAATATAAAAAAATAATTGTTTTCCTCTCTCTCTCTCTCTCTCTCTCTCTCTCTCTTATGAATAATAATCACTCATTTGGAAACATGACTACTGCTGTTCTCTATACTGTTCATCGTTTGTAAGTAGAGTAATTTTACATTCCATACATAATTATATTCACTTATTTAAAGCATAACTATATTGCTATTCTCTAAATGTTATTATATATAGTTAATACTATAATAGTAAATAGTAAATATAGGGAAAAAATTACACATAATTATATAATGAATATACTTTAATAAAAGCTTTCGTCTATCATATAAAAATCACACACAACTAATTTTAATAATAGTTAGTATATGTCATTCAACTTAACGATGACTACAATTGTACAAACGTACTTAGTATACGTCTATGAACGTAACGATGACTAGAATTGTACATACGTATCAAAAATAACTTACCTCACATGGTCTTCGTCAGTCATTGTTTTCTTGGTTTCTCTAATATCTTTAGAAATGGTATGCATACTACTAACACTTAAACTTTCGCTGTCATCAGTGCAAACTGGATTAAAGGTACATGAAGTACCAGATAATATTGCATTTGTCGGCAATTTAACACCTTGCCTGACGTCACTTCTGCATGCTGTTACCCCAAGGCCTGGCTTGGGGATTATGTAACTTAATAAAGAGGCAAATCTCGTTTACAAACATTTTTTTTTTAAACCTAGATTCCATTTCACTTGGTCTTTAATATCAATTTATATCAACTGTGTTTTTCTTTTTCTAGTAAACGGAATGTGGGGTGCCTGGGGTGCCTGGGGCGCATGCAGTGAAACATGTGGGGGAGGGCAGAGAAGACGCCTGCGAAATTGCAACAACCCGGCTCCCCTGAATGAGGGTTCTGATTGTGCCGGCGTGGGAATAGAACAGGAAGTTTGTGACACGGATACATGTCCAGGTAAAATGAGTCAGGATATACAATTAAAAATATGTAAGGCGAAAGCTAGCGGTTGTTAGAAAATTATCCGGATTGCTCATTTAGTATATTCTTGTTTGTCTATTATTTTTTCTTTACTCTTCACTTCTTCTATCCGCCCTCCTCCCTTCATTTCCTTTTGCCTTCGCTTATTTCTCTCGTTTATTCGATTTCCCCCTTTCTTTCTTTCTCTCACTCTCTCTCTCTCTCTCTCTTTCTTTCTTTCTTTCTTTCTTTCTTTCTCTCACTCTTTCTTTCTTTCTCTCACTCTTTCTCTTTCTTTCTTTCTTTCTTTCTTTCTTTCTTTCTTTCTTTCTTTCTTTCTTTCTTTCTTTCTTTCTTTCTTTCTTTCTTTCTTTCTTTAACCTTTCTTACTTTTTTCCGTTCTTTCATTTTCATTCAGTTTTTCAAACTTCCTTTAAAAATTACACGCATTGAAAATGTTTTTTAGACAGTACATATATATTCTTTTATTTCTCTATTGTAACTGTGTAAATTCGATATACTTATTAAGTGACATCTGCAGAGTTCATGACATATTTCATTATTAAAAATCCTGCACAGTTTTATATATTCTGCAAACTGTCTGAATGGGTTTCTTTAAAAGCTAAGTGTCTAAATGATTTAATACTGCGGTCACGATCTGGTCAGTATGTTTACTCTTCTAGTGATCCCAAGTTGGGGTGTCTGGGCCGAATGGACATCTTGCTCAGTGACGTGTGGTAGCGGCCAAAGGTCACGAGGGCGAATGTGCATCAATCTCTCGTCCTCTAACGACAGTGAAAGTTGCATTGGATCTTCTACTGAGACAAGTACCTGTAATCTTGGGACATGTCCAGGTGTGTATAGGAACATAAATTATGAAATAAACCAATCACAATTGTCTACTTTATTAGCATACTTAAACTAGTTAAACAACCAATTTGTATAACCTTTTCATCGTCACATTGATCTTATCTCTGTTGTTAATTATTAACTATGTTATTCTGCCCTCTAGCGATTTTTAATTTGTACTGTGTATTTTGTACTGATATGAATAAATGCAGAATAGTACAAGACATGTGTAACATGCGAATATTACACACATATCAATGTGTATTGATACTGAGCAATAATGCACTAGGATAATAAACAAATACAAATGTTTTTAATAAAGAGAGAAAACAAATAAAAAAGTATATTAGATATAAAAATTAGAGCCTAAAAGCTTTCATAAGGTATATTGTTGACAAGTCATAAATGACAAGTTTGCCTGGTCAGATTTGCGCGTGTGATGATCCATTGAAGTAACGTTTTATCTCCTTTGTTAATTTCTAAGGATAAAGTTACCAATAAATTCTTGACAATTTAATAAACCAAGATTACTCGACAACGGGAAAATATCCTTGTTTGAGACAAATAAATTTGCTATTTAATTTAGTGCTTCCCAGTTGATATTTATTTGTCGTTTGTTAAAGCCAGTTAAATATCGGCCGTCACGTTTTTGTCCTTGGATTTTTTGTTATAACCAGTTAAATATCGGCCGTCACGTTTTTGTCCTGGATTTTTTATATTTAGATTCAATGCACCAGATTTCCATCTTGCAAGAAAAATGAAACGTTGTCTAGGCAACTCCAACATCTGGGTGCCTACACTCGTTTCAACTTCTGAGTAAAAAATTGTCCGCACTCGTTTCAACTTTTGAGGAAATTACATTGTCTGCACTCGTTTCAACTTCTGAGGAAATTACATTGTCTGCACTCATTTCAACTTCTGAGTAAATTACATTGTCTGCACTCGTTTCAAAATTACATTGTCTGCTTTCTCCATTTCACCTCTTCTGAATATGCCGAGAATCGTTTAAATGCAGTGGTGTAGAATATGATACAACTCATGCTGTATCATATTTGGCGGATCGAAGATCTTTCGGGCAATTTCCGATTTCATACGAGATAACTAGTTTAGTAGATTTTGCAATTTCATACATACAAAATTTAAATAAAAACTAAGACGGTTAAGAAAATATTAAATAAAAACATCAAAGTTCATTGGTTACTAATAGTAACAGATACCATAAGTGATCATTTATTTATCTCATAATTTTCCCCCAATTTTTTTCTGTCTTATAATAATTGCTGCAGCAATCTTTACATTATGCTAACAATTAGGGTTGACATTAACCCTTTTAATACTGATTTTAGCGAGCTTTACACTATAAAAGACAAGTGGGTTGATATTAACCCTTTTGATACTGGTTGTGGCGAGCTTTACAATATAAAAGACAATTGGGTTGATATTAACCCTTTTGATACTGGTTGTGGCGAGCTTTACAATATAAAAGACAATTGGGTTTATATTAACCCTTTTGATACTGGTTGTGGCGAGCTTGATTATAAAAAAAAAAACATTTAGGGTTAGGGTTGATATTAACCCTTTTGATACTGGTTTTAGCGAGCTTTATAATAGAAAACACACTAACGGTTGACATTAACATGTTTCTATCCAGCTTTACATCTTACAACATAATTAGGGTTAACATTAACTCTTTTGATAATGGTATTAGCAAGCTTTACATTATAACACACAATTAGGGTTCACATTTCTCTTTCGATACTGGTTTTAGAGAGCTTAACATTTTTATAAAACAATTAGTGTTGACATTAACTCTCTTTATACTGATGGTGAATGGTGGTCTTGCATCTAGTTATTTAATATGCATTCGGTTGTAGAAAGGCTTTATGCACTTTATTTATCAAATAGTTGTTTGTCCCAATAAATAATAGAGCAACGCCCAATGCAAAAGGAAAAATCTGTAATATGTTGTTACTTATGTTAAGATGGATTATTTTCAGCTTGTGCTGCGCTTGTGAGATCCAAAGGGACTCTAATCACCTGTAACGTGACCGAGTCACCGTATTTAAAAACGTGCAATGTTTCCTGTGCACCCGGATATACATCTGCAGACATTTTCCCTCTGTACACCTGTGGGGAGGAGTCAGGCTACCTATGGAATCACCAGAGGGATCACAATTCTAGCACTTTAATACCCGGATGTTCTAGTAAGCACCTGTCTCGTTTTATTTTCCAACTGGAAAAAAATTGTTATCGTTCCAGCTATCTGTGCATGAATACAAATAGTTTTATAAGCAGGAACTATTTTATGTATATGCTGATCAACATCAGTTATAAGACGTGCCTTATTTTCTTTTATATTTAAAATATAATTAATGCTTCGACTAATAAAGGTTAAGCTATTTCATTTCTGCCCTAAGCTAGTAAACTTACATTAATTAATGACGCATTTATTAGCCTCTAAACTAGAATAATTACTTCGCTAGCAACAAACCTTGAATTATTTCTTTTAGTTCCTACGTCACCAAGCAACCTTCAGTTGCAACAAAATGTTACCATGAATACTGCGTATGACGTCAGCACGGCTAGTGCAGTAGAGACTGGGGTGAAATCGAACATGGAAACCTTGCCGTGTGTACAGCAGGGTGTTTGTAATGTCAACGTTTCTACTGGGCCTGCTGGTGCTACCAATAGGAGGAAACGGGAGGCACAGAAACTACAAATTTTCTTCACACTGACAGTCAACTTTGAAGGAAACAGTCCCCTGAATGAAAGTAAGATCATTTGCCGGTTATGCAATCTGTGACCACATGGCCCACATTCAACATTTAAAAAAATCTAAAACCCACAAATAATATCGTCATGGTTGACTAATTATAAGAAATGTCTACTCTTTTGTCAAATCGATATTTTCCACTATATATAAATTAGACCCCACCCACCCACCCCCGTTCTCTCTTTTCTAATTGCGTCAGCAGCTTTATACATGTGTGAAATATATTTCTTACATACAGCACATAAATAGTGACGTAAAATAAATTAAAGTTGAACCCCTTAAAGCACACTGAAATAAATGTATGGATGCCAAGTTTACATTTCTAAGTCCAATTTACAAAAGCACAAGTTAGCAACTTATAACCTCCTTTACTACAGAACTAAAGGGTTGTTTGAAATCTAAATTTGCTTTCCTGTTTGCCATGAGAACTTTCGTCCTGGCGTATGGAAGCAATATGACTCCCTAAACGTACAATGACTGTTTCAGGTGACCCGTCTTCGACTCAGCGATATCTAGAAGTGCTTAAGCTTGCCGAAGAATCAGGTGCCTTAGTCACAATAAACAAGACGGAAATTTTGTTTACTGTCGTTTTTGGAGGCGAGATTATTTTGCCGGATATGACGTCAGTGAAGTACAAATCATCTGCTACTTGTCCCGCCGGCTCTGTTGACCAATATGCTGTTTGTGGTAAGTAAAAAACCAAAACAACCCACTTGACCTCAAATAAATCAGGTAAATCGGTTTACTCTGCTACCTTTCCACCACCACCCCACCACCCGTTCATATTCACTGACAGAGTTAAGACTCAATGCGACGTGAATATATGTTATGACGTCACTTGCTCCAAGATACGACTTACATGTGCAATCACAAGACAGAAACATCACTCAAGTATCTTTTCAATTGTATTTGTAGTAAAATAGGCATTGCATGTTATTTTCTTACCTACACTGAAAATAGTAATATTAGAACGAATATACTATTTTCAATTAAATAGAAATTATTTTGAGTTAGCCTTGTGTGACACGGAATCACCGTGTAGTTAATGAAGATAATAATAATTTTGTTAACTATTTATTTCTTACGTACAGTTAGCACAGTTTCATTGGACTGATATTCGGTATCCATTGGTAACTAATAATTCTTCATACTGTACTTTCAGTGGACTGTCCTGAAGGCACCAAGGAAGTAAACGGTCAGTGTGTACGTTGTCCTCTCGGAGAGTATCAAGACCAGCCTGGTTCCACCTATTGCAAAGTCTGTCCTTCGGGAATGTCATGGGACACGGAAGGGGCTTTAGATGTCAGCCAGTGTCTGTGTAAGTATTAATTTTTCTGTTAAGTTGCACTAAAATGTTGTTCAACAATGTTGCCATAGGAGAGAAATCATCTGGAGAGAAATCAGTCATTTGCATTCTTTGATTTTTCACATTTCCTGAAGATGACTTCTGTTTTCTTTCCTGATTTGCAAACCTTTCTGCTTGGGTCATGGAATCCTTGCACAATTGTGTTATAACCACTACACGCACGCACACACATACAAACACACACAAACACATATACACACAAACACACACACACAAACAAATACACCTACAGTCCTCTAAATATTTAGGTAGAAATATATAAGACCTATAACGTAATGTTCAAACAAGACATGTTCAGTATAAACAGGCTGTGAATCACACATTATCCTACCTATATCTATCACTCACTAACTTTGCTCAGTACCATTACTTACTATCATTGCTCACACTGCTTTTCTATAATGTTCATTACCATCGCTCACTGTTAAAGCACACTATCATTGATAAATACCATTTATCATTACCATTGCTCACTATCCTTGCTTACTATCCTTGCTCAATTTTAATGCTCACTATCATTGCTTATTATATTATCATTGCTCATTACTAGTGCTCACTACTATCGCTCACTGTTAAAGCTCACTACCATTGCTTACTCTCGCTATTCACTACTACTGCTCACTTCAGTAGCTCACTACATTTGCTCACCATTATTGGTCTTGGCCATCGCTTTACTTAGGAAAATAAGGCCAATACTATTGACTAATATAATACTATACAACACTAGCCAGAATCACAGCAAAGTCTAATAACTCTAATACTCTGACTCTAACAAACACTATATTAAATTGAAAATCTTAATAATTATATGTGACGTATAAACATACAGACAAGATCGTCAATCTCACATGACATAGGTCTATTAATTTAGCCTGGTAGTATTACATATACATTAAAATAAATTTTGAAAAATTGAAACAATACAGGATGTACATTTGTGAAAGCTAAAGGTGCATACGTGTAATTGTAATTATTAAGTTACAGTTGAAGCTTGATTGGATGTTTTTAGTTGAAGCCCGGTGGGAGGGGGGGAGCAAATGGAAATAATGAAAATAAATTATCTGAACTTGTAGATTTCACCCTGACCTCCTGGTGAGAAAAAATATTCCAGAGAGCATTAATGAAAAGTCGGAAGTAAATTATGGGGAAGTATCCAGTGCACTTCTGCCTGTGAATGAAGTGGAGTTAAAAATTGTTAGCATGGATGACTCGCAGATCTAGGTGTGTCATAGACATCATGTCGCGAAGTTGATGATGTGGATCAAAGAAGGAATTTGAATCACCTTCTTCAGAGATACCAGACACAACGGTTAGAAGAAAGATAATCTGATACGCCAACGATCAGGGAAAAAAGATGTGTGTGAGTCATGTAGACTCTGAAAAATAAAATGCATGATTCTCTGTAACAGAATTTATGAATCATCAATACTTTTTTTTGTTCACCCTTTGTTTTTTGGTAGGAAACGAAAGGGGCTTTGTTCTTTTTCTCTTTTGGTCTTTGACATTTTACTTGATTTGTTTCTGGACTCTGGTTGGATGTGTATGCAGTATTCTTGATCCAATCTCCAGGTATAAAGTTCATGTTTTGGTTTGGTTGGAAGTGTATGCAGTATTCTTGATCCAATCTCCAGGTTTAAAGTTCCTGTTTCGGTTTGGACTGCAAGAGAAGAATCCGTGTTACATATCACTCACTCTGTGGCGTGAAGACAAATGTCAGATGAATGGTGTAAAAGAAAAGTGTTACCCTGACCATTAGTGTCACGGAGTGTGTTTACTATTTATACTAGTACTTCAAGAAAACTGTTGCTTCATGAGAACAAACCCTGTAAACGAATAATAAACCTTTTGGAAGAATATATAGATAAACAGGATTTTAGAAAAAAACATGAAATATTAGATCCCTCCAGGATAGCTAAATTAATGATCTTATATTGTAAGTGATATGTACATTTGACTGACTTGTTTTCGATTTTCTTGTTACATATTCTTTTATTAATTTTTCACTCATTTTAACGTCATTCTTCACTTTATATGCAATTCATCTTGGAATGAAGGTATTGTCTCTGTTTTGTTCTGTATTAAGTAAGAGATACACAATTGCGAGCTTGTTGAGAAACCGAGAGGTGTGTCACTGGAATGTCGTGTTGTTCTAGAGGTGTCACTGGAATGTCGTGTTGTCCTAGAGGTGTGCCACTGGAATGTCGTGTTGTTCTAGAGGTGTGTCACTGGAATGTCGTGTTGTCCTAGAGGTGTGTCACTGGAATGTCGTGTTGTTCTAGAGGTGTGTCACTGGAATGTCGTGTTGTCCTAGAGGTGTGACACTGGAATGTCGTGTTGTCCTAGAGGTGTGTCACTGGAATGTCGTGTTGTCCCAGACTTTAATTAATTTCTGGGCAACTGAAAGAGATCCGACACACATGAAAATAACTTATAACACAACATTAATCTACACTTTATACGTCCGTTTATTTTGTTTTGCCACATCATGTTTTGTACACACTATTGCTTTAGATTGAATAGCTCTATCATGTTTTGTACACACTATTGCTTTAGATTGAATAGCTCTATCATGTTTTGTACACACTATTGCTTTAGATTGAATAACTCTATCATGTTTTGTACACACTATTGCTTTAGATTGAATAGCTCTATCATGTTTTGTACACACTATTGCTTTAGATTGAATAGCTCTATCATGTTTTGTACACACTATTGCTTTAGATTGAATAGCTCTATCATGTTTTGTACACACTATTGCTTTAGATTGAATAGCTCTATCATGCTTTGCTCTGGCCAATTTCACCAATGTCTTAAATAAATGACTTTTTATTACATTTTTAAAATGGTATGTATGTATTGTAACAATCATTACAGCTTAGTTTACGATTCATATACTCAAGTTACTTTATACTTATTACATTTTCATCAACATAATATATATTTTGTTCTAGTTTAATTATGAATATGTCATTTTAATTGTTAAAATATTCAATTCACTTTTATCCTCAGTCCCAATCAGTGTGCCTACAACATTCTTTACTCCAGACGACAATGATGATGATCACAACATTGAAAACACTGGAATCATTATTGGAGGAGTTTTTGGTGCAGTTGTCATGCTAGCAGTGTTTGCATGTTTCCTAAAATACATATTTAAGAAACAGAACCCAAACGGGTATGTACTTTTACGAATAAAGTCAATCTTACGTTAGGTTTTTTTTTCAATACAGCATAAACACTATGAATTTCTTTTTTTATTTACTTTTTTCATCGATAAGCAAAAGATATGTATCTAACTTTTTATAAATGAAATTAATTAAATGAGTAATATAGATTAATTTATAATACGCATTATACGGATGACGTTATACGCATTAAATAACTAGTAGTTTATGGAGGAGCAAATTTGCATATTCCTATTTTAATATTTAATTATTTTATAAATTGTTAAATTGTTCAAGTGACCCAAATTTGGTCACTCCTTATGATAATATTTTTGTTGGAGTAAACACGTGACCTGGGAATATGCTAGAAACTGCTGATGTAATGCAAACTAATCCCAACTGGGTGAGTAGTTTTTGTTACCAATGATTATTATTTACGAGGATGAGACCAGCCAATGGGCTGAGTTTAAAACGTTTACCTGCTGTAGATAATTCTATTCTCTGATTGCTTTGAATTTGAAGTGGCAAGAAGTCTGGACATGAAAGGTAGCCATTAACTTAATGGTGAGTTAACTGACTGATTGAGAGAGAATGGACTTATGAATAGTTCGTGCATTCTGCTAATGATTTGTTATTCTTGTGTTTTACATAGAGGTGTATTATGTGAGTAGACTAATATTTCTAGAAATGTATGAACTATATTGCTCATATGTAGTGTGCCAGCACTTGACATTGTTTTTATATGCTGTGTTTATTATGTTATGTGTGTGTATTGGGCTAATAAATACCATTGCAGGAAAAATTAATTTGAGACTGGAATGTAAGAAAGAATATAGTTATAAAGCGAGAAACTGGAAACTTGGCACTTGATTATATTTTTACAGGGACAACCAGTCTTTCTACTTTGTGTTATTTGAATATCCTGTTTTAATGACTGTAAACTGCTATGACTAACCATGTGGAGAATACTCTATACTCCAGTGATATGTGGTGGCAATGTATGTTAACCACGTCAAATAATTATAGTATAAGGAAGTTATTAGAATTGTTGCAATTATTATTTTACTTCAGGGAACTGGTTTGGCAGGAGAAAACGCCTAGATTGGCTTAAAGGAAATAGCAGCCATCAGTGTTTTCAATGTTTGTGCAGAGGAGTTGATGGACAATAACTCATGATGCTGTTGCAAAAGTGTGCAAAGACTATGAGACAGTTGCTTAGTTCAGATTATATATAAACTAGTATTGCTTATCTCCATTTCTGTTCTCTGATAAGAAATATTAGAATAGTTATTATGTACATATAATTATGTGATTTCTATTGACATTACTATTGAATTGTATTGTTATATTTTACTAACATGGTATTTATTTTCTATTTCTTGAAATCAACAGCACGACTAATGGGCTAAGTGCGAGCATTATTTCTCTGAATACGTTGGCCAAAGTTCATCCTTCACGGGAATGTCTCTTATCTCCAGAACCGAACACTGAAACTCTTGTGAATACAGCCATTCCAAACCAAGAAATTAACTGTAATATATCCATTCCTCCTACCAAGATGGTCTAAACAGTGCAACATTAAAGGAGAATGCATTAAAATGTGAAATCTGAAATATGAGCATGATAACATTTATTTTAATCGATGGAGATTATGACATCACTTCTGAAGGCAGTATAAAACAACATCAACCATTCGATCATACGTCATAGAGGGTGCTGAGAGGAAAACCAACATCAACCATTCGATCCTACGTCATAGTGGGCACTGAGGGGAAAACCAATTTAATGTTTATGGAGATGAAAATCAAAGTGTATATCAAGCAAGTTTGCCAACATTTAATATCAAAGTTCTCCTATTAACTGTATGGTAAGGGGTGTGGGCTTGGTCACAACATTGGCATTGGTAGATTCTGGTGATTCTCTGTTTGAAGAAAACTCTTTAACTCCGACGTTTACATCGTTTTCAAAGAAAAGACATCATTGTACAATATAATATGCTCTGTACATCATTATTTATTATTGCTGTCATTTAATAATGAACTCTACTACATATTTACGTTCTGAATTTATTATATTGCTGTCATTTAATAATGAACACTACTACATGCACCTGTGCTGTGTTTTTAATTTAAATTTAAGAAAAACACTGCATTTGTTTCCATTTTGTTCTGATTTTAAAACATCACTGTAAAATGGACTCTACTATGCATTTGCGTGTCCTGATTATAAATATATCATTGCATCCATGTCTATTTTGTCCCGATTTCTTTTTAAATTTTATCAATATGATAATAAATCACTTGCATATTTTAACAGTTTCTAGTTGTTTTTGTGCAAATGTTTTATTTTTTTAAATTTTATTATTACTAGTAGTAGTACATGTAGAAGTAGTAGTAGTAGTAGTAGTAGTAGTAGTAGTAGTAGTAGTAGTAGTAGTAGTAGTAGTAGTAGTAGTAGTAGCAGCAGCAGTAGCAGCAGTCCTCAAGACCAATGACTTCTCCTTCACTGACATGTTTGATTTTCTTGAGACCACGGCCTCCCATTTTTCGAGATACATAGAGCCTGTCTACGTCTGCTTTGGGGTGTAAGGCTTTATGTATTGTGAGTAGTTTTCTTGTCTTTCTGTCCTGTTAATTCATTTCTTTTGCTGTTCAATCTATGATACTTCCAGTTTAGCTTACTATAGGTATTGCGGTTATGCATTAAGGGCTTGTATTTTGTTCGCCCAATTTAGCTTGGACTTCAGGATTTGTCTAACCCGTTTAACATACTCTCTCTTAACTTTGGACTTCACTTCTATTTGCATATTTTCTTGATGCTGTAATATCCCAAATTATTTATATCCCTTTTGCATTCAAACATCGTTGATTTTGTCCGATGTCAATTTGTATGTCCTCCGTTGATTTGACCTTGCCTTTCTGGATGACAATTCCTCCACATTTCTCAAGGCCGAATTTCATGTTAATGTCCTTACTGCAGATCTTGACAGTATTCATCAGGGATGTGATGTCACGTTCATTTTTACCGTACAGCTTGAGACCGTCCATGTACACTGTACAGTAAATGGCTGATGACCTGTCCTGCTTTAATTTTGTATCCTAACCCTGTTTTCTGAATCACTTGATCATGCACACAAATATAGTTCATTTTGTAGTAAGAACAAATAAACAAATAATATCCTATAAGATTTTTTTGAATAAAATTAGAAATCCTGTGAGGTTGATTTTCTTATTTTTGAATGATAGACTTTTTCCCCCTAACCGAACAAATAATTTAAATTAAAACCGTTAATATTCTTCTACCTTGTAGATTGCTAAAGAAATGCAAACTGAGTGAGTAGTTTTCTATTATCCAATAATCATGATTTACGAGAACGAGACTAGCCAATCGGCTGTGTTTAAAGAGTTCTCTTGCTGTAGAAAATTCTGCTCTCTAATCACTTTGAATCTGGCGTGGAAGAAGAAAGTCTGGTTTTGAAATGCAGTTGTTAGCCTGATGACGAGTTAAACTGATTGAGAGAGAATGGAAGAAGAAATATTTCATACATTATCACTGTTGATATACTTATGTTTATGTAGAGATGCACTATGTAAGTTTGTTTTATTTCTACAAATGTTTGAACTAAGCTGAAAACATATAGTGTGCTAACACTTGACATTGTTTGATATGCTGTGTTTATTTTACCAGTGTGTGTATCGAGCTAATAAATACTGTTGCAGGAGATTTAAATTGAGAATGGGATGTGAGATACAGTGGAGTTATATTGTGGTAAATGGGAGACTTAGGCTTGCTCCTTAACTTTATTTTGCAGTGAACAAGTGGTCTTTTGACTTTGGGTCTCAAGCTTTGAGTTTGAGTTTGAGTTCCAAGTTTCGAGTTCCCAGTTACCGTTCACATGTTCATCGGTTAAACATCTATATGACCTGGAAGGCGTGGTGACGTTTGTTGTGGTGTGTGTAAGTGAGAGGAAGTATCCAGCATACCTTTGATATATATGTTGGACACTTTGGAGAATTCTAAGATATTGAAGTTGCTAGAATTACTATAATCATCATGTTCTGCTTGAAGGAACAGACACAGTGAGGAGAGCACTCAAGTCCATTAAGAAAAGAACAGCACGTCAGTGGTTTCTAGCATCTGGAGAGACTTTGTGTCATTTTAACTGACATTGTGATATTGTTGCAAAGGCCAGTGAAATACTGTCAAAGCAGTACTTAATCTAGGTCATGTAAAACTTACAATAACTTACCTATAATACCTCAATTTCTATTCTTTGTTTCGACTACGATTTGAGTTTGACTCTATTGT
Organism: Sinotaia quadrata; assembly: GCA_028829895.1. Lineage (NCBI taxonomy): Eukaryota > Metazoa > Mollusca > Gastropoda > Architaenioglossa > Viviparidae > Sinotaia > Sinotaia quadrata. The sequence continues at coordinate 2,358,880 of CM054184.1, forward strand.
TGAACTGTAATTTTATTTCTTTTTATAGAGAGAGACAATGCAATGTAAAATTATTTAAGAAATATTAATGTCAATAACCTCTTACATTGTAATTGCCAAATGTATATCTGATCATTTAATAAATTTATTGTTACATTTCTTGACCTTCTTATACATAATGATAACCTTATGTTGGAGAAGAAAGTGGGTGGATGGAGGCTGGCTAAATAGAGATTAAATTCGGATTTGTCTTCTCCTTTAGTAAGATGTTTTCCACTCACGGAAATAGTATGTGACTGTAAATGTTGTGTTATGTTGTGGAAGAGCAAAAACGTTTACAGCGTCCGTATATCCGCCAAGTGATGGACGAGTGGTGTCTGTTGGAGGATTTTAATATTAATAAAATTATTTTTTCTCATCACTTGCAATTAGTTATGAAAGATTGATTAATAATAATAATCATTTTCATTAAGTGGCGTGACTGAAACGGTGTGGTACTCAGTCTCTCTCTCTCTTTCTCTCTCAACACATACACACACACACACACACACACACACACACACACAGTGCTATTATACAATAAAGATTTTACATACAGTTCTTTTTTTAGCTATCGCTTGTTTTTACTTGAAATGTTTGCACTGGTTCCTCTGTACTTTGAATATGCAATGGCGCGAGTAGACTCATCATTATCTGACTTATCTTTGCAATCTTTCCCTGAAGCCCTTTCCTTTGCCAGGACCAGTTAGTTTGTAAGCTGTGCAATCAGTTTTGGATATTTATTAAAACTTAGACTTTAGTAGATTGGCCACCTTATACCAGGGTTGATCTGGTTGCTCTAAGTCTGGGTATTGAGTCTCCAGCGATCGGAAATAATGGTGTTTTAAATGACAGTGGTTAAAGTGCACATGCATTTCTATTTGAATCTACCACAAATTAGCCCAATTAAACTTAAAGGTAAAATAATTATGGGGAAACTCCACACACACACATACACATCCCAATATTGCCACAGAAACAAATTACCTAAATATTTTCAGAAATAGAACCTCAGAAATAGACATATTGCAAAAGTGCTATAAAACAACCTCCAACGAAAAGTATGTAGGGTAGACAAGAAGAAAATGTTTCTGTTTTATTGGTCAAAATTTTATGATTCCTTCTTTAGGTGTTTACATCGGCTGACAGGACGGTATCTCAGAAGAGAGATATGAAGATAAAGGATGAATATTTTTTTTAAAGTGCACTCATTGACTCTTAAACAACGATGACATCGAATCTAATTTTTTGGCGAGGCCAGTGATGGTGGTGGTGGGTGACACATATACGACTATATCTGAGTAATGACTGGTCATCGCTCTAGAGTAAAGCATGCTCCGAACTGTAATATTAAATAATATTGCACACGTGCATTGTCAGTGCAATTTGACAAAGTGAAAGCGATGCCATTATCTAAAATAGTTAATAGTAAGGAGGAGGGGGTGAAAAATTAATATCAAGTGTTTTGAAAAAGATATAAACTCACTTCACATGGCACGACAGTATGTAGGAAACATTCACATTCTTAATTTAGAAGTTTGCTTGTGAAACATCAAGGCAACTCTTATAATCAAATTCAAATTAAAACTCAGAATTAACCATAAATTATAGCTTATCGCTGAGAAAATATGACAAATTGTTTGGAGATATGTAACGTGCTATATTTAAATATTATATATTTATTTTATAATTTTAATCATGTGTGGTGGCATACGATATGGCCTCTGTGTGATGGGTACATGTTAATTTCTTTCAATCTTAAGTTCACTTATCAGTGTTGTACCTAGTTAAAACATATATTGGTATCAAACACATCACCGTGTGCAGCGATAAACCTTATCTTGTCGTTTGATTCTTTTTGGTCGATTGTCAAGTCCAGACGTGTAAAACCAACGCCTAGACTTTGTGATAATGTTTTATACTGTTCCAGCTGATTACGAATATAAGGTGTAGAATTATGTACTTCTGCAGCCGTCACGTTCAGTACCTTGTCAGTACTGATGTCGATTTTTTTTAAAATACCAACTACTGACAACGAATTTATGTTACGTCATTGTTTGTAGGAAGAACACTTTCACCATTGATAACATTATTAAATGCACCAGCAGCAAAATATCCCCAGTTATTTATCAAATAATGATGTAGTGTAATGATGCCATGTTTCAAATTGTGAGCACCACGAACATTGACAGACACATGTGTACTGGTTCCACAAGGATTGTTAGTCAGTTGTGATATACTGACATCAATATTATTTATTGGTAATCAGTTGTGATATAATTACATCTATTATCAAAATGTGCTGACGGTGGCAACATTAAGAAGCCATTAAAATATTGTTTCCCTTAAGTTTAAAACAGCGCCATTGTTTGGAAATAAAATCCACGAGAAACACCATTGCAACCCGTCATTCATTGCGTTTAAAGAAAAAAATGGTTGTTGTCTGCAGAATATTTAAATTGTTTCCAAGCCTCTTGGTTTGTGACATAACAATTTTAAATGTATTTTAAGGAGCATTCAGAATTATAAATAGTGTTACAATATTTTGCACACGATATTAATAAAAAACGGAGAAATAAGAAATAGATATATATCCTTTGGCGAAATGTATGACAGTTTTTGAAGTATAAATTCAAAGACAAATAGAGCTGACACAACAACCATTAGATACTGGGAAGACATCATTACATACAATTGTAATTTACTATTTGTAAAGAAATATATTTTACAGGGACACTTTCATTACATACAAAAATGTTGTTTGGTAATTAACATTAAATAAAAACATTTTAGGTTGAGATCAACTATTGTGTTGCAAATGCTTACAATTCTCAACATATACAAAAATTGCATTCAAGCATATTATATTTAGAAACATCGAGCACACACGAAAATTCGAAAATTACTTAATTCGACATACGACTTATTAAGTCTTATGAGATTATGTTTTATTATTACTTGCTGCTCCAGTAAAATTACACTCATTAATGTGTAAATGTCTACATGTACCTACTAAGTGGCAATTAATATTTACCCAGACAAATTATCAATGTTCTCCTGACAAACATTTTTTTTAGTGAAAGATTAAAAAATCGTGGTACTTGTTATAATTTATGTGTGTTACTTGTTTGTATTTTGTGATATTAATTATAGCGCTATCTAACATAAACAAATTTGTAGTTTAGAATATGATCATTTACTGTAACAGCAAAATTTTAATTTTCTTTTGGAATTTCACATTGTTATGGAGAAAAACTATCTTTATGAGGAACATTTTTAAATATCAGAATACATATTCTCCGTTGAACTGTTTATAGTGGGGTGGGTGGGTAATTTTTGTCTGATGAGCGCGCATGTCCTGACAGTTAGAATGCTCTCTTTACTGGAGGAAGTGAAATGAGCTCAGATTGAATGTGTCGACTAGTAAGAATTGTATCCTCGATAGCTTCGCTGTACGGTGGTGGCGAGAAGGGACGCGACTCTGCAGGATGCACTTTAATCAGAGACTTGAGAGAGAACTGGCTTCCATTTCGAGTCGTCTTCCTGATGTTGATTCGAAACAAAATTTAAAAAAAAATTAATTATAAAGTAAAGAAAACATCAATGCACAGGCAAAGCAGATGAACAACATTTTAATTATTTTAATCTGCTAATTGATTGAATGTGAGGGAAATATGGCAGTAACTACCAAAATGAAAGAAATGAAAATTTGCAGAATGGAATAAAGAGAACGTTTAAAATAGAAAATCGGAAAAAAACAGGGCAGAATCAAACAAAAATATCGATGCCAATTCAAACTTTAAAAATAATACCATATTTGGAAGATACTAACATTTTATATGTATAGAATATTTGTAATAAATAACTTAAATGACGCAGTGTGTGCTGGAGTAAATTTGCTTATCTCTATTTCTAAGCTTAATAATCATATATTCGTTGCCAATGTTAACGTGACTTGAATTTTTGCACTGTTTATGATGATATTTTTGTAAGTACCAGAGTTGAAGTAAACAACTGAGATAGAGAATACTATTGAACTTGCTGAGAAAATCCAAACTAGTTACATGTGGATGAGCAGTTTTTTTTATAATAGTCTCGCACTTGTTCATAACAATTTCATCCACTGGGAATTGAACAACATGTATTTTGTTGAAGAAAAAACTCTGTTCTAATCACTTTGATTTTGATGTAACTCAAATCCAGTCTCATAGGCAATCATTAGCTTATGGAAAGTTAACTGACTGATAAAGGAACAGTGGAATTCGAAATAGTTCACACCTGTTTGCTATTGATCTACGATTTGAATAGGATAATGTTTATTTAATTGAACTATTATTTCTAAGTTCACTAATTTAATTACATTGTACATTCTATTTTTTTTTAAAAATTGATCCATGCAACATTTTTTATGCTGTGTGTGAATTGGGCTAAGTGTTGCAAGGTTTTGTTAGCTGAGAATGTATGTAAAAGAGAAAGGAGTTTAGAGATGAATAAATACGCCTGAAATTGAATGCTGCCTTAGTTTAACTTTTGCCGAAATGAGAATGCATTATTCTTGCTTCTTAACCATGTATTCACTTTACAATACAGAGACTACTGTAATCAACCAGATCACGTGGTGTGTATCCAGCATTATCGTCAAACCTTTCATTGAATGTGTTCCTCTAAGCTGATTCTTGTGAATTCCGTTTGAGAGCAATTATAGCGAGCAGCAAATCTTGGGTTTGGTCTCAAGAACTCACGAAGATTTTTTGAACAATTCTTCTCTTTCTCTTTCAGTCTTTCCTTTGATCATATTTTTCCTTTCCCTCTCTCCCACTATCACATTCTATATTTGATTTCTTCCATTCCCTTCTTTCATTCGTTCACTTCTCTCTCCTCCCATTTCCCCTGTTTTTCTCTCAAATATTTCATTCACATTTCTTTTTATTTTATGTAACGCTGTAATACGAGTCATACCTAGTGACAAGAAATCAAGGACACTATAAAATAATGTTAATATAAGTAACATATCCTGAAATCTGAAAGATAACTCAACATTTTATGCAAACGTTTTAGCAAACGCTAGTTCGATTAAGTGATTGTAAATCTATATATCCATACTGCCATTGTAAAGCTATATATCCATACTGCCATTGTAAATCTATATATCCATACTGCCATTGTAAAGCTATATATCCATACTGCCATTGTAAAGCTATATATCCATACTGCCATTGTAAAGCTATATATCCATACTGCCATTGTAAATCTATATATCCATACTGCCATTGTAAAGCTATATATCCATACTGCCATTGTAAAGCTATATATCCATACTGCCATTGTAAAGCTATATATCCATACTGCCATTGTAAAGCTATATATCCATACTGCCATTGTAAAGCTATATATCCATACTGCCATTGTAAATCTATATATCCATAATGCTATTGAGTTATCTACAAGAATACGCAAAGAAAATCATGCTTGGGGTTCTTTAAATACGATGTCATTGAATTATCTACAAGAATACGCAAGGAAAATCAGGGTTGGTGTTCTTTAAATACGATGCCTCACGTACCCGCGTTTACTCTTCTTGTAGAAATAAACGGACAATCCTGCAATCCCACCCGCAATGCCAAGTACGCCACACACCGTGCCAATTATGATTCCGGTTTTGGAAGCATTACTCTCGTCGACGTCTGGAACTGGTGATTTAGTCACCATGTTGGGAACTGTAAATTTGGAATATTCAGACACATAACTATACTTAATTAGAATATATCGGATTACACTTCAGTAGCCAAACTAGATTATATACGACACTAAAATACACTAAAGTAACTATAGCTTTGTATATATATTCTTGGTGTGAATAAAATATTAAACTTTAATAAACTCTAATAGATTAACTTTAAATTTACTTAAAGCCAATTAGAATGGAAAAGTTATGAACTACACTGAGTGGAATAATGTAGCTTGTGACATGATGGAGAAAGTTACTACACGACATGACAGGGTAAGTTACTACACGACACAACAGGATAGGTTACTCCAAGACAGTACAGGGTAAGTTACTACATGACACGACATGATATGTTACTACACAACATGACAGGGTACGTTACTACACGACACGATAGGTTAGGTTACTACATGACATGACAGGTTAAGTTACTACACGACAGGATAGGTTACTACACGAAATGACATGATATGTTACTACACGACATGATAGGGTAAGTTACTACACGACAGGATAGGTTACTACACGAAATGACATGATATGTTACTACACGACATGATAGGGTAAGTTACTACACGACAGGATAGGTTGCTACACGATATGACAGGGTAAGTTACTACACGACACGATAGGATAGGTTACTACATTACGACACGAAATGATTACGTTACTACACGACACGACAGGATAAGTTACTACACGACACAACAGGATAGGTTACTACACAATCTCATGCGACAAAACAATATGGTAGAAAGTAAACTACGGCACTACACAACCTAATGAATATGTTAGAAATATACCAAATCTGGACATTATATGACTAAATAATACAACATAATACACTAAGCTGTGTAATCATAACATAAATTATTTTTATTTCTATGTTCGATATGTCAGCTACGAACATGAACGTGAGTTTATTTAATTTAAATTAATTCAATTTCCTTTAATGTAATTCAATGGCGTTCAATGTCTCTCAATGTCATTCAATGTCACATACCGCCAATAATATACATAGAGACCGACAATACATATTACTATACTTATTTTCAATGAAACCACTAACCAGAGGCTGTTCACTTACAAACACACTGGCTGACGTCCAGGGCTCCTTCTAAGTCCCATGACAAATCCCCTGGACAGGTCTTACACGTGGTAGAGCCAGGCTGGTCTTGGTACTGTCCAAGCGGACAGAACACACATTGACCATTTTCTTCTTTCGTGCCTTCTGGACAGTCCACTGAACATATGAAACATAGTGTTACTTTTGATTATATAGTATACAGTTTGCCATCACTTTTCACGTGAACATTTTGAAATATATGCTGCGATATTACATCACTGAGTATATACTTCATATTGTCAATATATATATATATATTACTGTGGAGTTTATCTGGGAGATAGGCAAAATGTTTATTTCCCAACACCATCATGTGCTGACTCTAACCTTAGTCTAATCCCACAAACACCTTCTGGCTGGCCACATGTTTTAGAAAAATGAATGATAGATAAGTTATAATATAATAGTGATAGTTCTAGAAGATAACTCGAGCCCCCCACCACCAATACATACAGCCAGGTTAATAAGTAAATATAGGTGACAGACTACAACATATAACATGTAAGTGAGTCATGCTAACAGGGATGGTCTAAGTATCAATAATAAATGTATTCAAAAAGAAATAGCTTGTAGCAAATATTACCATATTATTACCACATATTACAATTAGGGTTTATACGTGTTTATAATTCATAATCATGACCATGTGGTGTTGTAAGAGAATGTTATCGAGGTTTAGTTAGCTTAGATGTTACTGATGAGGTGCCTGTAGACCGACGGTGCTACTGATGAGGTGTTTGTAGCCTTAAGGTGCTAGCGATGAGGTGTGTGTAGGCTGACGGTGCTAGTAATGAGGTGCATATAGGCTGATTATGCAAGTACGAAGATTTTGTATTCAATCTATGTTACATGTGAGGTATCTGTAACATGAATAAGCTAGTGTAAAGATATGTGTAGCATAACTTTGATAGTGGTGAGATGTGTGTAGCCTGACCTTGCGTATATGTGTGTATATAGCAAGACTGTGCTATTTGTAAAGTTTGTCTAGACTAACAATGTTAATATTGAGGTGTGTCTAGACTAACAATGCTAATATTGATGTGTATGCAGTCTAACTACGCTAATAATGAGATAGATGTAGTAAGCATAATCATGTGGTGAGGTGAATGTAGTCTGTGCTTGTGTTGAGGTGAATGTAGCCTGTGCTTGTGGTGAGGTGAATGTAGCCTGTGCTTTAAAAGACGTTATTCAACTCCAAATTTAAAAGTAGGAAAAGTGTGAAATAAAATAAAGGCTGACTAGAGAAAATAATTAAATTTATGCAGCCATCTTTTAAAATGAAGTATAGTTTAATGAATGAAATGAACTATTTTACTAATTAAACATATAACATTTCAAAAGCAAACGTGGTTGTTACTTTGGTACAGGAACAAAAAGAGATATGTAATTGTAATGCTCACAGCTGGTCTACATTCCTTACCGCAAAAGCCTTGATAAACGGAGCCTACTTGACAGGAAACACTCGTGGAATATACCACTGACGACATTTCCGGGGAGATAACCCTGCCTCCAACAACCACAGTGAACAGAGATTGTGTCTGGTTGAAAGCAACTAATGCACCTGAATCTTCTGAAAGCTGCATTAACGTTACAAACTGCTGATTGGCGGACAAGTTATCTGCAAAGTAAACATTTTTTACTGTTAATACGAAACGTGTGTGTTGCTGATAGGTTGTCTTGTTTGAAAATGAAATGAAATGAAATTGTAATAAAAATGTCGCTTCTGCATTATAGTGTCCTTTTAATTGTTATTAAGTGTCACGTGTATATATTACCATTTCTCTTACAACTGTTGTATTGATAAACAACAAAACTACATTTAAAGATAAAGATAATATTTCTTTCATAATTGTTATATTGACGAAGACTATAATTATATACACAACATTTCTATTAGAACTGATATACTGATGAAGATTATAATTGTGTGTGTGTTTCAGAACTATTGTATTGATGAACAACACGATTACATCAAGGACACTGCATTAACGTTACAAACTGCTGATTGTCGGACAAGTTATCTGCAAAGAAAAAAAGGTGTTACTGTTAATACGAGATTTGTCTGTTGCTGATTTTAGGATGTCTTGTTTGAAAAAGAAAGGAACTGAAATTGTAATAAAAAATGTCGCTTCTGTCAGTAATTGATTGATGACCGTTAAAATTACGTGAATGTCATCAATAAAATGTGTCTGAGACATTACTAACATGAATAGCGTTTGATTTTATTTCAGCAGTCAGGGCATCGAAACACACACCTTGGTCACGAATTAAATGAGAGAACGAATGAAACAGTTATCTTGGTCACGAGGTATATGGGAACATGAAGGAAACAGTTATCTTGGTCACGAGGTATATGGGAACATGAAGGAAACAGTTATCTTGGTCACGAGTTATATGGGAACATGGAACACACAAACTCGGGCATATATTTTTCACCATTACCATTTGGACAGTGTCTCACTTGATTAATTAATAATTACACCAAGATAAAACCCTAATATGTTCATTTATGTCATATCAAGGTAAGAACATCTATTTCACTAAACAATTCACAAATTACAAATTATATTTTATACGTATTACTATTTCATTTTTAGTTATTTAAGGTACATGAACTTCTTTTATTCCACCAATTGTTAGATCAGTGCTTATTATATGTTTCATTGAGGGATTAACATAACCAACCAGTTGTCTTATTGAAATTACACACTGTCTAACACTTTACATTCAACGAAGTAGTGACAACTATCGAGATTAGTCAAGTGTGTGACATCGGGTTCAGTTGGTGATCACGATAAATGGTTTGTAGAGTGAATGCACTGCTCCACACCCTGTATTAATTAAAATTTAACACGCTCTCACCACATCCAGTCCACCAAGATGCAGACTGAAAGGCGAGGCCTGACCTCTACAGCAACAGAGAAGGGTCAGCAACCTTAACGGTTTTACTAAAATTGCTTAAATAATTAACATTCACCCCATTATGGGAATTTTCTGAGTTACATACCATGTCATCTCGATGATCAATAGAATATTTTAATTTTAGCATCATAATTATAGTACTAAGCATTTTTGCACTTATACATACTGTTTCTTCATTAAGACCTAATTTGCCACTAGAAGTACAAAACAGCTCATTTACTCTCTTTAAGATAACCAGGATTGTTGAGCGGCTGAGGGGCTAGCACTGTTAGAATAGAGTATATCTTATACCCTAGACAGCCTTCATAGTTTCTCTGCGGTCCATTTCGGGACAATAGACTCTAATTTAATTTTAATTAATACATGGTGTGGAGCAATGCATTCACATTACAAACCATTTATCGTGATCACCAACTGAACCCGATGTCACACACTTGAGGACTAATCTAGATAGATGTCAATATTTCGTTGAATGTAATCACTATATACTAAATATCATCATAATATATTGAGTGTTTTTTTTTTCTCTCTCTCTCTATATATATTGAATGATTTCATTATATATCGAAATTTATCGTTATATCGCGAGTGGTATTACACTCTATGTTAAATGTTACCTCTACACGTTTAATCAATAAATGATCTTACTCGCATTAAGCGTACTGATGTCACCAAAGAAGACTGACAGCTTAAAGTCAATTTGTAGTAACGACACGCTCCGCTTCCGCCGGCTGTTTCCGGTGGCCACAGAGGACACACTCACTTGACACACACTTTGCTGCATGCACGGCAGAGAGTTCATGTTGGTTTGTACCCCTGTCTCCACTGCCTTAGCAATGCTGACGTCATATCCGGTCGTCGTAGTTACATTTAATTGCATCTGAAGGCCTGCTGGACCTTTAGGTACTAAATAAAATGGTGGGTCATTATTTACTGGAATTTGCATGAATACTCTTTGAATTAATATATAAAGATATCTGAATGAGTGCTATATGAAAATACGAATATATTTGAGTCAGTGTTCTATGGAAAGATGAAGGTATTTGAGCGAGCATGCAAGAAAAAGATGGAGGTACTTGAGCAAGCATGCAAGGAAAAGATGGAGGTACTTGAGCAAGCATGCAAGGAAAAGATGGAGGTACTTGAGCAAGCATACCAGGAAAAAATGGAGGTACTTGAGCAAGCATACCAGGAAAAAATGGAGGTACTTGAGCAAGCATGCAAGGAAAAGATGGAGGTACTTGAGCAAGCATACCAGGAAAAAATGGAGGTATTTGATCAAGCATGCAAGGAAAAGATGGAGGTACTTGACCAAGCATACCAGGAAAAAATGGAGGTATTTGAGCAAGCATGCAAGGAAAAATGGAGATATTTGAGTGAGAATGCAAGGAGCATGCAATGGAGCGATTGAAACGAGTATTCTTTAAACCAAAGAAGATATTACACAGAGAGTATTTTTTTGGGAAAAAAAATTCTCTTACTTGAACACCCAGGTATCACCGTACTGGAATTTCGGTCTCGCTGGTGATTCCACAAATAACCTGTGCTCACCCCACAGGTGTACAGTGGGTAGACGTTAACAGAGACATAACCACTGGTGCATGTAACACTACATGTCTTTAAATATGATGGAAATGTTGTCTCCTCACAGACTATCATAGCTCCCGTGGGCCTCCGTAGTTGAGCACAAACTGTAAAAATGACAAATCTATATTATTCATTTCATTCTATTTATTCATCTAATTTTACTTATTCATTTCATTCTATTTATTCATCTAATTTTACTTATTCATTTCATTCTATTTGTTACGTTTCCAGTATTTCTTTATAGACCCTGCCTAGGATTTTTAAGGACTTTAAAAATGATAAATTAAATTAATTCCTTCTCTCTATCCTACACAGACTGGTTGCCCAAATTATCATTTGACTAATTTAAAAATGCGTCTTGTAGTGCAGACAACAGATTTACAAACTGACAATTTGCGTACAAAAGCTGGCTTGGAGTCGTTAAATTCCTCTAAATTAATATGCATTCGTTACGTCATTCTGCTTAATCGCCCCCATCCAAACCATGTGTAAACATTAGGTCTAAGAAGCATAAAAATGTACTACAAAGAGGGTTTAACAATTTAAAATGAGATTTAATAAGTTTTAACAATTTAACAATAATCAATATACGAGCGTGAAGTCTAATTCTAAGTACTCAGCAAGTAAAGTGCTTATCGTTTACGAGAATATGCCATGAGAAATGTTCTCTGTGATTTTTGTTCACCAAAGCTACAACTTAGCTTTTGAAGGTTGCCACGTGGGTTCTTGATCCAGTCCAAACCGGTCTACCTCACTTGTCGTTCGTCAGCAAGGAATGCACACAGCATAACAATGGAAACTGTCTTTCAGTTAATAGCTGAATGGAACTGTAAGTGTAGACGAGACATGCAGACCTGCTCGTCGGCGCTGTCTCAATAATGGTAGTGGGACTATGATGGAATCAAACTCAGCTCATAGAGTTCAGAACCAGGCTTGCGAGGAACCAAAGGCTTGGAACCAAGGACCGACCTGAAAACAAGAACGTTTTCGTAGTCGTTTTGCATTTAAGGTTCGCTCAACCTAAGCACGTTCGTATTTAAATGCTCGAGCTAGAATTTCGACTGGCAGTCGTTTACAATTTAGATTAGAGAATATAATCTCACGCATGTTGCATTTAACAAGCATGACATATGAATTACCAAATATTTACAACGTTAAAATTTAGAGTTCATACAAAAGGGACAATTCAAATCAAGCAAAGCGCTTTACAATTTACATTAAAATTACATGCAATAATTTGAATTACATAAAAAATCCATGTCGAGCACAGGCGCTCCTGGCTCTTAGTGAATTTAAAGTTATATAAATTAAAGTTACAATGAAAAGGAGTTACAATGATTTATATACAATAACTTATAGGTTTTAGTCATTTAACAACGAACCGTGCTTAAGCCACAATAGCAATGCATACCACAAATTACATACATGGTCAAAATGCAAAACACAATTAATAAATGCAGTACCTTAGTGAGAAGTCGAGGTGTTATCTCAGCAATCGCGTCGGCTGTTCCTCTATGACTCACGAATACACGACGGTACTAGGTGTCGGTGCTTCTGGATTTTCGGAGTGGTCATACAGAGCGCGGTTACCGTATTTATCAGAATGCATAGAACACATCACGTGACGGGTCACGTGGTATGTAGTTGGTTCGAGAATTTAGACAATGGCCTAAAGTTACATAACGTTCCTGACCTCTTTGCTAGAAGCTTCTCGATACTGGTGTATCATGGGAGAACTTTAACAAAGGAATTTCAAATTTTTGATATTTGAAAACAGCAAGTGGGTCAAAAAGTCATGACATTTTTATCAGACTGTGACACTATTTATAGAACTAATTTTACTTATCTATTTCTTTTACTACTTAATCACCTCATTATATTAATCATCTATTTGAACATATTCATCTAATTCCATTTATCCATCTAATTATATTGTTCATCTAATTCCACTTAATCATCTAATTATATTTTTTAATCTATTTTTTTCTTATTCATTTCATTCTAGTTGTTCATTTCATCCTACTTATTTATCTAATTTGTTTACTTTGTGTGTACTGGTTTATGTAGGTATATTCATTAAATCATGCACATTAATTTGTTTACTTTGTGTGTACTTGTTTATGTAGGTAGATTAATTAAATTGTGCACATTAATTTGTTTACTTTGTACATTAGTCGTGGTCGTAGTACAAATGTTAGCATTGCTTGTCTCTTGTTCATGTTTTCCATATTATTCTTCTGTTAATATTTTATTCTTTTCTACACGTTTATTTTCTTTGAATATACAATGTCATTATCATCATCATTATTATTACTACTACTATCATTAACAATAAGACATTTTTTTCTTCTTTGTACTATAATTATTAGTAGCTTATTAGTAGTAATAGTAATAGTAGTAGTAGTAGTAGTAGTAGTAGTAGTAGTAGTAGTAGTAGTAGTAGTATTAGTAGTAGTAGTAGTATTAGTAGTAGTAGTAGTAGTAGTGGTTGTTGTTTTAGTAGTAGTAGTACTAGTAGTACTAACGGTAGTACAAGTATGTACATTTCAGACAGACTTAATTACACGTACCTGGACAAGCTCCCAGATTACAACTGCTCGTACTGTTCGAAGACCCAATGCAAGAGACACTATTATTAGAGGGAGGGGGGTTGTCGCACAACCTCCATCTCGACGTTAGACCGTTTCCACAAGTCACTGAACAAGGTGTCCACTCAGACCATAGCCCCCATCCAGCTGGTACTGAAAGCAATATGGCAGATACTCTACAAATGAACTATGGCGGGATTATAAAGTGAAATTATTAATTTATAGGACTGAATCTTCACCTCAAGCTTTATAGATTAATCCGTCCTACGTTTTACCTCGTAATGATAAGGCGTGATGCGGCAGTTGCACGACGTCAAAGTTTGATTGCATATTTATTGACAGTGTATTACAATAGTCTCCATTAGTGATGTTTACAGATTATAATGTTCACAACCATAGTGTATTTTAAGTAACTAGATTAATGTTTACTTGTTGCTTGTGAGTGTGTAGAGATTAAACTGATTGTGCATGTTAAGTAACTAGATCAGTTGCTTGAATGTGTGTAGAGATTAAACTGTTTGAATGTGCATGTTAGGTAACTAGACTGAAAGCTTATCAGTTGTTTGAATGTGTCAGTAATGCTACGTTGCCAGTAAGCTGTCACGTGACCATGGTAAAGCTATTTGTGATTTAAAATGGAAGATTTTAGGGAGAGAGAAATTGTGGATACAGGCAGGGAAAGAAGAAGCAAGTGGTTTGGGTCTTTTGGGGTGAGAAGCTATAAATAAACTATGAAAACGAAAAGAAAGATCTAGGTATAAAATAGAGAAAATGGAAGTGAAAGATAAACGTGAAAGCGTAGAAATAAAAATAAAAAAGGAATGTGAAAAAGAAGACCTAAAGAGAAAAGGAAAGAAAGAGAAATAGAAAGAGAGGAAAGTGAAAAAAGATTACAGACTGAAAGCGATATGACCAGTCAGAAGCCAATGATAAAAGAAACAGAAGATACAGGAAAATTGCCTTAAGTAAATGAGAGGGCTGTTTAGGTTCAGGAAGCTAATATAAAATTTCATACACGTTCCTTTACAGTGAAAGAGGAAGCTTTTGTTTACAGAATGTCAAAACGATGATTGTTTTCATACTTCTACTGTACTGTCGTGTATGCAATATGCCTGCAAACACAATCAGGCTGTATGCAAAATGCCTGTAATAGTCCGTGTTAGATAGGCAGTGTACGTGTAGATGGATTGATAAATATGAAGATAGACAGAAAATCAAAAGTTTAGACAGATCGATGGAAAGGTAAGTCGGTTGATAAGTAAACATATATATATATATATATACAAACAGTGCAGATAGATAGACAGATAGATAGATAGATAGATAGATAGATAGATAGATTGATATATATATATATATATATATATAGATAGATAGATAGATAGATAGATAGATAGATAGATAGATAGATAGATAGATAGATAGATAGATAGATAGATAGATAGATAGATAGAGAAATAGAGATAGTTGGAGGGAGGGAGGATGGATGGATAGATAAATGGATAGGTAGATTAATAGATATGAACGTATTATATGTTCATTCCACATCAGGCACTTCAATTCTAACTTAAGATGCAAGTGTAGATATTATAATGTGTCTCTACCCAAACTGTGACTTAACATTGCAAGTGTAGCTATTTTAATTAATCTCTTCCTGGACTGTAACTTATAATACGATTGTAAATATTTATATAACTATAATCTCGACCTGGATTGCAACTTATATTACGATTATAAAAATGATAATTGGTATCTACCCGAACTGTAACGTATAATAAGATTATATATATATACTCTGGTTAAGGTAGTGCTATTTTAACCTTTTTATTGGAATGGAACCCTTCAGAGCACTAAGATTGCTCGAGGAACCATATGGAGTGACAAAACCCCCCAACAGATTGATAAGGGGTGTGTGTGTGTGTGTGTGTGTGTGTGTGTGTGTGTGTGTGTGTGTGTGTGTGTGTGTGTGTGTGTGTGTGTCGTAATGTTCGTAATCTCTACCTTCATAAATATGATTGTAAATATAACATTTACTCTACCTGGACTCTTACTCATGATATGATTGTCAATTTTATAATTAAAAATCTCTATCTGGATTGTAACTTATAATGTGATTGGAGATGTTTTAATTAGTCTGGACACAGACAGTAACTTATAATTCGGTTGACTGTACTATAAATAGTTTACGCCTAGTGTACCTCCTGGACTGTAAAACTTCAAATTCGATTGTAAGTATTATAATTAGATTTCATCTGGACCTTAACATATAAAGTGATTATAATTATTACATTTAGATTTTACATGGACTGTAACTTATAGTACGATTGCAATACTTATAATTAGATTTTACCTGGACATATTTCCGTGTTACAGACTTTCCGTTCCTCTGCCAGGCCGACACAGTCAGAGCCCTCGTTTTGGGGGGCTGGGTTGTTACATGTTCGCTGGCGACTTCTCTCTCCTCCCCCGCATGTTTCACTGCAGGAGTCCCACTCGCCCCACTCACCCCAGTCTCCATTTACTAAAGACAAAAAATAATAATTATGATTAAAAACAAAAATAAGCACGAAAATAATTACCCCTTTATAAAGAAATGTAAAGCAGTGTGAGAAACGAAACTTGAATCTGTCAGTAATAAACCCGTAATAAATTAAGATAAAGCAGTGTAAGAAAGAAAAACGCGAATCTGTCAGTAATAAACCCGTAATAAATTAAGATGAAACAGTGTAAGAAAGAAAACGCGAATCTGTCAGTAACAATCCAGTAATATAGAAACGTCAAACAGTGTGAGGTGTGTTCTTATTTCTTTTGTAACCTTCAACCTTTATTTATTTCCTCGTTAATTACAAATATAACAAATGTTCTTAATTTTCGAATTCGACACTAAATTACGTGTTTACAGAGAAAGAAAGCGGACGACTTTATGATTCTACTTTGATTACGTTAAATAGCCGACCTGGACAAAGAGAGAGACCACAGCTGACAGTTTCGAGGTCACTCTCAGTACAGTTGTTGCCGCCATTCTGTGGAAGTGGGTTGTTGCATACCCGATGACGTTGTTTTCGACCGTCGCCGCATGTGACTGTACAGGTATCCCACTCTGACCACAAACTCCATTGACCGTTGACTGTTAGAAAAATATGATCATGACTGTCAGACATTGGTGGAAGTGTCATTTTAAGTTATTATTGTTTCAAGGACAAAAATGAAATTGGGTACAATAAACACCCAACAGAATTACACAACAATTTTTTTTAGAATATATTTATTTCTGCTCACACACGCACAGACGAACACATACATATATCTGCATACAATGATATTAAATGATTAGATAAATACAGGTATACATCATGCAATCATGCATACTTACAAATATACATATAAAGATAAATGAATGCAAACATACATACATATATACATATATAAGTATTGATTATTAACGTGGATATTGCCCTATTTCTTACTTTATTACTGAGGGCTACCCATGACTACTTACTTTACGTATTGCTAAGAGCTACCCATGACTACTTACTTTACGTATTGCTAAGAGGTACCCAAGACTACTTACTTTACTTATTGCTAAGAGCTACCCAAGACTACTTACTTTACTTATTGCTAAGAGCTACCCAAGACTACTTACTTTACTTATTGCTAAGAGCTACCCATGACTACTTACTTTACTTTTTATGAGTACTGCCTTGAGTACTTACTCAGCTCCAGTTCGCAGAGATTGCCAGTAAAGCCGGCAGCACAAGAACAGGTGTAGTTGTCTGTACCAGGAAGACATGTAGCACCGTGCTGGCACCCGTGACCATCACATGAGTCGGGTGGAATAGCACAAGTTAATCCTTTCCATCCGTTTTGGCAGTGACACTCAAAACCGCCCAACTTATTTTCACACGGGTGACATTCACACGGATTTTGCTGGCATTCGTCAACAGCTTTAGACATTATAATAATAATAATAATTATTATTATTATTACTGTTATTATTATTATTATTATCATCATCATCATCATCATCATCACCATTATCACCATCATCATCATCATCATCATCATCATCATCATCATCATCATCATCATCATCATCATCATCATCAATAGTATTAGTAGTATTGATGTTGTTGCTGTTGTTGTTTACTTTATATAATTATTAATAATAATAATAATAGTGTGTGTATTCCCTATATTTCAAGGCTGTTACATTGTGGCACACTCTCTCTATAGGCCCCGATGGCCCCTACCTGTTGAGAGGAATGCAGCTCTATTTAGTAATTAAATCTTATTCCAAATGACCAATCAGAGCACTTGACAACGCGTGATGAATATACCACGAGTCTACCGGAAGTGGACCAACAGGTCTAACCAAAGATGGGACATAACCTGCGGTTCTTCCGACGACAAATAGAAGCACGTATTTCATAACTAGTGTTGCCGGTTAAATATTGGAGCAAGAAAACGAAATAGAAACACGTATTTCATAACTAGTGTTGCCGGTTAAATATTGCAGCAGGACAACCATCCACTGTATATAATGCCAATAAGGTGTGTGCTTTTATCCAGTCCTCTCAATGTTATAATTTATTCTTAGCATTTAATTATATATTCATTCATTAATTATGCATCACGCCTATGACATTAGATATGTAGAGAAGCCTGTTCTGACAGGAACATTTTAAGTTCCTGAGCTTTTTTGACGTAGAGATCGGTACCTTATCGTCAGTTTTAAACTTTGACCGATCTCTGAAGACAACTCCTGACAAAAAGAGACCGCAGCCAGGACCCAACACCGTGTACCCATCCCCCGAAAGGCACAAGCAAGCAAAGTTGGTGATACATACCCAACCGTTTCATATGTTTTCCATAGTTCAATAGCTTTGTCATTGTATTAGTAAGACTCACATAGATTTGGTTATAACGAAGTCTATTATTCCTATTATCCCTTTCAAATTGTTGTTAACGATTACGTAACCGGCAGTTGATATTTTCTTTATTTTCTTCTTAAATATATATTATTTGTTGATACATAGACCAATTGTATTTGCGTGACTCGTTTTCCATTTATCTGTTGTTAGTATGTCATCTTAATTAGTTTACCCTTACTGTCGCTACCAGAGGACTAGGAGCTTTAGAGTTGTCTTCCATTCTTTTATCTTAAATTACGTGTGATTTTGTTATCGATGACGTGTGACGTGCCACAAGGTTCGTTTGGTGGATTAGCTTATGATTACAGTGTGCCCGGACAGGTGGAAGATTAATAACTTATACCCATCCCAATCAAATCCCTACACAAACTTACGAGAACAACATTGTGGTAGATACACGATATAACCTGGTATGTTCGTTTGCAAAGCGTACTAACCATCACAAGCACTAGGGATGTCCAAAATAGTAGAAGTAACTGCCCACGCTAAAAGGTTGTTAGAGTTGTTTCCAAAACAGTTAACGGTAGGCGTGGTTATCTCCTCTTGCTTTATTATTCGTCCAACAGCATGTAGACCACTGGCAACCACTGTGATAAAGGTCGTGAAAATTCAGCAAGTAATACAACTGTTTTCAATAGTGATTTATATTTACGAAGACAACAGGTATTTCGTAAAATAATGTCATCAATACATCATCTGTAATTTTATTTATAAATTAGTTACTGAACGACTTATTCGTTTGTCTGTGTGTAACATTTCATGTGGCGTTGCTAGTCTTGTGGCAGAGTATGGAAATCCACCGTAACAGAATTTAAAATTGTTGCAGCTGTGCGTAACGAATTCCAAAATTGTTGAAAGTGATTTTACCAGAATTGGAAATCAAAGACAGAAGTGCATTTGTGCATTTTAAATGTCCGGAATTTTATTTGTGTCCTATCCCTCCATCATTAATGATATAAAATATGGAAAAAATGACATTTGAAGCACCAAACTGCTGGAATAATGTGTTTTAACTGGTATTGATGAGGAAAGAAGTTAATAAATGTTGACCTTTGCGTTTTTGTCATAGTTTAAAGTTCAGACGAACAAGAAAGTAAACAAAGTGGAACATAAGACGCTAAAACTGAATACATGTACTTTATGGGAGAGTGAGAAAGAGAGAGATATGTGGAGATGAAGTAAAGGTAAAATCTTTGCAGAAAAATATTAAAATAATACATATTTAAAACAAAATTATATTAAAGTAATAAACTATGGGAAAAACAAATTCGACCAACCTAATCCATGATCCACAGCCACTCGAAGTTGGCTTGTACTGGAATTGGAGAAAAGATACTGCTGCACGGAAAATACGTTGTGATCGTTAAGATAAAGGCTGACGTTGGCATTTTGCGGATCCACCATGAAAATCAGTCTTGACCAACTACCAGGCTGAAGGATTAAGGAGACAGTTGTGTTGCTGAAAATACACATTCGAAACGCTTTGTAGGTATTTATGTCTCTGTGTGTGTGTGTGTGTGTGTCTCTCTCTCTCTCTCTCTCTCTCTCTCTCTCTCTCTGTTTCTTTCTTTCTTTCTTTCTTTCTTTCTTTCTTTCTTTCTTTCTTTCTTTCTTTCTTTCTTTCTTTCTTTCTTTCTTTCTTTCTTTCTTTCTTTCTTTCTTTCTTTCTTTCTTTCTTTCTTTCTTTCTTCTTCTTCTTTATTAATTATTAATTAATTACCATTATCCTTCACTAATTACAAGTGCTGGAGAAATCTTAATTTGTTTATTAATAATTATCCAAGGAGACGCCACCCGTCTCTCACTTAGCAGATTAAATGGTGTAGTAAAAGTCTTCTCTCTTCCAAAATAATTAAAACAGACGTTCTACAGTTGAACAATACTTTCATAGGTGGAAACTTCTTACCTAAGAGTAATAAAATTATGTCTTTATTTGTACTTAACGAGCCCCCATCCACCCACTTTTACTTAAATATATTGTTAAATAATATGTCCAAGAAGATTAATAAATGAGCAAGTTGTAGAATGTTCGAACACTGTAGATCTCTTGAGACTTGTCTAGGCAGGCACATGTTCACAGTTTTAGTTTCTCCAATAAGCAATCACAATAATGAGTTTCTAGCAATCCACAGTGGAGTTGGACACACTTGTGGATGCACACAAGCAGGGTGCAGTGAATCAACACAACTGTAACTCTGTAGGATGGAAACTTTTCAAATCCACAACAAGCAGAGTGCAGTGGATCAACACAATTGTAACTCTGTAGGATGGAAACTTTTCAAATCCACAACAAGCATACAAAAAAGAAGAGGTAAATGGAAAAAGGCTTGCTCCTTTCTGAAACATCTTATAAGAGATCAAATCTAAGTTCGTATTTAATCATCTCCATTCTCCACTCTTTCTTACAAATCATTCTCAACTTTCAATTCCAGCATTTGTATTTATTAGCCTGATACATCTGTACAACATAGTTAGTTACAAATGTATTTGTGTTAGAAACAATATCATGTGTTTATCATATTACATACAATTATCACAACTCTAGAAATAGTAGCCCTTTCATATAATGCATCATTACATTAAATAACAAATATAATATATCAATAGAACATTGTACGAAGGTCATGTCATGTGACAGTTAATGAATTATATAATTATTAATTAATAATTAACTATTTAATAAAATAATTATAATAATTAAGATTAAAATATGGACAAGTAAATTTACTCCACCATATACCCATCATTTTTTTTTATAATTTAACCATAGTGTTACATGTCCAGTATTTATTTAAGGACCCTGCTTAGGAATTTTACAGAACTTTAATTTAATTAGATACATTAATTTCCCCTCTTTCCTTAAACAGACTGGACGCTCAAATTATCTTTCGTCTCATATGAAAATGCGCCTTTGTAGTACAGACAAACAGATTCACGAACAGATAACTTGTGTACAATAGCCGGTTTGGAAACCGTTAACACTCTCTTAAATCTTTATGCATTCAAAAGGTTCATTTAGCTCAGTTGATCCCCCATCCAAACCACGAATTAGGTCTATAATGTTAGTTATATCCACACAAAATATCACCAGAAATGGATATTGAAATGTGTTAGTTATATCCACACAAAATATCACCAGAATGGATATTGAAGTGTATTATCTATATCCACGTGTGCACTTTGTTTTCTAATTAGCCCACCATATGCCTCTTGCATCTTACCTCCCCTTGCTATCATCAGATGTAGGTGTTGTGGAAACATCTGAACCGGAAGTTAGGTAACACGTCATTTGTGAACTGGCGGTTTCTCCATAGAGCAAGGTCACGGACGTGCTCGTGTCGTCTGCCAGTCGAATCCACATGGTTATGGTGAATGCCGACGATGCATTTGTTACACTTAAAGACAGAGTTGTGTTTTCCTTAATATTCACGTCAGCAGCTGTAATTATAAATAAGCCAATTCCCATTTGTGTAGTTAGAGATAAATGCATTCATTTTATTAATTTTCTTTCACAATTAGATGTACAGTTGTACACAAACATTCTATTAAACATAAAAGCTCGACAAGGAAATAAATATTTATACATAACGAAGAAAAAACCCACGCACACACACACACACACACACACACACACACACTCATACAGAGAGAGAGACAGAGAGAGAAAGAGAGACAGATAGACAGACAGACAGACAGACAGAGAGGGGAAATTTTACGCCTGCTTCTACAAAGTATTACTATGTTTTGTATAATATCAATATCGGATTGTTGTGTACTACTGAAAAATAATAAATTGTCTCTTTTCTTTCTAGTAATAGGAATGACCAATATTAGATACAGAGAAAGCACAGTTAACAACAGTTTGCACTGAAATATTAAATAACATACTAACATGTTGCACGGATTTATTATATAATAAACGAGCATGTTACTCTGAGATAACAAACGAGCATATTACACTCAGATATTATATAGCAATCCAACATGTTACTCTCAGATATTATATAGCAATCCAACATGTTACTCTCAGATATTATATAGCAATCCAACATGTTACTCTCAGATATTATATAGCAATCCAACATGTTACTCTCAGATATTATATAGCAATCCAACATATTACTCTCAGATATTATATAGCAATCCAACATGTTACTCTCAGATATTATATAGCAATCCAACATATTACTCTCAGATATTATATTACAATCCAATATATTACACTCAGATATTATATAGCAATCCAACATATTACTCTCAGATATTATATAGCAATCCAACATATTACTCTCAGATATTATATTACAATCCAATATATTACACTAAGATATTATATAGCAATCCAACATATTACACTCAGATATTATATTGCAATCCAATATATTACACTCAGATATTATATAGCAATCCAACATATTACTCTCAGATATTATATAGCAATCCAACATATTACTCTCAGATATTATATTACAATCCAATATATTACACTCAGATATTATATAGCAATCCAACATATTACTCTCAGATATTATATAGCAATCCAACATATTACTCTCAGATATTATATAGCAATCCAACATATTACACTGAGGACAAAACAACTTGTAACTCACGAATGCACTGTTCAATACGGGTTGCTCCTTCATAGATGGTCCAGGTGCCTGCAGGACAAGCTTGACACTTCGTGTTTCCAGAACGAGGTTGAATTTGTCCAGGAGGACATGGCTGACAAGGCATAAACCCATTGTACGATGTGTGCCCTGCCTGGCACAACTCTGTACAAGGAAAACATCAGTATATCTATCTATCTATCTATCTATCTATCTATCTATCTATCTATCTATCTATCTATCTATCTATCTATCCGTAAATCCACCCATCTATCCCACCATCCATCCCACCATCCATTAGTCCATCCATCCATCCATCCATCCATCTATCTATCTATCTATCTATCTGTCTGTCTGTCTGTCTGTCTGTCTATCTATCTATCTATCTATCTATCTATCTGTCTGTCTGTCTGTCTGTCTATCTATCTATCTATCTATCTATCTATCTATCTATCTATCTATCTATCTATCTATCTATCTATCTATCTATCTTCTATCTATTTATCTGTCTGTCTAAATAAATAAATAAACTGAATGTACCCTTGCAGTCGGTGCCAGCCTGACTGCCTATAGTGTACGTTGACCACCCAGAGGGGCATGGAACACATGCTGTTGAATTTTCCATTTCCGTGTACGAGCCAATAGGACACTCAAAGCATGTGCTCGATGTTAATTCCATGTAGTTCCCTTTCCCACAACCTCCTTAAAAAAACAAACAGTACACATTGAGACAAAGTAATTTCTGTAACCTCTATACACGCTATTAGTACATTAGAAAAAAGGCAGAAAGGTCTGTAATTGATAGTCTCCATATAATGTCATTAATTTATAAGAAAGTTTATGTAGTCTCTTTTTGGTCGATAATATATAAGACAAAGTCTGTCAGTAACATCTCTATATGGTTATAAATGCACACTTTTTAATAAATCGGTTCAATTGTGGGAAATTGTTATTTGTGTACAAGTGTATGCATACACAATGATTCTTTATATAAATTGGCCTTAAACAACGCATGAATAAAAGTCATTCGTAATAAATCCTCATATTAGAGTGACGTCACATGAACAGGTTTATCGATGACACTTTTTTTAATCAAACTGACATTAACATTTGATGACCGAAACAGTCAGTAATTACTAATTCTATCATGTATAGCTATGATAGTCACTAATTAATAAAGTTTAAGTTTGATGAATAAAACAGTCCTAATTACTAATATTAACATTTAATTGCTATGACAGTCACTAAGTAGTAATGGTTATATTTAATTACTAATGCATTCCCTAATTATTAAAATAGTCACTAATTAATAAAACAGACACTTATTACTTATGTTAGTATTAGATTACCTAGACATTCACTAATTATTAAGGCAGACACTAATTACTAAGACATTCAGTAAATACTGAGACATTAACTAATTACTGAGACATTAACTAATTACTGAGACATTCACTAATTACTAAGACATTCACTAAGTACTAAAACATTCACTAAGTACTAAGACAGTCATTAATTACCAAGACAGTCATTAATTACTAAGACATTCACTAAGTGCTAAGACATTCATTAGTGTTAAGACATTCACTAAGTACTAAGACATTCACTAAGTACTAAGACAGTCACTAAGTACTAAGACATTCACTAAGTACTAAGACATTCACTGAGTGCTAAGACATTGCCGAGACAGCCACTAAATACTAAGACAGTCATTAATTACTGAACAGAAGACTGACTGCATGAAACTTCTCCTTTCTCAGAATCGTGATTAAATACTGTCCCTGGTGGACAGTCACCCTCAATGACAGGATACCCGATGCCAAAATCTGTTTTAGTCAATCCGGGTAGGTCAAAATGTCCAGCTTCAAGTTCGTCGCTGAGTGTCTGGAAAATTGCGGTCTGCGTTGATATTAAATTCTGAAATAACAATGCACCAGTCGTTATATTAATATATGCATTATGCTTACTCGAAAATACAGGGAAACATCGCTATAACGCGATTATTGGGGTCCGTAAAATCGGATCGCGTTGATAGCGGGGTCGCGTTAATGCGGGTTTTGCAATACATGTATAAATCCCGATAATTAATTACAGTGGGACTTCAAGGGCCACGAGTCACTTTAAAAAAAATAAAGAATTTAGCTGAATTCAATTCTTTCTTTCATTCCGGTCCCATCTTACATTTTTCTGCAATGGTATTTATTAGCCCAATTTACACAGCATAAATACAGCATATCACAGCAATGTCAAATGTTTACCATATTATATATGACCATTTTATTTCAATCTTTTATAGAAATAATAGTCTACTCACATAATACATATCTACATAAACACAAGTATAATTTATCAATAGCAAAATGCATGAAATATTTTAAAGTTAATTCCTACTCAAACAGTCAGTTAACTCCCCATTAAGCTAATGACCACCTTTCTTGACCAGACCTTTTGCCATTTCAAGTTCAAGTGATCAGAGAATATAATTCTCTAAAGTAAGTAAGGATTTTTAATCTCAGCCCACTGGCTGATCACATTCTCGTAAATCACAACCATTGAATAATAATTTTAAAAAACTACTCAACCAGTGTGGGTGGCTTGATTGACATCAGCAAGTACTAGCATATTCTCAACTCGTTTTGTTTACTTCTATTCTTACACTTACAAAATTACCATCATAAGGATTGCTCAAGGCCAGTAACTTTGACAGTTTAACAATTTATAAAACAATTAAATTTAAAATAGGAATTTTCATATTTACTCTGCCACACAATCGTATTTAAGATTTAATTAATCAGTCTGGCAAGAGAGTGGTACACGTGTGTGCATTAAACATGAGGTAGAGTGTGAATTAAACATGAGGTAGATTGTGCATTAAACATGAGGTAGCGTGTGCATTAAACATGAGGTAGAGTGTGCATTAAACATGAGGTAGAGTGTGCATTAAACATGAGGTAGAGTGTGTATTAAACATGAGGTAGAGTGTGCATTAAACATGAGGTAGAGTGTGCATGAAACATGAGGTAGAGTGTGCATTAAACATGAGGTAGAGTGTGTATTAAACATGAGGTAGAGTGTGCATGAAACATGAGGTAGAGTGTGTATTAAATATGAGGTAGAGTGTGCATTAAACATGAGGTAGAGTGTGTATTAAATATAAGGTAGAGTGTGCATTAAACATGAGGTAGAGTGTGTATTAAATATAAGGTAGAGTAGTGTGTACATTACTGAGCATGGAGAGTAGTGCGTGCATGACATATCAGGTTGTGCGTGCATGAAATATCAGGTTGTGTGCGCATGACATAACAGGTTGTGTGCATGACATAACAGGTTGTGTGCACATGACATATCAGGGACATGGGTCACGTAGCGTACAAACCTGATAAGTTGCAGTTGAATCACCAGTCCCGTCGTATGTCAGAACAATTTCAAACTTTACTTGAATATAGAGTGTCGGCGAATCACGCTTAATCGCCCAGTGCTGGTCTTTAAAAGTCGACCTCTTCTTTTTCCGGCTTAATGCTCCACAGGTCACCTTTAAACAGTGTTTGTGGATATTTTGTTTATTTTTGTATGCATACACGCATGAATGTATGTATTTACGTATGTGCGTGCATGTGTGCAAGTATGTATGTGTGTATTTTGTATGCATGCATACATGTCGCATGAAAGGATGAAAATATGTACACATGTACAAGTTTATTCTGAAGAATAAAGGGAATTAACTCGACGTGCAATAATTCAATTGCAAAGAAGTGTAAAACGTAAGGCATCATTCGGATATATTAATTTATAATGTTTAGGGTGTCTATATAAATCAGACCTGACTTTTATATAATTCAGAGCCTATTTCGATATAAAGCAGACCCGATTTTTAAATAAATCAGAGCCGGTGAGATACTAAATTAGCAGATACAATCCAAATAAGTGGTCATCAAACACCTCCCTTCTGTATAAATTAAAAGTTATAAAAAGTTAATCTATTTATTTATGTCATTCTAATATGTATTACAGCAAATGTTAAATTAACGTTATATTCCATGTTCAGAACAATTGCCTCCATTGTGTTGCATCAGTTATTCCATTCCCGTTAAAAACATTACACAATATGACACTAAGCTCTGTATTTAATCTGACATGTTGTTGTTAATATGGTGTGTCTCGTCCCTGTCATTGACGTTGTTTAGTGAGTCTGCAGATGGCGGCGTTGCAAAAGACGCTGTGCTTGGAATATTTTTTAAATAAGCAATGATCTTGAACAGGTATCATTTGATCAGTTATCGATTGTCCACTTATAGATCGTCGATTCTTGTTTCTATAGTAACACATGTAATCAACAGAGCAGGTATAGCTTGTGCAATTATCGGTAGTTTTAATTAACCGTACTTCCAGATTTAGGTAGACAACGCTTTAAAAACCAGCATTAAGTGAACCTCAGTGCGTATATACAACATTCAAAACCACACTTGAATTCACAGGAAAAAACTATTGAAGTGTGAAAGATGTCAAAGGTAACTACAATAAAGATAAAAGAAAGAGAGAAAATTGGCAAAATGAGGTTTAATTTATGCGAATAAATAGTACAAGACTTAAGTAGACCACATATTTGCTTTGGTGTCACCGCGTGTTGTTCACGATAGGGTTTTGTAGTTGAGAGTGACGTCATTGCCGTACAATAAAATTTCGATTCTCAAATCTAAAATCACTCGTGAAAGACTTTATTAGACGAACAATTAACGTACTTATAAAGCAATTTTATTTTATATATTGTTAACCTTTTCTTTTTTATTATTTTTTGTTAATTGGTTTCGTTTCGTTGTAACCTCTTTGTTTATCGTGAACTGTAATAATAATATAATTATATTTTCTACCATTTATTTATCTATTTTATAATTATTTTCTCAATCTAGTGGTGGCCTTGAATCTATTGACAAGCTGTTTAAACAATATTATCCGCGTATCAGTTACTGATACCCTATATTTATGACCAGTAGTTCACATACCTTACATCTTTACGTTGTCGATGTCTTGTACACTTAACCAGTGAAAAGTTGGAATAACACAACCTTTACCTGCACATTGTCCACTGTACACAGGGGAACGTTAACACAAGCGTCCTTGAATGTTGAGTTGTTCATACGTGTGATGAAGTTCTGACGTATCACATCGAGTGACGTGTTGCACGTGCCAGTGTAGTAAAAGACGTCCGAATTAAGTCGAACGTACCCAGGCCGCCAGGCGACTACGCAAAAATAAATGCTGATTAATGAATCAATAGATATATTTCTGTCATGACTGGCATTCAGACTACAGCATTGAAATGCATGTATATTTAAGACCCGAGGTTTCTAGTTTGTTATTGTTAATTTAATTTGTCTTCTGCAGGTGCACATCGGATAATGAAATAAAAACGTACTGCAAATAACACGCTTACGGGAATAATACTCTAGTCATAAACGAATATTACATGTAATTTTAATAATATTAGAACCGGATGATAAACTAGAGTGAGATCACAAATTCAGACATAGATAATGCCAGGCAGACGAACAAATATAATTTCATATTTATAAGAAGTGATAATTTAATAACAATTCACGAGTTTTATTTAATGTATTAATGTATTAATTTAACCTCACTCCTTCTCCATTTATACATAATTAATTAGTCTGCCTCTTTATTCTGCTTTAGGAAATGTATAAATCGATTGTGATACAGACTGATGAAGTGGCGATTTGATTTTATTTTGTTGAAGTTCAGTTCTGAATTTCAAAACGCGACGTAACAGCAGTCTGGATCTGAGTCAAGCTATCCGTCCTTGAGATGCCAGAACACCGGGTGGTGTTTATGCTACCTACATCTATTGACAGACCACCACATGACCTTGGGAGGTTTGATTCTGCTGTATTGCCTTAACACACACCTCATTGCAGAGTTATTCATATGACTTACTTTAATTAACAGATTACTATCCGAAAAAAAACTCTATTTAACTTACTTTTTAAGGTATGTAATTTACAGTGTTTTTTCTTGTTTGAGTATGGTGATTACATCGTGACTATAATTAGTGTGGTGATTACATCGTGACTATAATTAGTGTGGTGATTACATCGTGACTATAATTAGTGTGGTGATTGCATCGTGAATATAATTAGTGTGTTTATTAGTTGTTAACGTAGTTAGTATTGTGATTATGTGATGGTTACGCTTAGTATAATGAATACACTGGTGAATAGAATTAGTGTGGTGATTATGGGGTGATTATAATTAGAGTGATTATAATAGTATGGTGATTACATTATAAATATTATTAGTGTGCTGATTACATAGTGAATAAATCAGTGTTATGATTGTGCCGTGATTATAATTAATATGGTGATTACGCCGTGATATAAGTAATGTGGTGATTACAACATATTATAATTAGTGTGCTGATTGTAGAATGACGTAACTAGTCTGGTAATTACAAATTGATGTGATTAGTCGGGTGATTACGTGGTGAATATAATTATGGTGGTGATTACAGCATGATACTATTTGTGTGATGATTGTGCCGTGAATATAATTAGTGTGGTGAATACTCCGTGATTATAATTAGTGAGTTGATTACGCCATGAATAACTTTAATATGCGATTGTGTCGTGAATATAAACAGTGTTGTGATTAAATGATGATATAATTAGTGTGATTATTACAACATAATTAGTATGGTGATTGCTTCGTGAATATAATTAGTGGTGATTACAGCATGATATAATTAGTGTGATGATTATGCCGTGATTATAATTAGTGAGTTGATTACATCAAGAATATAATTAATGTGTGATTGGGTGCTGTATATAATTATTGTGATAATATCAGGAATATAGTTAGTGAGTGATTACGTCGTTTGATAACTGAGCCATAAGTATACTTAAATATAGTTTAAATATGTTATGAAACGATTCTGCAAAATCAGTTGATATCTTTGTAAGCTTTAATGCACATATTTCTGTAAGTTGAAAAGGTAAAATTATTAAACTACTAATTAGTAGTATAGTTTGTTAGAAATTGAAACTTATTGTTCTAATACTTTGAAATTCCTTACAGACCTAGATACTGTGACATTCCTTACAGACTTAGATACTGTGAAATTCCTTACAGACTTAGATACTGTGAAATTCCTTACAAACCTAGATCCTGTCATCCTCCTAAACATCATTTTAAATAAAAGTATACTGTTACTACTACTACTAAAACTACTACTACTACTACTACTACTACTACTACTACTACTACTACTACTACTATTACAATTAACCCTAGAACCATCCCAACTACAAGAACTTCTAAATTTGTTATGAAAAACTATATAATTATATTTTTATGGTTAACATAATGTTGTAATGTTGCTATTGCTACGAATTATTGTTATGATGACATAGTGATGATGCAATGTTGTTCTTGTTGATGATGGTGAAGACGATTCTGAGAACGATGGTAGTGATTTGTAATACCGTTGCAATCTGGAACAGAAGATGGTCTCCAGAAGCCTTCAGAATTTGTGCAGTAGAAATGGCCGTCAGTTTTGGCAGGAACATCAAATTTCGCATTGCATGACATCATGCAGTCCCAGCCAAAGTTTCCTAGGAGACATGACAGCGCTCCATGTTTTGGTGCCTTAAGGTCCGGGCAATTGGTCACTGTAACATAACAACGGATTACAACGAACACCTTGTACATTACCCTTATAATTAATTCACACTAATAAATCATCCTGCCTAGAAAATTCACACTAATAAATCATCCTGCCTAGAGAATTCACACTAATAAATCATCCTGCCTAGAGAATTCACACTAATAAATCATCCTGCCTAGAGAATTCACACTAATAAATCATCCTGCCTAGAGAATTCACACTAATAAATCATCCTGCCTAGAGAATTCACACTAATAAATATCGTGCCCTTTGACATCATCGATGTTTTGATGGAAAGATGGAATTACTTTTGCTCACACAGCATTAGATCACACGAATCACGAACCTCGAGACAGGAAGTTGTGCAAGTTATATTTACAGTTGACATATACTACATATCACGATTGTCAATGATTAGCTCAAGTGTTTTACAACTTCAAATTCTTATAACTTTATCTTAGTCATGTCGGCTACTCGGTACTCGCTCATGTAATATCTAAAATAAAGTTACATTTTTCTGGACTGATGATCCGGAGATTTTTAAACACAATAATGTACCAGTTCTAGTGTGAAAGCTATGACTACTGGCGATGAAAGGACATACCCTTGCACTCTGGCTTGACAGCACTCGGTCCTACCCAGTCCCAGAACATACTGGGTGGAAAGGTCGAGTCATCACGCTCACACGTAATTGTGTCTGGACCAACCAACGGGTAACCTTGGGTACAGTTGAGCGTGCACGAGGCGCCGTAAACATTGCCGTTGGGACACGTGTAGGTCATGAGGGTCATGGTTCTGTTCGGTAGCTCCAAGTCCGGTGTAGTACAGGTTAGAGCTGAATGTGTGTCAATAGAGAAGTACAAAAATAAATATAATGCACTGTTTATTAATGTGTGTCAATAGAGAAGTACAGAGATAAATATAATTCACTGTCTTTTAATGTGATTTAAAAATTTTAAAAATTAAACAAATATAAATCAGATACATTTTATTACGTTAGAGAAAAGACAGAGAGCAAGTTGTATGTGGACATTTCAATTTAATTTTATATTTAAGTAGGCAGGATCCCTTTCATTGAAACTGAATCAGTGTGTATATGAAAATTAAAATTCAATTTAATTTAATATATAGGTAGGTGGGTTTCCTCTTCTGATAAATGTGAAACTCTTGTTATGTGTAAGGTATGTGCTAATTTCTCTCAGCAATTAACATCAGGTGGTGAAGTGTCTAAACTCTACTGAATTCAACATGCATTCAAGAGAAAAGCAACATATTGAAACTACACCAGGTAATTTGATTGCTGTTAATATTGAAACTACACCAGGTAATTTGATTGCTGTTAATATTGAAACTACACCAGGTAATTTGATTGCTGTTAATATTGAAACTACACCAGATAATTTGATTGCTGTTAATACTTTCTCGAATACAGATTTAATCTTTCGCTTGGCTCAGTACATTAAATCAAACTATTTTAATTAAAATCACTCTGTATCCTAATATTAAGAGAATAAACCAAACCAATTAAAAGGACTAGGTCCTGAATCCTACCACATTACTGAAAGTTATGTCTGGTGAAGTATGTTTTAAGTGACAAACATTTCTTTCTCTGTAATATTGAATAAAAAGAATTCATTGTGCTTACTGCTGACTGTTACAGAAAATTGACAACTTCTGTTATTTCCGAAGGCATCTGTAGCAGTGTATGTCACATACGTCACTCCAACTGGAAAAGCCGATCCGGAAATGATATTGCTTACAGGACTGATGACGTCACCTGAATTATCAGTGACGTAAGGCGAATCCCATTTGACTAAGGTTTGACCTCCAATGCGAGTAGCGCTGATTTCTATATTCCCGGGGCAGCCGTTGACAAAGACTGGCGGTTCAATATCTGTCAGTTAATAATACTTAATTTGAAATGAGTGCAAGAATTACAACAGATAAATAACCAGTACTATAATATATGTACCAGGCAATAACTATTGATATTATATAGCCGTACCATGTAATAATAAATGATATTATATAGCTGCAGAATGCAACAACGAATAATATAAAAGTACCATGCAATACCATATGATATTATATAGCTGTACTACGGAATACCATGTGATATTATATAGCTGTATCATGCAATAAATAATGGTATTATATAACTATACCATGCAATATCATGTGATATTATGTAGCTGTACCAAGCAATAACGTGTGATATTATATAGCTGTACCATGCAATAACATGTGATATTATATAGATTTACCATGCAATATCATGTGGTATTATATAGCTGTACCAAACAACTAACGAATGATATAATTACTTTACCATGTATTAACCCATAAAATATAGACTAAAAATAACACACGATATCTACTGATAAATGTTTGATTGCTTTTTCCTAAAGTACCAATATGCCATCATATTTAGCGTGTGGTCAGAGCTGTAGTACGCCCAATAACTTCAACAACATGGACGCAAGCTTGTTTATTTAGGACTGCATTTTACGGATAATAATTTTTTTATAATCTACCATCTACTTACCCTTAATGACTTGTTTATGAAATTTCATAATTAAAACAAAACGTCCATATTTTGCGTCTGCATTCTTAAACCAGTACAAAGAACGTGACTACACCTGCACAAGAGCCAGGAAAAGACCACGAGCCATTTTCAAGACACTGAATCTCTGCAGGAATCTGAACCATGTAGCCAGGGTCACAGGTCAAAGTGCAGATGTTCGAATAGAGATGTCCATTAATACAAATGAACGCACCGTGTTTAACCACCGGTAAAGAAGGGCAAGCAATAGCTGTCAACAGGAAGAAATATTTACACTTATAAGTATTTAACAATGCTTTTATTTCGGCTAAAGTATGCACACCACACACACACACACACAAAACACACACACACACACAAAACACACACACACACAAACATACACACGAACACACACACACACACACATATATATTAGAGAGAGAGAGAGAGAGAGAGAGAGAGAGAGAGAGAGAGAGAGGCATGATTACGATGATAGTATTCTCACCAATGTCTAAATTACAGTTGGCCCTAGGATGTCGAGTCAGATGAATAGATATAGTGAGGCCTCGCAACAATTTGGTTATGATTAATAATGTTGCGAGGCTTCACTATATCTATTTCACACATAACAAATTACATGTGATGAGAATCTGTTTTGTGAGAAATAATTCTCCAAAAGGCACCACTCATCTCACTCACTTGGCGGATATGCGGGCGCTGTAAACGTTTTCTCTCTTCCACAACATTAAAGACAAACAATTAATGTCACAGTATTTCTGTAGGTGGGAAACTTCTTACCAAAGCAGAAGATAATCTTTCTTATACTCTGTATTTAGTGAGCCCCCATCCAACCACTGTCTCTCCACCTTAAAGTTAGTGATAGGTGTAAGGTCAATAATTTAACAATAAAATTTATTAAATCAACAATCAAATATAAAAAATCATATGAATATAATGAAAGAACATTCACATTTACATCAATTAAAAATAATCTTCAATTAATGCTGGACAAACATTCAGTTAACCTAGTATAGATATTATCAGCACATAAATATATAATGAAGTTCATGCATATCATCCCATAAATGAGAGCAGAGTTTCAGAGAAATAATCAAAGTTAGTATGCAATAACATTTCCAAAGATGGCGGCTGTTGTTACCACATGTTCACAATCAAACACTTTGCAGCAGGCCACTGTTTTTCGTATTAGGTGATGGCCCCACGTGTCCCTTCCAGACATTTTACACAACTGTTTCAGAGTCATGGACATACTCTCCAAGGTCACCTTAGAAAATCATATAGAAATTTGTAAGCACTATCAAGCACCTCAGGAGGAATGTTTCAGAAACTGTGTGTGTAGTAATCAACACACCACGAGGAACACTCAAAATAATCTTCGTGAATTCTCAAGACCAAACTTAAGCCACCATTTTCACTTGAAAGGAATTCACAAGAATCAACTTATAGCAACACATTTTACTGATAAGCGGACGACAACTCTTGATTCACACATCAACTTGACCAAGTAGAGTACAGTAATCTCAGTAGTATGAAGAGACAAAAGAAAAAGGTTTACTTCTCTGCAAAAGTCAAATTATGGTTAGCACTAAATTTCAGGCATGTTTCATCTCTAACCTCCTTTCTCTCTTACATCTTACAAATCCTGCAACCATTTCGTTAGCAAGATACCCCACATCATCATAAAAATAGTATCGATCCAAATGCACGAGTATAATATGCAACATAATCAAATTAGTGAACTCAGAAATAATAGTTCAGTTATCTAAAGCATTCTCAAATTCAAATCATGGATCAATAACAACCGTCGATGCCATATTCTTTCCTTATTAGTCAATTAAATTACCATAAGTTAACGATCACTTTTGACTGGATTTGAGTTATGTAAAAATTCAATAGATTACTTCTTTAAAAAAGAAACTTTCTTTCCATCAACGTTGGATGAATTTGCAATGAAAAAGTGTGAACCTATTAGTCAGAAAAAAACTTCTCATCCAGTTGGATCTGGTTCCGATTGCATCAGCAATTGCTAGCATATCCTCCTCCTGAGTTATTTACTTCCAGCTTTAGCACTTAACATTTTCAGTAACAGCATTGCCCAAGGTAGGGTCACTTTGACAATTTAATAATTTCTATAACAATTAAATTTAGAAGTAGGGATAGAAGTAGGGATAGGCAAGTTTACGCTCCCACAGACAAGTTATTTTGCTGTTGATCGTAAATCAACATGTGTAATTGATTTTGCATTTTCCCTGATTTCACTAATTATTATTTTCTTGATTTTGCATTTTCCTGATTTCACTAATTATTATTTTCTTGTACTTTATTAAATTATGTAACTGTAGTTCCTTTGCTGCTCTTTTAGGCTTTCTGTTTTATGATCTCACTTCATCTTGTGGTGTTCACGTGACCTGCGTGTCTGACACGACTATTGAGTATATTTGGGGCTGTATCTTTCGTGTGTTAATGCCTAGATAGAGGAGATGGGGTCTGAGCCACAGTTACTTTTCAATAGGCATAGGAAGAGAATAACCCTCTAGTGAAAGTGGCTAGCCCGCAAATCAAGGATTCTAGATATTATGATTAAGGTATAATAAATATTTTTACGTCGAAAAATCCTTTCACGCCATCACATACACACACAGAGACATTGTCATTATTATATTTGATTGCTTTACAGTGTGTGTGTGTGTGTGGGGGGTGTATGTGTGTGTGTGTGTGTGTGTGCGTGTGTGTGTGTGTGCGTGCGTGCGTGCGTGAGTGCGTGTGTGTGTGTGAGTGCGTGTGTGTGTGTGTGTGTGTGTGTGTGTGTGTGTGTGTGTGTGTGTGTGTGTGTGTGTGTGTGTGTGTGTGTGTTGGCGTTCATTTTCATGCACTAAATGTCCACAGTTAACTATGAATCAAAACGTGTTCACAGGGAAAGCGACCACTTATAGATGTGTTCAAATACCTTTGCATACGGGTAATGGACGGTCCCATAGTTCCTGGTCGGTACATGTTGAAGTTGGATTCTCATCTTTAAGATAGCCTGCATCGCATAACACCTCACATTCAGAGCCCTCGATGTAACCGTGCGAACATGACATAAGGCCATTGCTTGGGGGCGATGGGGGTGGACATTCCCTAACTGCAAAACATAAACTACACCAGGAAAGTGTTTGGTTGACTCTATTACAACTTAAACAGACAAAACAATAGACAAATACATGTCTTTACAAACTAATTAACAAAGAATGCGGACGTTGTGTGATTTCACTTATCTGATAAAAACGTTTGATTACCCAACTTCTACTACTACTACTACTACTAGTACTACTACTACTACTACTACTACTACTGCTACTATTACTACTACTACTACTACCACTACTACTACTACTGCTGCTCCTGCTGCTGCTGCTGCCACTAATATTATACTACTGCTGCTACTGCTACTACTACTACTACTGCTAACAATAATAACTGATGGTAACTTTGGGAAACATAACGTATGTGCTGGAAGGCTAACTTAATAATAAACTACCTGGAAACCACAGACTTCCCACCAACGCCTCTACCATAAGTAGCGCTCCTCAAAAGTGCCCACATCTTCCATAAAACTATGGGTCTACCCAGAAACTTGGTAAGTTTCAAAGACGTTCACAACAAACAGTCAGGAAAAGTCGTGGAGAAAAAGGATGAATAACATTATAATGAATAGAATGCAAATCACTAATTCTTTCTCTAATAAAAGTAGGTTTTCTGGCAAAACTAAAAGTTAGTTTTGCTGGACAGCAGTCTGTGATGAATAGTAATGTGCTCTATATAAGTTTCAATAAAGCAGTAGGTTTTCTGGCAAAACTAAAAATTAGTGCCAACTCTAGCCCTATATATGTTTCAACAAAACAACTTACTAATTGTATCTATTTCAAAATTTTAATTATTAAAAAAATATACCAAAAGTAGCCAGCCCTTCGATAATAAAAGCAAACACAAGTAAACAAACATAATATTTGAACAGATTCAATTATTTTATTGATTTAAGTTGATTTATAAAATTATTTAATTTAATATTGTAAATCAATACGACTTTGTAAAGTATAAACAACTGACTCAAAGTTAACATGTGTACAACTTTAATGAATTATGCTTGCTTTTAATATTTTTATTTCTATTGTATTCTGAATTACCCATTGTCATTTCTATTGTATTCTGAATTACCCATTGTCATTTCTATTGTATTCTGAATTACCCATTTTCATTTCTATTGTATTCTGAATTACCCATTTTCATTTCTATTGTATTCTGAATAACCCATTGTCATTTCTATTGTATTCTATATTACCCATTGTCATTTCTATTGTATTCTGTATTACCCATTGTCATTTCACAATTCACAATTCATTCTCTTTCGCGGTTATTCGACTAGGAATGAAATGCCTTAAGAATTGAAAAAGTGTCCTCCATTATTATAATTTATGACATACATCACGGTATCTTTGTTAATTTGATTTAGTACATGACATACATCAATCATGGTTGTTATCTGCATTGTATAGATACTATTTTAACTTAAGAGGAATAAATAAAGTTTTAATTATCATTTTGTAGCCATAAGTGCTTGCAAGTATACAACCTCCAGAGTAACTAATATAGATAATAATATGGTTTGTTAAAAGTGTTAAATTGCTGGAGAAATAAAAAAAATGTGTATTAATGTAAAAATAAGTAATTGCGCTTGTTGATAATTTGTATGTATATTAATAAAATATTTCGCACTTTCGATGACAGTTGATATAATTGCTTTCGGTGATAAATTAAATGTACACTACTTTTTTGTAATTACCCGTATTGCAGATGATTTAGAATTAAAAATTAAAAATATCAAAGTTACAACGCATACAACTGTAAAGTTGTATTCCGAACTCATATTCACGAATTAGTAATAGTGTGTTGTTTATAGAATATTTGAGAACAGAATGACAACTTAGTGATCTGTCAATGACGTACATCTAAAACCCTCCCATTTTATCGAATTGTACATACATAAATAGGTCAAAAGCAAAATAGTGCCTATTTACAACTTAAATAAAAACAATATTTAAAATTAAAAGAAATTATCCAAGGTACAAATACATAGCTGGGATTTTACTAACCTAGTACCGTTATGAGGAAATCACAGCTGTTGGCGTTGCCGCTGTCATCAGTTGCGGTGATTTTGATTCTGTTATAACCTGGCCCTAGTAAAGACCCTTTCGCTGGGTTGCATGTCATGGTGGCATTCTGTCCACTGTTGTCCGTGACGTTCGGATCTGTCCAGGTGACAGATACAGGTGACTTCAGGGGTCCTGAATAAAGAGTTTGGTCGGCAGGACAACCGTCGACAAACGTGGGTGGTTGAGCATCTGGATACACAAAAATTGCTATTTCAAATCGTGAAATTAATCCTAATTACTTTACGTTATTAAAGCTATTCATAACTTGATTTCATGCTATTTTCAGACGAAATATTGCTTCATGCGCAAGCAAACCCGTTAACGTAAATCACGAATAAAATTATCAATATTTGCTAATATGTTACACAGTTCACTTGTCATCTGCAAGGTGAGCTTCAGTCACTCTGTGACAAAGTAAATTTGCCCCTCCCTATTTTAAATTGTAATTGTTATTTAAATTGCTAAATTGTCAGAGTGACCCGACTTTGGGCACTCCTTATGGTGTTAGTTTGAATGTGTCTGAGTTTGCAGTAAACAGTCTAAGGGAAGAATATTCATGATTTGCTGACCTATTGGAAACTGAGTGAGCAGATTTTTTTTTAATTAACCAATGATTATGATGTATGAGAACGAGACTAGCCAATGGGTTGAGTTTAAGGAATTTACTTGTAGTAGAGAATGCTGTTGTCTATTCACTTTTGCATTTGAAGACAAATAGAGAAGTCTGGCTATGAAGGCAGTCGTTAGCTAGAGTAGTGAGTTTAAACTGACTGATTGAGAGAGAGTGGACTTGGAAACATTTCATACACTTTTCTATTGGTATGTTATTCTTGTGTCATGTAAAGATGTAATATGTAAGTTGTTTTATTTACTACACATGTTTGAACTAAACTGCTCCCATGTGGTGTATTAATATGTGATATTGTCTGATACATTGTATTTATTGTACCACGTGTGCATGTTGATAATAACTACTGTTGCAGGATATTGCAAGCTTTGAGAATAAATGTGAACTATAATATAGTTTTATTGTAATAAATAAGAAACTTAGGCTTGCTCCTTGATTGTATGTTGCAGTCAGTAAGTAACTGATTTCTTCTTTTTTGGTTTGGTTGTGTCTCACTCTGTGAGTGTGAGTTTGACCTTGAGCTGTGAGTCTCAAGTGGAGCCTCAAGTTTAACTTTCAAGTTCCTAGCTACCCTTTGTTTGTTCACTAGTCGTGATTTGAGTGACCGGGAAAGTGCAGGAAACTTGCAAAGTGTGTTGCAGAGTGTGTAAGCATAAAGGAGGAGTATACTACACCCCTACTTCTGATGTACCAAAGCAAGGATGCTAAGTACGTCAGTCCAGTGAAGATAACAAAATAATTGTGATTGTGTTCTGCTCAAGAACCTGACGGCAAGAACCTGACAGGTTGGTTGAGAGGAACGATGCATCAGTGATTTCTTGTGCATAAGGCGGAACACGTGCAGAGTATTGACATTTTGACTGCAACATTTTGACACTGTGACGTGATTGAAAAGGCCAGTGAAAAGACTGTGGAAGCTGTACTTATGTATAAAATGTATATATATATATATATATATATATATAGAGAGAGAGAGAGAGAGAGAGAGAGAGAGAGAGAGAGGGGGAGAGAGAGAGAGAGGGAGAGGGAGAGAGAGAGAGACTGGTCAGTCGATCATGCAAGTGATGTCATGAATGATGAACTTTGGAGTCATTCTTTCTCACACATAGTTTCAAACATATGACACAGTGACCATAATTTTTTATATGTGCGTCTTCACGAAAACTTACAAAATGGCTACTCTGTGTTCACGACGATCGTGCATGTAGTTTAACGTTTGGTCTCCAGATGTTCTTGAATGGACAACTGACATTGAATTGACGATCATTAGTATATATTCCCATCAATAAACTATCAATATAATCTGCATTATAGTGTAATATATACAAAATTAATATAATTGAATTAATACACATTTGAAGCCACGTGACTGTTAATTTAAGGCACGGTCACTGCTACAAATAGCCTTACCAAGGCATGGATATTTTGGTGAGAATTCCCCCGTTGCAGTGCATGTGATGACTGACACGTCCGAGTTCTGGTACCCAACTTTGCAGTTTATGACACAAAAGTTAGGGTACTCTGTTCCATGAGGGCACGAAAACACACCACCTTGAACTGTACCCGGATCACCACAATCTCTGGCTGGAAATAAATATGTACATAAGTAAATAACAATTTTGCATAAATTCGGCGTTAACAATGAGTAATCAAAAATGGCACATGAATCGCTTGTCAAATTTTATCCACAGTCATTTTATGTTCAGTTATTTGAAATCATTAAGTAGCTGTTTTATGTTCAGAGATGTGTTAACATTAAGCTGCTGATAGAAATGCTTCAGAAATGATACCAATAATGAATTTTTCGATAACAATTCATAGACGAAACCAGTCTAGTTCAATCATTGTATGTGTACTTTTCAATGACATTTCCTAGGCAAAAACCATTCTAATTATGTCATTGAATGTGTAGTTTTCAATGGCAATTCAATTCCCCGGCAAACGCATGTCTGAATTACTAGTTTTCAATGATAGATTTATATGTAATAACTTTGCTAGTCATGTCATTACATCAGTAGTTTTCAATGACAGATTCGTATGTAATAACTTTGCTAGTCATGTCATTACATCAGTAGTTTTCAATGACGGTTTCTAGGCAAAGCCTTGTAAAGTGTCATTGAATAAGAAGTTTTTGTTTGAAGGGTCAGAGTTTCAAAAGTGAGGGATACATAATACTCGACTTTTAAATAGACAGGAATTATTATTGTTCGTTTCATTGCTCGTTTCCTTGATGTGATAACAATTAATAGAGGAGTACTTGCTTGTCAAATTGTCATGGTGGGCATGTTTCGTGGTGTTTGAATTTTTGTCTTTATCTTTTTATAAGTAGCAAGTGTTGCATGATACTTTGGTGTGACATTAATAATGCATTATACCAACGTTTTTTTTTATAATACAACACATTTACTAAATGTCGATGCAAGGTATAGACTGCTGGTTAAGTAGAAATAAAAAGACAACATAGGTAACTGATGTACATGTGCTGTAGAAAGTTTTCAAAATAATGGAAAGGTCTTGGATGCTCGACGCATTTGTTGTCAAGTGAAGTTCATTAAAATGTATCTACTGCTCATTTAAATTGGGTATTGATTTATACTTTATTCGTTTTCAGAATAATGCACAATTATTTATTCGTTTTCAGAATAATGCACAATTATTTATTCGTTTTCAGAATAATGCAAATTAAAGCGTGCGATCCAACACAAATAAAAACTCAAATGCACACTCAAATATGCATACAAACCATGGAGATACATACTGACATGGTTGCACATTCATATACAGGTGAAATATATGTATGCTCTATATGTTAGTATGGATGCGCACGCAACATGAAAACTGACAGTTATGTTGGTGATAATTACGTTTGCATGAAGGAGGTGGTGAACTCCATAGCCCGTTGCTCTCACACGTTATGGAAGAACTGCCTTGGAGAGTGTAACCATCATCGCATGTGAAAGTGCAGGTGGACCCATAAATCCTGTCAAGCGTACACGATTGTTCGGAGTTTGCCTGATACTGTAACGCTGGACAATAGGTAACTGGAAGTAAATGAAGCGTTACTTAAGTAATGTGCCAATTATCATTTTAAAATATATACAATTACAAATGATTAAGTAGGACAATATTCAAATCAAGCCCGATATAATTATTCCTTATGTCACGGCTACGTCCCTTTTTATTTGTTTCTCATATAAATAACCTCCCTTGCCTTTATTCATGATGTTTTATTATGATTTTATTATATTCCTTTTGAACCCGTTGACAATAAATATCCTACCCTAAAAAGAGTTCATTTATTTTGCTTAAAACACGTTCAAACCCGTTTTCCGGAGTAACACTCTAGTATAGGTGTTATTAAACTGGGTCCACGGACACAAAAAAGTGTCAATGGATGGGTTTTGAGCGGGTGGGTGGGTCGGGAAAGTCAAATATTCACTATATCTATATTTTTATATCCTGCTTAAGTGCATTTTTCTATGAAACGTGTCCATAGCTTTCACCAAATTTTCAAAAGGGGCCGTAACTAAAAAAAGTTTACAACCACTGCCGACTTGTAGGTTCATACATAAGCTCGAAAATGTTATATTGGCTCTTAATACTTTTCGAAAATTTCTATCGATTACAAAATGTCCAAACTAAAGATTCCACTTTTTCTTCCTAAAATATATGTATATTTTTTGTACACAAAGAGTGAAGTAGGACTTTATGAAATGCTTACTGTATCATTTGTATTCGAAATGTATATTTCTAAAACATGTGATGCTATTGTACAATCAACAATATGCAGAAATGACCTGAACTTATTGTCTTCCAACGCCTGAGACTGATGAAGAGGAATGCTGGCGACGAGAAAAGAAAGCAAATTCAGAGGATACTGTAAACAAAAATACGTCACAATAATGATATGTTTGATATAGAAATATACGGACACTTGACGTATATTTTGCATGCCTTGACCTACCAAACTTTACAATAAAGATTCATTATTATATTACATGTCCTATTGTTGTCACACTTGTAAGCAGTTTACACATGAGTGTACTTTTCATGAACAATGTAATGCTGTTTTACTTATTAATGAGTACATCATTATATATAATCTTGATATACACTTTACATTTTGTCTGCCAAGGCGAAGGAAGACAACTCTTTGAATTAATTTGTTTCTCTTATGATTGTTTTTTGCGCTAGAAAAAATAAATGCTAACCGCTAATGAGCAAATACTTCCGAAAGGAAAACCAATTATTCATTGATTCTAAATTCATATTTATTGATTTGTACTTACAAAGATCTTACTTACAGGACAATGACGTAGCGTTGTAAGTAGGCTTGTACAAAACTAAAATAAATTATTGATAAAATAAATTATTGATAACCCTCTGATTTATTCTGTAGTTACGACTTCCTATGTTCACGCTTCATACATCGATGAGTTTACTTTGTTTGCTTCCAGGGAAGTCAACCGAAGCATACTGGGAGTAAACGACTCAGAAATG
The DNA here is from genome assembly GCA_028829895.1 of Sinotaia quadrata. Taxonomy (NCBI): domain Eukaryota; kingdom Metazoa; phylum Mollusca; class Gastropoda; order Architaenioglossa; family Viviparidae; genus Sinotaia; species Sinotaia quadrata. The sequence goes on from CM054184.1 coordinate 2,402,951, forward strand.
ACTGGTTTAGTACTTATGTAACAACATCTCTTACTCCAGTACTAGCTGTCTCAGTACACATGCACGAACTGTTTTAGTACTCGTAAACTATAATAAACACAAATATACAATATGCTTTAGACAGGAATATTTTAGTGTTTTCAGGAAATTATTTATTTTGTATAAATTGAACTGTGACAGTTATAAATAAATGTTCCATGTTATTCTGTAGTATACCAAAACTTTTCGATATTTTTTTTTACATATATACATCTTAGGACACTCTTCCCTCGTTACGATTATAATTTATTAATTAATAACACATAACTAATTAATAATTTCCTCTACGCATCCACCTACCGGCCTACATAATCCTCCGGGATAAACTGATACTGCACTTGCCCCGGTAAAATGCATAGCGCGTGTTGCGCATTTAACGTCTTCGGTTAACACACACACACACACACACACACACACACACACACACACACACACACACACACACACACACACACACACACACACACACAAACACACACACACACACACACACACACACACACACACAAACACACACACACACACACACACACACACACACACACACACACAAACACACATACTGGATATGCTGCAGTTCTAATATCTTGGCTGCCAAGTTTCTCTTGTTTTAAAATAAAAGAGAATATTGCACTATTGTAATACTAATATCACTATCTATCCAGAGCCACGGATAAAGACACGCAGCTCATATCAACATTAAGCAAAGTGGTACGAATTAGGATGAGTTATCCCCCTTTAAATTTAAGATATAAAGTCTCTATGGTAAATCCGTTAAAGAAGGCTAGATATTAAGGAAAATTATAAATTAATGAATAAAAATAGATCTCAACATTTTTTGTTGTTGTCGTAAGTGACCGATACAGTGAGACACGCATAGTGGTGTGCAAAGAATACACACTCATTGTGCGTTACTGCATTATCTGCAGGTTTACTTGAACACGTTGACACATGTCGTCAGGTGAGATAGTATAACGTTGTCAGAGAAGTTCTAGGCAAAATTCCTAAAGAAGAATCTCGAGACAATAAAATAAAATTACCTTTGACGGTCACAGTGAATGTGCAGTAATCGGTCAGTGGCGTAGGATCTCGAGCCTGGTATATTACAACGGAATCGCCTTCTTTGAAATAACTGCCAGACGCTTTTGCAGACGTCAGGGTAACACTGAAAGCATTTGATCAGCTGTCATTGTTATTCATTAGAAATGTATTATGAATTAAATAGTGACATCCATTTAATATTTTGTCGCGCCAAATAAAATATTCTTCGAGGAACTGACGACAATAAAGTATAGTTCAACTGAGAAACGTTTCCAACGACATGACCTATACACCGTACATAGAGGTCACGGAACAGTAAAACTGTCAGTGAAAGGAATTAAACATATGTTTGATTGTACGGGTGACCAACGTACCCCACTCCCCTATGAAAAGTAGACTTATGCAAAAATGGAACATTAAGAAGACTGAGCAGATAAGGTGACAATTTATAGAGTGCTTCAGACAAATAAACATTATGTTTAGTTAAATACGTTTCTGTTGAATTTTCATTTCTTAAATACTCGAAAATTGCTGGTATATGTACAGCAGTATTTCTTCGAAATAAAATTAAAACACCTTTCTTATACGTCTAGGTTAAAATTGCTGGTATATGTACAGCAGTATTTCTTCGAAATAAAATTAACTTATACGTCCAGGTTAAAATTGCTGGTATATGTACAGCAGTATTTCTTCGAAATAAAATTAACTTATACGTCCAGGTTAAAATTGCTGGTATATGTACAGCAGTATTTCTTCGAAATAAAATTAAAACACCTTTCTATCGTAAGCCTTTTTCCCTTTCCTAATCCTACATTTTCTATTTGTACAAATACATCTAGACACGAGAAACGCGCATGCACACAGACGCACACACATACATATTAACAAAGGAAGAGATCAAGATAGTATGACGGAGTAAATATTCCTCTATATACCTGTAATTCACTTCATGCTACATTAACTACGTTGTCATCAACTTATCAGTAAATAGTCGTAGAACGTCATTCAAGAATAACCCAAGTAATGGATTTTGAAAGTGAAAACTAATTTCTAGATGATTCTCCCATGTGTGCTTGTGAGTACATTGAAGCTACCGGAACAGTTGTGTATCGAGTCTAGAAGGGTCACGTGACTTTCGCCTGAATAAGAAAGACAGTGACTGGTTGCAATCTCGTGCCAGCGACAGCCGCCATGTTTGAAAAAGCTGTGTGCATTGACCTTAAGTATTTCTCCACAACTCCACTCTCATTTACATGATGATATGAATGAACCTGATTATATATTTATGTTATTGTCTACGAATGTCTATGCTAGGATGAAGTGAACGTTTGTCTAGCATTAAGTGAACATTGTTGTGAAGTAATGTAATGTTAACACTCTATTGATTATATTCATATGTTGTTTGTTTGTTGATTTAATAAATGCACTGTTACATTTATTGACCTTCTTACACATTTTGATTAACTTATGCTGGAGAAGAAAGCGGGAGTCCTCTGGAGAATTATTAAAAACAGAAATTAAGATTCTCATCACTTGTTATTAGTTAAGGGTGATTCAATTATAATATTAATCATAAACAATAACAAGTGTAGCGTAGGCGTCACATATAGAATATCTAATTATACATTGCTACAAAATTAAATATTAAGAGATATTCAGATACATGTATACGTTTTGGCGAAGGGTGTAATAAATATATAATTATTAACGAATAGTGTGTGATATTCAGAAATGAAAGGTGATGACATAAATTTAATAACAGCTAAAATATGTATAGTTGGGTATTTATAGTAATAAGCATATCACATTAGCGACAACTAATTTGTTGGAAAATTAAATATACATAAAACCAGTAATTTTAACTCTTATCTGTTTCTAATTGCATATCCGAGGTCACGTGTATTGCAGTCTCCTTGATAATAAAATCGTAATATATTCTCACACTCGTCTCGGACAAGTCAAATACATTTCGTGACGTCATTGATTCATTCTTACACTGGAGGTCCACTATCCGGATCAGTCGCAGTCGGGGTATTCCAGAAAACCTGAGCCTCCTTCATTCCTCTGGGAGCTGTGACGTCTACTGATGGCGGACATGTTGATCCGAACGACGGAGGTTTGGGAGGAGGTGGGGCGGGAGGAGATGATCCACCTTCAAAATGTAAACATCCCCAAAATAAATAGAACAAAACTAAACGTACGTTAAGAATATTACATATTATATCTTTTTAGTATTCGTTGTTTTTGATAGCTTGTTACGTGCCGATGCAATTTAGCAATTAAGAGAATATGAAAACGAGTTTTATTCTTTACACTTAAAATCACTTATATATATATATATTTAGGTAGATAGATAGATAGATAGATAGATAGATAGATAGATAGATAGATAGATAGATAGATAGATAGATAGATAGATAGATAGATAGATAGATAGACAGACATATAGATAGATAGACAGATAGATAGATGGGTGGATGGAGGGAGAGAGAGATGAAATCCGAATGCTCGTATCGAAGCCAACTCAATATATACCACAATAAACCATACCCAGTTTTAAACGTGCTCACATCTTAAATGAACCGTTCCCTGTTATGAGCACGTACCCACATCTCTAATCAACGATACACATTCTAAACACCGTGTCCACGTCTTAAATGAACCTTTCCCAAATCTAAACTCATGCCTTCATCTCTAACCAGCCATACCGATTTCTAAACACGTGCCAACCTCTCTTATCAACGATGCTCAGTTCTAAACACTTATTTAATGAACCATCGACAGTTTTGAAAACGTACACACTTCCCCACACCTCTTATGAACCATGTTCAGTTCCAACACATGACCACACCTCTTAAAAGCCAAGCTCATTTCTAAACACGTACCAACATAATAACCGTACCCAGTTCTAAAATCGCGTTCCCGCATCTCTAATGAATCATACCCAGTTCTAAACACTTGTCAACATCTCAAATAAACCTGAGGTAGTTCTCAACCCTTGTATTTGACCTGCTCTAAACGCATCTCCATCGCGAATTAAAAAAAATAGTTCAACCAACACATTTGCAAATACAGAATGCAAATACTATGTGTAAGCACAAACGACACATTTAAAAGTGCACATCAACCACCGCCATTACCATCTATACACCAAGTCAACAATTGCCCTATATTTTATCCCGTTAATAATCGACAAAATGTGTCTACTCAAATGTCAAAGATGTTCTTACACCACCACAAGCACCAGCCTCGTTTGCGTCTAGAATCTGAAAGAAAGAAAGTTCATTTATATTTCTTTAATCCTTTCCTTTCTATCGTTATCAGTATGTAATAAATATAGTTATATTCCTCTTACCCTTTCATTTATAGTGTTCAATAAATAACCTTACACTCCAATAACTCTTTCTTATTGATTGTAAACTGAAAGTAATAAATACACAAACACTTGTTTAACCCTTTCCTTGTTGTTGTTATCTGTAACTAGTAAAGTGCACCCTTTTCCCTTAACCCTTTCCCTTCTATCGTCATAATACATTATAATTATGGAGAATAATAATGTAAATAGGTTTCACAATTCCAATACGCAAATGAAATACAGAATGCAGTACATGTATTGAACCCAACGTGCACAACTTAATAATTGAATGGACGTGAGGTATCTAGACCATTAAGTGAATGAATATATTACATACGTATGCATTTGTATAAATAATGTTTACAGAATAATGAAATATATCATTGATGACAGTCTATGTACAATTAGCAATATTGAAAACTATCCTGAAACCCACTGGAAAGAACACATTATATAACTTAAAACTAAAAATAAAGGTAAATAATAAACTTATTAGTGTATATTATTTTAGTAGTTATTAAAAGGAGTAAAAGTCTTCCATTGAATACAAGAATTGAAAAATGTATTTATTTTTTTTAACTCCGATCACCTTATCACTTGTAATTAAGCATTTCCGGGGTGAGGATATGACTGAAGTCTTTCATCATGGAATCTGCTAGACAAAGTAGCCACATTATGGACTATAAGGAAGAAATAACATTAATAGATTCGTAAATAAGCTTTCAAATCCAAGAAAAAATGTCCCTGGATCCTAAAGAATATTCCCAATGGAAAATGAAAGAAAATACAATTTAGGATCGATTGTACTTTATGTGTTTGTACTCAGCTTCATCAAAGAGCACATCTTTCTATAGGACTAAAATCATTTCTGTAATTTCTAATTCTTTCCATAGGACTAAAAATCAATTCTGTAATTTATAATTATTTGCCTATGGATAGAAGTGCGAATAAAAGTTAAGTTCTAACTTACATATTTTGCTCCAGATTCCATTTATACACCGATAAACCTGAGATGAGTCGTTTGCATGTTTGCACTGAGTTCCGTCCCCTGCGTAGATTACATTTCCACGCGAAAATGTCAACGTTGTTGTGCAGTTGTAGTTGCTGTCAAATTTATTGCTGAGTTGGCAAAACTGTTTCTGAATGGGGTCATTCTAAAAGTGATTAAGATGTGCATGTTGTCAATGTATATATGCCCGAGTAAGAAAGAAACTAAAATATTCATTGTCATACATATATTAGTATAATGTAGGTATACTCTTGTACATTTGGTATATTATTTTTAATAAACAACAACTCAAAGAATGGTTGAGGAACAAGAAACATATTGCTAGATAAGAGAAAGAAATGTAAAAAAGAAAATGAATGAATGGAAGAAAGGCGATGGTAATGTAACTCATCATATTACATTCGAAGTTATGAAAGAGATCGTGTGCAGATGTTACTACAAGTATTTCTTTGGACTTGAGTGTGTTCTAGTAAGACGAGTTTACACGTGTTGTATTTGTGAGCGAAAGCCGTCATTTATTTAATGGTACATCCAAAGTTTCATTAATTTAATTGAAAGTAATACTACAGTTCCTGTATATTTTATTTATTTGAAAATAATTGCACAGTTCATGTTTTATTTATTTAATTGAAATTAATGGTAGAGTTCATGTTTGATTTACGATCTCCATTTGTAACGATACACAACGTCATCAGATCGCGTGGCTGTAGAAATAACACGTATAGAAAACAAAGGGAGATAACTATACTTACTGGATTTAAAATACGAAGTCCTTTAACTGGATACTGTGAGAGGAAGAGCGGTGTGCCTTTGAAAAGAAGAAATTACAGTACGTACTTCGTCATTCACAATGAGTGTGATGTGATTTCAAATATCATTCACGACAATATTTTAAACTTCATGTACGCTGATAATCATGGCTATTATTATTTATCAAGTGTTTTTACAAATGTTCTTAGAGTGGTCTGCAATCGATTTTTTTTTTTGTTAAAGAAAAGATAACTCTTTTTAGTTGTTGGGTGCATTAATTTACTTACGACAAAAATAAATGCATAACGTTAGGGATACACAGACAAATAAATAGATATATAGACAGACAGATAGATAGATAGATAGATAGATAGATAGATAGATAGATAGATAGATAGATAGATAGATAGATAGATAGATAGATAGATAGATAGATAGATAGATAGATAGATAGAAACACAGTGACTGACGAATTGACGAATAACAGGATGGATAGATCGGGTTTATGAATGAAGAGAGAGAGAAAGGATATTGTGTAACGGAGCAATTACCGTCAAAGCTTAATTACTTGAGAATTAGAATTATTTCGATTATTGAGACACACTGCATAAAAAAAAACAAAAAAACCCTATTAAAACGATCGTTTGGATTGCATAACCTAGCTATTAAAACGATCGTCTGGAATATAGCTATTAAAACGATCGTTTGGATTGCATTTAGCTATTAAAACGATCGTTTGGATTGCAATGTAGCTATTATAACGAACGTTAGGATTGCATTATAACCTAGCTATTAAAATGATCGTTTGGATTGCAACCTAGATATTAAAACGATCGTTTAAATTGCAACTTTCCTATTAAAACGATTGTTTGCATTGCACCATAACCTAGCTATTAAAACGATCGTTTGGATTGCATTAAAACTTAGCTATTAAATATATAGTTTGGATTACATTATAACCTAGCTATTAAAACGATCGTTTGGATTGCATAACCTCGCTATTAAAACGATCTTTTGGATTGCATTATAACCTAGATATTAAAACGATCGTTAGTATATCATTATTATAACCTAGCTATTAAAACGATCGTCTGGACTGCATTATAACCTAGCTATTAAAACGATCGTCTGGATTGCATTATAACCTAGCTCTTTAAAACGATCGTTTGGATTGCAACATAGCTATTAAAACGATCGGTTGGATTGCATTATATTAAAACGATCGTTTGGATTGCACAACCTAGCTATTAAAACGATCATTTGGATTGCATTATAACTTAGCTATTAATACGATCGTTTGGATTGCATTATAACCCTGCTATTAAAACGATCGTTTGCATTGCATTATAATGATAATACAAAGTAACTTACCGAAAACGAGAAGAAACGCTCTTATAGCCATAGAAAATCTGTCAGAATGTAATTAAAATGAAAGAATAATACATTTTCTCCTTAAACTACGGGTTTCAAGAAGTAAACTTAAGTATTGAAAGGTCAATACGTTGTAAAGATTCTTCTTCATAAAGAAAATTTAGCCCTGAAGTCGTAGGTCAGTAAATAAAATGTAGCGTCAGGCCAACGTTCTTTTCTTGTAGAGATATTGTTCAGATAGCAATTGTTCCTATAGAAAACGTTCAATTCAATACGTTTAAATCGAATCCAGGAAGTAGATTTAAAATGAAATAGACTGGGTTTTGGGTGTGGCTCTGCCACGCACATAAAAGGGTTGCATTCGTGGTATGAAATAGCGTGATATTTACAAGCTGGCTTTAGAGCAAAGTAGGCTTAATGCTATAGAAATATATTCCAGGAAATTGGTGGAAAAAGACAGTGAAAATGGGACAATTTTGCTACTGCTGATCTAATAATTGGTCGCTATGCTGTGTAAAATCATCTGTGGTAGTTTTCTTTATAACTTTGCATTTTTAGTTTTTCTCCGGGGGGGGGGGGGCGGCTATATGAATTTGACGGAAACAACACAAATAAATTTATTATCATAAATTGGTAAATTTTATGAGAAAAGATCACAACCGAATTGTCGATTGATCAGTCAATTAGGGAATCGATCAGCCAATACTATACAACATTCAGTCAGTATATTACTCTTGCAATTAGTCAATCGATTAAACACACACACACACACACACACACACACACACACACACACACACACACACACATATATCTATCTATCTATATCTATAGGGATTTTTTTTCTGCCTTTGCGTCAAATACTTCAACTATTTTGTCAATAATAAAACATATGAACAAAGAACGTACCTGTACGCGCCGATAGAACAGACAAATCAGTGTGGATACAATGGACTGCAGACACTTTTTAATGCAAGAGTAATTAACTGTCAGTTCCTGATTGGTCCATATGGGATATCGATTCATCTTTCGTCGTAAAGAAGTGTTTGTTCTTGTACTGCTTCACTGCTTCACTGCTTCTTTGAATATGGTTTGACTGTTTGATTACTTGATTGTTTAAGAAATTTGCTAGACTGTTTAATGCATTTTCATGCTTGACTGTTTAATAAGTTTGATTGACTATTTGATATATTTCTTTGCTTGAATGATTGATAAGTTTGCTTGCTTGACTGATATATTTCGTTGCTTGACTGTTTATCAAGTTTGCTTACTTGACTATTTGATATATTTCGCTGCTTGAATGTTTAACAAGTTTGCTCGTTTGAATCATTGGACATATTTTAATACTGACATTTATTTATCTGGTATCTTTCCGGCATTCTGGCATGCCGCAAATTTAACCTGTGCGACTATCATTAATTTGGCGTTTTCTGTTTTAAGTTCACCTTTCTCTTCCTCACCTTTATCTCCTTAATCTCTGCCTTCATCTCTCCCTCTTCCCCATCTGTTTCTCTCTTCATTACCTCTCACTTCTAGCGATTTCACAATGTTTGAAATTAGCAAATTGTTCGCATTCTGTTCATATGTAGATAGTTACTGTTTTCTTTATCTTAATTGTTCACGACATGTGAAGTAGGCCCATGGCCATTAACACCATAAGAAAATTAATAATTTCCATATTTCTTCTTTGAACTGGTTACTTTAAAAATTTTCCTATTTTAGGTGAAAGAGTGGAGACCCTCTAACTAGTGCAATGCCTTAGTATTGCGAGGTATCTATCAGTATATTTATCTATCTATCTATCTATCTATCTATCTATCTATCTATCTATCTATCTATCTATCTATCTATCTATCTATCTATCTATCTATCTATCTGTCTGTCTATCTATCTATCTATGAAATGATTAGTTTGCTTCATTTTCTGGTGATAAAACGTTTGTTACCGTCATTGATTGGTATTTAATTGTCAAAAACAACCAAAGCTCTTGTGAAATTGGAATAAACGTCTTTTTTTTTTTTTACTGCTGCAAGACTTGCCTTACTACATGGCATTGAGACTCACAATTAATGTACATTTTTATGAATTTGTTTTGTCCTATGATTTTAATGATGGCGAATTATGGTGTCTTGAAGAGGGATATTGGCACCATTCCAAACTGAAATGCTATGACGCTTGTTCTCGAAACAAGTCACTTTGTACCGGCTATTCTTCAAATATGTACGAACTTCCTGAAACCCAAACGTCTAGTACACTTCAGGAATGATTCTAATTTTAAATCTGATTGTGCTTTTAGGTCAGCTGGGGGTTGCATTCGTGGTATGAAATAGCGTGATATTTACAAGCTGGCTTTAGAGCAAAGTAGGCTTAATGCTATAGAAATATATTCCAGGAAATTGGTGGAAAAAAAAGTGGAAATGGGACAATGTTGCTACTGCTGATCTAATAATTGGTCGCTATGCTGTGTAAAATCATCTGTGGTAGTTTTTTTATAAATTTGCATTTTTAGTTTTTCAAGCCGGGGCGGCTATATGAATTTGACGGAAACAACACAAATAAATTATTATCATAAATTGGTAAATTTTATGAGAAAAGATCACAAACGAATTGTCAATTGATCAGTCAATTAGGGAATCGATCAGCCAATACTATTCAACATTCAGTCAGTATATTACTCTTGCAATTAGTCAATCGATTAAACATATATATATATATATATATATATATATATATATAGTGATTTTTTTTTCAGGCATAAGGAAGTCAGTGCTATTGTAAAAAAAAAAACAACTTTCATTTATTGGATATCAAACAGCAAATATATTATTTATATGACCTTTCTTGGAAATGTAATGGGGCTCTAGACTCGTGTATTTCACTGTGTATAGATGTGTTTGTTTGCCTGTATATGTGTTTGATTACTAATATATATATATGTGTGTGTGTGTGTGTGTGTGTGTGTGTGTGTGTGTGTGTGTGTGTGTGTGTGCATGTGTGTGTGTGTGTGTGTATGTGTGTGTGTGTGTGTGTGTGTGTGTGTGTGTATGTGTGTGTGTGTGTGTGTGTGTGTGTGTGTGTGTGTGTTGTGTGTGTGTTGTGTATGAATACATTCAATCCATATTTATTATGAAAACCTATCGCGGTATAAATATGCATGCATTTAAAAGGCACAATAAAATATCGACCTGAAATGTCGATACAGTTTATTAACACAGAAAAGTTTGTAATAAACAAATCTTACTCCATGTAAACCTTCATGTTCAACTGACAAGGAAGTAAAATAACTTAGAAATGTTTTACTGTACCAAGCACACTGCAGCCGATCATGCTTGCTTTCGTCATGAAATGAACTTGACACGATCTACATCAAATTTATTTTGCATTTCTTAAACACGGGGTATTCGCTAGGAAATAGCATTCAGTGATCTGTTGTCGATCTGACGTCACGTAAGTAACAGGAGACTTTGGAGAATATCTAGTACAAAGCGCAATACAACAAGAAATGGATTCAAGGGAAAGCCCAGCGCTGTTTAGTAAATAAATACAGGAAGTACACTTTCCTTTTCACTTCAACATCTCCGTGTGGACGTACATTTTATGGACTCACATAAAGCCGCACTACTTACAAAGTGACGAAACTGTGTTCGTTAGAAAATAATTACAATGTTTGCTCCTGAATGCGAGATTAATGTTTCATGAAGAATTGATTACTTCAGTCGTTACCCCCGTCCCTACTCTAAATTGTAGAGATGTTATTCAAAAGATGCTTTAATGCGTTTGATCTAAAGTATAATGCGTTTGATCTAAAATATAACGTATTTGATCTAAAACATAATGCGTTTGATCTAAAGTATAATGAGTTTGATCTAAAATGTAATGTATTTGATCTAAAATATAATGTATTTGGTCTTTTATGTATTTGATCTAAAATATAATGTATTTGGTCTACTATAATGTATTTGATCTAAAATATAATGCATTTGATCTACTATAATGTATTTGATCTAAAATATAATGTATTTGATCTAAAACATAATGCTTTTGATCTAAAATATAATGTATTTGATCTACAATATAATATTTTTGATTTAAAAAATAATGTATTTGATCTAAAACATAATGCTTTTGATCTAAAATATAATGTATTTGATCTACAATATAATGTTTTTGATTTAAAATATAATGTATTTGATCTAAAACATAATGCTTTTGATCTAAAATATAATGTATTTGATCTACACTATAATGTTTTTGATTTAAAATATAATGTATTTCGTTTGGCATAGCATGTGTTCAGTAAGTAGAATAGCATTTCAAACTGTAGCATAATGTATTTTATATAAAATATATTGTTTACAGTATGTAGCACAAGGTACTGGCAATGTAGCATGAAATTAAATATTTCTGAGATTAAGCAAGCTTTCCTATTCCTGCATTAATAAACAAACTTCATCTCTTCAGTACACTTGTATAGTTATGTCATTCAAAGCAGTAAAAAATAAATAATCTAATTAAGTATATTTATGTCATCGTTAGATGACTCTTCAAAATGAAAATGTTAAAAGAAATTTGTAAGCAACCAGTATGACTATTTAAGACTATTTTAATTGAAAGTTGACATTAAATAATTTAACATATAATTGAGTTTCCAGGTAGAAAACGTTCAATTAATTACGTCTAAATGGAATCCAGGAAGTAGATCTAGAATGATAGACTGGGATTTGAGTGTACCAATCAAAAGAAGGATTGCTTTAGTGCTATGAAATAGCGTGACATTTACAAGCTGGCTTTATTGCAGCGTCGGCTTAATGCTATAGAAATATATTCCAGGAAATTGGTGGATTGGGACAATGTTGCTTCTGCTGATCTAAGAATTGGTCGCTATGTTGTGTAAAATCATCTGTAGGGGTTTCTTTATTACGTTGCATTTTTAGTTTTTCCGTGGGTCTATATGAATTTGACGAAAACAGAACAAATACATTATTGGCTTAAATTGTCCAGTTTTAATGATATCACAACGAATTGTCAGCGACACACACACACACACACACACACACACACACACACACACACACACACACACACACACACACATATCTTTGAATCTGGTTTGACTGTTTGATTATTTGATTGTTTAATAAATTTGCTTCACAGCTTGATAGGTTTGCTTGCTTGACTGTTTAATAAGTTTGCTTGCTTGACTGTTTGATAAGTTTGCTTGCTTGTCTGTTTGATTAGTTAGAATGATTGATTATTAGATATGTGCGCTTGATTGAATGTTTAACAAGTTTGCTTGCTTGACTATTTGATATATTTTGTGTTGCTCACCTGTTTATTAAATTTGCTTGCTTGAATCATAGGACATATATTGATATTGATATTGATATTTATCCGGTTTCTTTCTCAACTCTCGAAATAGTGCAATGCACTATTATTGTGAGGAATCTATCTATCTATCTATCTATCTATCTATCTATCTATCTATCTATCTATCTATCTATCTGTCTATCTATCTATCTATCTGTCAGTCTATCTATCTATCTATCTATCTATCTATCTATCTATCTATCTGTCTGTCTGACTGTTTGTAAATATGAAATATGTAGGTAGTAGTAAGTAAAGACACATCACAATATCTCATGCACGGACGCACGAACGCACACACACACACACACACACACACACGCACGCACGCACGCACGCACGCACGCACGCACGCACGCACGCACGCACGCACGCACGCACGCACACACACACACACACACACACACACACACACACACACACACATGCTTAATATATATCTTTTATTGCAATGTTTAATTTGTTATAGGAGGATAATGCTATTTTAAATAGCTGTTTCTTCAATTGAATAAGGTAATATTTCATTATTGAACTTATTTCCTTCATTTGACTGTTTGATAAAGTTTTCTTGATCGACTGCTTGATAAAAATGTTAAACTATTAATGTGTGTGACATATGCTATAAGTAACTGATTTTAGCAAAGTTTAAATCTAGTAAAATACTGCTCTACTGACGTTATGTTTTTGACTCAAGGTAATGTTTTATGCCTGTCACGCAACAAGAGTGTTGGCGTTGTTCCAGATCTAAAGTTCAAACAGGTAATAATTCTCTTGCAAAGGGAGTGCACTCTCCGTGAAGTGACCGTGCGGTGACTTTTATGTTTTAGGCACAATTAACTATTCTATGAAAGTTCTGCGAATGTATGCCACTCATTACCAACCGAATTGAAACCCCACGCACTCAGCTACCCTTACTTTAGAATTTTATTTTTAAATTTCACCAGTGCCTGTAGGTAATAAAGGAGACATAAATGCTGTGACGTGAGAGGGTTTATGGCAGAATTTGATACATGTTCATGCACGCTTTTCTCCCTTACTATTTATTTCAACGGCAGTCAGGGTCCATAACTTTAGGAGTAAACTTCAGAATAACTATAATTATAATATAAAGTAGTCAGTACTCTGACACCCTCACATAAAATAGCCTAAACTGAAGATAAGAGCAGCTATGTATTAATTAGGCTCTCTATTAATGCTCGTCAAATCAGTGAAGACGTTAAGTGTATGTGGTGGAGTATATCTGCCTATCCCTATTTCTAAACTTAATTGAAATATAACTTGTTAAATGTCAAAGTGACCCAACCTTGTGGAAAGATTATGCACATTTTTTTAAAGTGTCAAAGTTAGAAGTAAACAACCAAGTTGAAGGATAGGCTAGAAATTGCGGAGGCAATATAAACCAGTTCCAACTGGATGAATAGGTTTCTAATAGTCTCAAACTTCTTCATATCAAATTCATCCAATTGGGATGGAAAAGAATGTTCTTTGTTGAAGAAATACTATATCCTAGTCAATTCGAATGTGAACATAACTCGAGTCCGGTCATAAAGACGATCGTTACCTTATGGTAAGATAACTGATAAATAAAGAATGGACTTTGAATATTTCGTACATGTTTACTGTTGATCTATTATTTGAATTGGAGAATGCTTTATGTAACTAAACCATTATTTCTAATGTCCATTAATTTGACTACATTGTACATTATACTTGTGAATTTTGATTGGTGCTGTATTTCTTATGCAGTGTGTATAGCGGACTAACGATATTGTTGCCGGATGTGAAAGGTGTGAATATTTGTAAGAGAGAAAGGGGCTTAGAGTAGAAATATGCATGAAGTGTTGTGCTGCCTGAATTTGACTTTGCAGAGGGGCAGTCCTTGGTGTTTTACTTTGTCACGTCGTGATATGGTGACTACTTTGTCACGCCGTGATATGTAACAACTTTGTCACGTCGTGATATGGTGACTACTTTGTCACGCCGTGATATGGTGACTACTTTGTCACGCCGTGATATGGTGACTACTTTGTCACGTCGTGATATGGTGACTACTTTGTCACGACGTGATCTGGTGACTACTTTGTCACGCCGTGATATGGTGACTACTTTGTCACGTCGTGATATGGTGACTACTTTGTCACGCCGTGATATGGTGACTACTTTGTCACGCCGTGATATGGTGATTATTTTGTTCTCCTAGATTATGTTGTGTGAATGCAGCGTTGACGTCAACGTATCAGTAAAACGTGTTGCTTTAAGTTGATTCCCGTGAAAGCCAATACAGAGCACATTTGTGGCTAGAATATGGTCTCTGAAGTGTGATGACACCAAGTCTCAAATTGTGAACACCACGAACATTGACAGACAAATGTGTACTTGTTCCACAAAGATTGGTAGTGAGTTGTGATATAATGACATCAATATTATTTATTGGTAGTGAGTTGTGATATAATGACATCAATATTATTTATTGGTAGTGAGTTGTCATATAATGACATCAATATTATTTATTGATAGTCAGTTGTGATATAATTACATCAATATTATTTATTGGTGGTCAGTTGTCATAAATTACATCAATATTATTTATCATCAAACTGTGCTGACGCTGGCAACATTTCAGAAGTCTTAAAAAAAATTCTCCCGTAATTTTAAAGCAACGTCATTGTTTGGAAATAAATTCCACGAGAAACATCATTGCAACCCGTCCTTTATTGCGTTTAAAGCAAAAATGGTGTTGTCTGCAGAATATTTAATCTGTTTCTTAACCTTTTGATTTGTGTTGTAACAATTGTTAATTTATTATATAAGTAGCAATCAGAATTGCAAATAGTCTTACAATATTTTGCACACGATATTAATATAAAACGGAGAAATAAGAATTAGATATATATCATTTGGCGAAATGTATGACAGTTTTTGAAATATAAATTCAAAGACAAATAGAGCGGACACAACTGCCATTAGATATAAAAATACTTTAATGGGAAGATTTCATTACATACAAATGTAATTACTGAGAACTTCTATACAAACCTATTTTACAGGAAAATTTTCAATGTATACAAAAAATGTTGTTCCATAATGTACATTAAATAAACACATATTTTAGTTGAGATCAGATAACAATTGCAAATGTTTGCAATTCACAACAACTATTGCATACATAAATTACATCCAAACATATTACATTTGGGAACACATAACACATTCCAAAATTACTTAATTATTTTTTTAAAATAAAAGTTAAGCTAATCATGTTTGCAGTTCCAGTACAATCACACCCATTAACGTGTAATAACTAATTAACATGTACCTACTAAACGACAGTTAATATTTATTCAGAGAAATAATCAATGTTTTCTGACAAAATTAAATTGTATAAAGATTACAAAACGTGGTATAAGTTATGTGCTGTGTTTGTTTACGTGTTTGTTTACGTGTTTGTTTACTTCATTGTGAAATGAATTATAACGCTATCATAAATAAATTTTTAATTTTTAATATAATCATTTAGCAGTGCAATATTTTAATTTTCTTTCGAAATCTCACATTGTTATGGAGAAAAGGGTATTTATGAGGAATATTTATAAATATCAGAATACATATATTTTATTCAAAAGTTTATAGTGAAATTTATATTGTCTAATGAATGCGCAGGTCCCGACAATTAGAATGCTCTCTTTACTGGAGGCGGTGAAATGAGCTGAATGTGTCGACTTGGAAGAATTGTATCCTCGCTAGCTTCTCCGTGCGATGGTGCCGATAATGGACGCGAGCCTGCAGTATTGAATTTATCCAGAGAGTTGGCAGAGAACAGGCTTCCAGTTCGAGTCGTCTTCCTGATGTTGATTCAAAATAAAATAAAAGTTTAATTTTTTTAAAATTTAATAAAACATCAATGTACATACAACTCAGATTTTCAACATGCCTATTATTTAATATTTTAATTTATAATTGATAAAGGTGCTGGACATTTTGTACTAACAACAAAAATGCATGAAAGAAAAAATAAAATGTTACAGACGTGAAGAAAGATAGAATTTAAAATATAAATTCCAAAAGAAAATGGTCAGAATCAAAAAGAAAATTCATAATACTGTAACCCAGCAATTGTCTCTATATTTAATTTTTCAAAAACCAGTATACATATATTTTCTTCAACAGTTTATAGAGAAATGTATTTTGTCTGATACTGCGCATGTCCCGAGTTCGAATGCTCTCTTTACTGGAGGAGGTGAAATTAGTACTGAATTCGTACTGAATGTGTCGATTAGGAAGAATTGTATCCTCGCTAGCTTCTCTGTACGATTGTGCCGAGCATGGGCGCGTGTCTGCAGAATTGGATTTATCCAGAGAGTTGGCAGAAAACAGGCTTCCATTTAGAGTCGTCTTCCTGATGTTGATTCAAAACAAAATAAAATGACTTTTTTTAAAGTTAAGAAAACATCATTTTAAAGGCAAATCAGATTGATTATATGACAATTATTTTATAACATCCAAGAGAAAAAGGTCTGCATCAAACGGAAAATTCAAAGCCAAACAAGGCTTTAAAATACTACAAAATTACGATACTAGGAAACATTTACACGAAGAGAGAATATCCTACAAACAACAATTTCAGTTTCGGGGGAACGTGAGTGTACGAGAAAATGATGTGCTTGATAATATCCAATAAATACAAACATATTATAGCTGAGAACACCTTTTGTGTTGCAAACGTTTGCAATTCAGAACATCTATTGGATACAAACACTACATACAAAATATTTTATAAGGAAATACTCATTACAGATCAAAATTGCATTATTTTTTTTTAAAATATGTAGTCTAGAGTAATTATATTCTTTTTATTACTCGCTGGTCTAGTACAATGACACTCATTAAAGTGTAATAGTCAGTATGTATCTACTAACTGGGAATTTATATGTATTATGTTAAACTATCAATGATCTATCTCTTGACAAAATTAAATTGTATCAAAGATTACAAAACATGCTACTTGTTATGTTTGTTTATGTGATTGTATGTTGTGAAATGAATTATAACGCTATATATCATGAATACATTTATAATTTTTAATATAATCATTTACTGTAGCAATGAAATATTTTAATTTTTCTTTCGAAATACCACATTGTTATGGAGAAAAAAGTATTTATGAGGAATATTTATAAATATCAGAATACATATATTTTATTCAAAAGTCTATAGTAAAATGTATATTGTCTAATGAGTGCGCATGTCCCGACAATTAGAATGCTCTCTTTACTGGAGGAGGTGATATTAGCTCGTACTGATTATGTCGACTGGGAGGAATTGTATCCTCGCTAGCTTCTCCGTACGATGGTGCCGTGCATGTGTGCGGGTCTGCAGAATTTAATTTATCCAGAGAGTTGGCAGAAAGCAGGCTTCCATTTTGAGTCGTTTTCCTGATGCTGATTCAAAATAAAATAAACATATTTTTTTAAAGTTAAGAAAACATCAGTTTAAAGGCGAATCAGATTGACAATATGCCAATTATTTAAATGATCTAAATGATTAAGTAAGCTGGAGATTTAGTACTAACAACCAAAATGAAAGACAAAATTGAAATGTTACAGCAGGAAAGAAGGATAAAATTTAAAATATAAAATCCAAGAGAAAAATGTCAGAATCAAACAGATAATATAAGGCCAAGCAACGTTTGAAAAAACTACAAAACTGGGAAACATCCACACGAAAAAAGAATATTCAGTAAACAACAAGTCTCATTATATACTACAATAATTTACCGGAAAGTCTCATTATATACTACAATAATTTACTGCAAAGTTTCATTACATACTACAATAATTTACTGGAAAGTTTCATTACATACTACAATAATTTACTGGAAAGTCTCATTATATACTACAATAATTTACTGGAAAGTCTCATTATATACTACAATAATTTACTGGAAACTCTCATTATATACTACAATAATTTACTGGAAACTCTCATTATATACTACAATAATTTACTGGAAAGTTTCATTACATACTACAATAATTTAATGAGAAGACCGCATTAGATGCACACTATTTTACTGGAAAAGTCTCATATTAGGCTATGTACAAAAATGTTGTGCTTGATAATATCCATTATATACAAACATATTATAGCTGAGAACACCTTCTGAGTTGCAAATGTTTGCAATTCAAAACATCTGTTGGATACAAAATATTTTCACAAAAACTATTGCATATGGAAATACTCGTTACATATCAAAATTGCATAATTGAATTTTAAAATCTAAATCTAGAGTAATTATTTTCTTAATTTTACTAGCTCATATAGTACAATGATATTCATCAAAGTATAATTGTGAGTACACATTTATTAAGTGGCAGTTAATAATTATTCTTTTAAACTATCAATGTTCTCCTGACAAAATTAAATTTGATCAAAGATTACAAAGCGTGATGGAAGTCAAAGATAATTATAACCCAGCAATTGTCTTTATGCTTCATATTTGAAATTTCAGTGTACATATATTTTTTTTCTGCTGTTTATAGCAAAACTTATTTTGTCTGATAAATGCGCATGTCCCGACAGTTAGAATGCTCTCTTTACTGGAGGAGGTAAAATTATTTTGTCTGATAAATGCGCATGTCCCGGCAGTTAGAATGCTCTCTTTACTGGAGGAGGTAAAATTATTTTGTCTGATAAATGCGCATGTCCCGGCAGTTAGAATGCTCTCTTTACTGGAGGAGGTAAAATGAGCTCGTACTAAATGTGTTGACTAGGAAGAAGTGTAGCCTCGACAGCTTCGCTGTACGGTGGTGGCGAGGATGGATGCGACTCTGCAGGATACACTTTAGCCAGGGACTGGAGAGAGAACAGGCTTCCATTTCGAGTCGTGTTCCTGATGCTGATTCCAAATAAAGTAAAGAAAACATCAAAGCACAAGCAAAGCAGATTGACAATATTGTAATTATTTTAATGCTATAATTGATTAAGTGTAATGGAGATTTAGTTCTAACAACCAAAGTGAAAGAAATGAAATGCTACAGTTAGGAGTAAAGAAAACGTTTAAAATCCGAATGAAACAGGCTAGAATCAAACAGAATACTCGAAACCAATTCAAAATGTGAAAATAATATCATATTTGGAAGATACTAACATGTTATATGTATAGAATATTTATAATAAATAACTTAAATGACGCAGTGTGTCCTGGAGTAAATGTGCTTATACCTATTTCTAAACTTAATAATTATAAATGTGTTGCCAATATTAACGTGACCCGACCTTGGACACTGTTTATGATGATACTTTTTCTAATTACCTGAGCTGTGATAAACAACTGAGATAGAAAATATGCTAGAACTTGCTGATAGGAATCCAAAACAGTTCCAAGCGGATGAGAATAATTTTTACTAATGGTCTCGCACTTGTTCATAACAACTTCATCCAATGGGGATGGACCGAAGTTTATTTTTGTTGAAGGCTGCAAAACAACAAAGTTCTAAGGGCAGTAATTCAGAATGCAAATAAGTAGTAAAACATCCCAACGAAAGATGTCACAGAAACAGTCTAATATACGCCACTGCAAAAGTAATTGAATGATACAGAATACCAAACAAAGAAACCCTTAGCACCGCCATGGAAGAAAAGAATAGACAGGAAATTAGAGTGTACTATTAGAGAAATAAGCCAAATGACAGCAGCGGCACAAAATAAGGGAAAACGGAAGGCAAGATTGGCCACCAAATACCATCTCAACTGCAGAAACACTAAGACTGCAATACAATGTGCAAGGCAAAGACTTCAAGGACTCAATCAATTCCAAAGAGTTATACTGCAAGAGGCCATCAATTCCAACAGAACAAAACATTCCGAACGGACCCGAAGACTATACAAAGAACTTAAAGGAATTCCAGAACAGAACAACAAATGCCAAGGAAAACTGAAGCAACCCCCAAACGCATAATACATCAGCCAGATGGATAAGAACTGTCTTTCCCTTGATAATATTTTCTCTTTGCATTTCTCCCATACTAACTGTTCCCTTATAATCATATATTTGATTTTTTCCATTCCCTTCTTTCATTCATTTATCCCCCCTACACATTTCCCCCTGTTTTTCTCTTAAAGGTTTCATTCTCATTTCTGTTTATTTTATGTAACGCTGTAACACGAGTCATACCTGGTGACAAGAAATCAAGGACACTATAAAATAATTTTAATATAAACAACATATCCTGAAATTTGAAGAACGGTTTGAGCAAATGCTATTTAGATTAAGTGATTGTAAAGCTATATATCCATAATGCCATTGGATTATCTACAAGAATACGCAAGGAAAATCAGGGCTGGGGTTCTTTAAATACGATGTAATTGAATTATCTACAAGAATACGCAAAGAAAATCAGGGCTGGTGTTCTTTAAATACAATGCCTCACGTACCCGCGTTTACTCTTCTTGTAGAAATAAACGGACAATCCTGCAATCACACCCGAAATGCCAAGTACGCCACACACCGTGCCAATTATGATTCCGGTTTTGGAATCTTTACTATCAACGACGTATGGAACTGGTGATTTAGTCACCATGTTGGGAACTGTAAATTTGGAATATTCAGACATAAATATTTAGTCACCATGTTGGGAACTGTAAATTTAGAATATTCAGACACATAACTATACTAAATTAGAAAATATCAGATTACACATCAATAACCAAACTAGACCATATACGACACTAAAATATACTAAAGTAACTATAGCTTTATATATATATATATATATATGTTACTACACGACACGACAGGATAGGTTACTACATGACATGACAGGGTAGGTTACTACACGACACGACAGGATAGATTAATATACGACATGACAGGATAGGTTACTACACGACACGACAGGATAGATTAATATACGACATGACAGGATATGTTACTACATGACATGAAAGGATAGCTCACTATGCGACAAAATAATATGGTAGACAGTAAACCACGGCACTACACAACCTAATAAACTAGTATTTTAGAACTATACACATCTGAACTTTATATAACTATATAATACAATATAATAAACTAAGATGTGTATTCGTTACATAGAGTAATGTAACATTTTATGTTCTATTTTTAAAAAATATGTGTCAGCTACGAACGTGAAGGTCACTTAATTCAATTTAAATTCAGTCATTGTCCTTTAATGTCATTCAATGTCGTTCAATGTCGTTCAGTGTCATATACCAGTAATAAAATACATGGAAACCAAAAATGCATTGTATTATACATATTTTCAATGAAACAAATTAACTGAAGCTGCTTACTTACAAACACACTGGCTGACTTACAAATACACTACCTGACTTACACATACACTGGCTGACTTACAAATACACTGGCTGACTTACAAACACACTGGCCGACTTACAAATACGCTGGCTGACTTACAAATACACTGCCTGACTTACAAACATACTGGCTGACTTACAAATACACTGGCTGACTTACAATACACTGGCCGACTTACAAATACACTGGCTGACTTACAAACATACTGGCTGACTTACAAGCACACTGGCTGACGTCCAATGCTCCTTCTAAATCCCATGATAAGTCCCCTGGACAGGTCTTACAAGTGGTAGAGCCAGGCTCGTCTTGGTACTGTCCAAGCGGACAGAACACACATTGACCATTTACTTCCTTCATGCCTTCCGGACAGTCAGCTGAAAGTATGTAACATACAGTGTACAGTCACTTTTGATGTGTAATATACTTTTCATGTGCACATTTTGAATTCTATACTGCAATATTTTATTACTGAGTATATACTTCAGACTGTCAATTCTTATGTATAAATATGAATTATAATTCCCCAAATGACATTACGGATAATGTATAACTGTGACTTTACTGATAATGGATAATGTATAACTGTAACGTTACTGATAATATATAATGTATAACTGTGACATTGCTGATAATGTATAAATGTGACATTATTGATAATGTATAACTGTGACGTTACTGATAATGGATAATGTATAATTGTGACGTTACTGATAATGGATAATGTATAACTGTGACGCTACTGATAATATATAATGTATAACTGTGACATTGCTGTTAATGTATAACTGTGACGTTATTGATAATGTATAACTGTGACGTTTAGCTGGGAGATAGATAAGGTGTAAATTCTCAACCACCACAAGTGGTTCACTGAACTAGTGGTTTGGTCAATGGGTCATTCTGCTCTGATGCTGCTATGTGGCTCAGTGCTCATCAAGCCAACATCTAAGAAAACGTGCCAATCTGCCAGTAAAATATGTGTTGCCTCAATGGTCAGCTGAATTCAGTTAATGACTTGAGGTGAGTTTATGGTATATTTCTTCAAGCTGCTGAGCTGCACTTTGATTGGATAATTTACTGAGTTGTCTGGGACATTCATTTATATTTCCAGCCCGAGGATAAGGGTCAGCCTTACTAGAAGGTAGATTTACATGTAGTCTATTTTTAGAGGAAGGGTGGGTATGGGCTACATAACCCATTATGTGACAATAACATACTGTCAATTTTAATGTGTAAATGTGAATTCTATTTCACAATATTTCATTAGATAATGTATATACTGTCAACCTTGAGCTGTGCCTCAAGTGGAGCCTCAAGTTCAACCTTGAGCTGTGTCTCAAGTGGAACCTCAAGTTCAACTTTCAAGTTCTCCGCTACCCTTCCTTTGTCCACTGGTTGTAATTTGAGTGATCGGGGAAGCGATGGAAACTTGCAGAATGTGTTGCAGTTGTGTAAGCATAAGGAATACGCTGTACACGGATGATGTATGGTACAGTGAAGTTACCAGAATTGCTGAAATCATTTGAGAATACAGCAGTGTGTTGAGTTTCCAGTGGGGGAACACATGCTGAGAACGGACATTTTGACATTGTTGCAAAGGGAATGAAAGACTGTGGGAGTTGACAATGTGGCATTGTTGTAAAAGCAAGTGAAGGACTGTCAAGCAGTGCTTAATCCATGTCACGTAAATTTACACATTTAACTCTATATCCATTCTCTGATAGGAATGAATTGCAATTTGTATTGACTCTATTGTATAACTGTAATTACATATGTGTAGAGAGAGACTTTAAACAATAATTATCCAAATGTGGGTTCATGGAATAGTTGTCTTATTTCATTGTAATTGTCATATGTCTATTTTTTCATTTAATAAATTTATTGACCTTCCTACGCGTATTGAATTTGATAATATTATGTTGGAGAAGAAGGTGGGTGGATGGAGCTTGCTAAATATAGATTAGAAGTAGGATTTGTCTTCTCCTTCATTAGAAGTGTTTCCACTCACGGAAACATTATGTGACCGTAAATGTTGTTTTATGTTGTGGAATAGAGAAAATGTTTACAACACCAAAATATCCACCAAGTGAGAGAAAAGTGGTGTCGGTTGGAGGATCATTAATAAAATAAGAATATTATACTCACTTGAAATTATTATGAAAAACAAATTAATAATAATTATTATCTTCATAAACTAAGTGGCGTGTTCCGTGTCACACTGTATAATAGGAGAGACAATAGGAGAAACAGTAGGAGAGACAGTAGGAGATACAATAGGGGAAACAGTAGGAGAGACAATAGAAGAGACAATAGGAGAGACAATAGGGGAGACAGTAGGGGAGACAGTAGGAGAGACAATAGGAGAGACAATAGGGGGACAATAGGAGAGACAATAGGGGAGACAGTATGAGAGACAATAAGAGAGACAATAGGGGAGACAGTAGGAGAGACAATAGACGAGACAATAGGAGAAACAATAGGAGAGACAGTAGGAGATACAAGAGGGGAAACAGTAGGAGAGAAGAGACAATAGAAGAGACAATAGGAGAGACAATAGGGGATACAGTAGGAGAGACAATAGAAGAGACAATAGGAGAGACAATAGGGGAGACAGTAGGAGAGAAAGTGAGCTGTTGTTGGTACCTGTGTTGTTTATTGTGTACTGTTTCTTTCTAAATGTATATTTTTAGATTGTTACGTCCTAGGTAGAGAGAGGCGTAAACCTTTCACTTCAGATCTGATTTCGTCACAGTAACCATTTATATGCATCTGTGTTATGGCCGATATCAATATAACTCCTGCATCATAGGTGAATCACTTGACTTTCAGTAAACTGAGCATATTATTTCACAATTATTTAACTTTAAAAGACGATATTCAACTCCATATTTAAAAGTACGAAAAGTGTGAAATAAATAAATGCTAATTAGTGTTATACTGCCGTCATTTTAACAGAAGTATAGAGTTTAATGAATGAAATAAACTATTTTACTAATTAAACATATAACATTTCAAAAGCAAACGTGGTTGTTACTGTGGTACAGAAACAAAGAGAGATATGTAATTGTAATGCTCACAGCTGGTCTACATTCCTTACCGCAAAAGCCTTGATAAACCGAGCCTGCTGGACAGGAAACACTTGTGGAATATATCACTGACGACATAACCGGGGAGATAACCTTACCTCCAACAACCACAGTAAACAGAGATTCTGTCTGGTTGAAAGCAACTAATGCACCTGAATCCTCTGTAAGCTGCATTAAAGTTACAAACTGCTGATTGTCGGACAAGTTATCTGCAAAGTAAAAATGTTTAACTGTTAATACGAAACGTGTGTGTCGCTGATTTTATGTTGTCTTGTTTGAAAAGGAAATGAACTGAAATTGTAATAAAAATGTCTCTTCTGCATTATAATGTCCTTTTAATTGTTATTAAGTGTCACGTGTCTATATTACCATTTCTCTTACAACTGTTGTATTGATAAACAACAAAACTACATTAAAGATAAAGATAGTATTTCTTTCATAATTGCTATATTGACGAAGACTATAATTATATACACAACATTTCTATTATAACTGATATACTGATGAAGATTATAATTGTGTGTGTGTTTCAGAACTATTGTATTGATGAACAACACGATTACATCAAGGACACATTTATCCTGTCAGAGCTGTCGTATTGATGCAGATTATAATTACATCCAGGACAACAGTAGTCTATGTTGTATTGATGCAGATTATAATTACATTCAGGACAACAATAGTCTCTGCTGCATTGATGAAGATTATAATTACATTCAGGACAAGAGTCTTTGTTGTATTGATGAAGATTATAATTACATTCAGGACAACACTAGTCTCTATTGTATCTATGAGGATTATATGAAAGTACTTGTCAACAGTAACATTTCATTCAGACACATATGATTGATGACCGTTAAAGTTACGTGAATGTCATCAATAAAATTTGTCTGATACATTACTAACAGGAATGGCGTTTGATATTATTCAGCAGTCAGGACACTGGAACACACAGCTTGGTCACGAGTTAAATGAGGGCGTCGAAGATCAGAGATAGCTTGGTCACGAATTAAAAGACAACATGAAGCACACAGTGATCTTGGTCACGAGTTAAATGCGAACAAGCCCACAGCTTGGTCACGAGTTAAATGCGAACATGAAGCACACATCTTTCATTGGCATGCCCAAATCATCTCTGACAACCGAAAATTAACTCGCATTTTAACTCACTGTCAAGTATACTAACATACTGATGCATATGTTGTAATTCTAACTTAATGACACTCTGAGATTGGTGTTGAATGGTCAAGGGTTTAATTAAATTTTGGATTAGAATGGGGTATAACTCTTTCGTATTTCATGACACTTTCAAAAGTTCTGTAAACTATGTTTTAAGAATAAAATAATTCCCACTGTTATTGGCACCACTTAAAACTGCACATTCCCAAACTCAGGCAAACATTTTTCACCATTACCATTTGGACAGTGTCTTACTTGATTAATTAATAAATGCTTCAAGATAAAACTTACTATGCTAATATTAAATCCTAACATGTCATATCAAAATGAGAAAATCTATTTCACTAAGCAATGCACACATTATGAATTATATTTTATACATAGTATTATGGTATTTTTAGTTATTTAAAGTACATAAAGCTTTTTGTTCCACCATTATTAATTCAATGCTTATTAGATGTTTCATTGAGGAATTAACATAACCAACCAGTGGTCTTATTGATAACTGCACACGGTCTAACACTCAATGATTATATTTTTACAATTTCGAGTTCTTTTAACACTATTGATAACTGTGGCAGAGTAAATGTGCCTATCCCTATTTCTAGACTAAATTGTTATATACATTTTTAAATTGTCGAATATACCGACCTTGAGCCCTCCTTATGATGGTATTTTTGTAAATGCCATAGTTGGAAGTAAACAACTCAAGTTGAGAATGTGCTACATATTGCTGATGCAATCAGAACCAGTTCCAGCTAGGTGAGAAGTTTTTACTCTCCAATGGATAAGATTTACGAGAACGAGACCAGCCAATGGGCTGAGATCAAATGTGTACCTGCTGTAAAGAATTCTATTGTCTAATCACTGAAATTTTGTGGCAAGAAGTCCAGTCATGAAAGGCGGACATTAGTTTAATGGTGAGTTAACCTACTGGTTCAGAGAGGATGGACTTTTTGCATTGTTGATATTTATATGCGTTACTAGTGTTTGACATACACATTTATTATGTGAGTAGACTATTATTCCCCAAATTCCCAAACATTGTGAACTATGATGCTTATATGTGGTATGATAAACACGTGACATTTTTTCTAGTGAACCCACTCATTAAACTATTACGCTGTACGTGTGTATCGGGCTAATAAATACTGTAGCAGGAAACTGTAAGTTGAGACTTGAATGTAAATAAGAATAGAGTTTTAAAGGAAGAACTGGCAACTTAGAATTGTTACCTAAATTGTATTTGTTAGATGTATATTTGATTGTGTTGATGTAATAAATGTATTGTTAAATTTATTGACCTTGTTACACATATTGATAACCTTATGTTGAAGACGAAAGTTGGTGGATGGGGGCTCACTAAATATCAATTAAAGACGGGGATTTGTCTTCTTCTTTAGTAAGACCTTTTTTTTACTTATGGAAATATTGTGTGATGGTAAATATTTGTCTTTAATGTTTTGGAAGAGAGGAAACGTTTACAGTGCCTCAATATGGGCCAGAGTGAAAGAGGTGAGTGGTGTCATTTAGAAATTTATTATAAAATAAATAAAGATTCTCATCACTAGTAATTAGTAATAGGTAATTAATTAATAATAATCGTACCCATTAACTAGGTTGCATTGGCTTCAAAATAACATTGTTACGTGTGTTGAGATAATGTACATGTGGGTAAATAATGTACATGTGAGTAAATAATTTTAATGTAATTAACTCGTATAATCCCTGGAATGGAGAGTAATGTCATGTAATATCATCTAATGCCTTAGAGTATTCTTTCATATCACTCGCCTGAATAACATTGTGTATTAACCAGTAGTTATCAAGTATATTGTTGTGTCTGAAAAACAGAGAGGGACATTTACGCATTTGTGATTAGAGTGAACTCATAGTATGTGTGACCTCTTTTCTTTATATGACAGCATGCGACAGCTGTAACAAATGCTACAGATATGCACTCCATCATATTCACCAATCAATGATCCCTGCATCATTGACAAATTGTACCGATGCCATTGGGAATGCCCTCACCACATCCAGTCCGCCAAAATGCAGACTGAAGGGGAGGCATGGCCTCTGGAAATATAAATGAATGTCCCAGACTACTCAGTAATTTATCCAATCACTGAAACTGCTTAAATAATTAACATTCACTTTAGTATGGGAATTTTCTGAGTTACATGTCATGTCATCTCGATGATTAGTAGCACAATTTTATTTTAGCATCATAATTATAATTATAATACCAAGCATTTTTGCACCTATACCTAATGTTCCATCGTTAAGAAATAGTTTGCCACTAAAAACAATGAGTAACTCATTTTATTTATACTTTATATTTATACTTTATATTTATACTTTATATTTATACTTTATATTTATACTTTATATTTATACTTTTCAAATAACTATGATTGTTGGATGACTGGTGTCTAGAGCTGTTAGAATACAATCTAACT
Source organism: Sinotaia quadrata (assembly GCA_028829895.1). Taxonomy (NCBI): domain Eukaryota; kingdom Metazoa; phylum Mollusca; class Gastropoda; order Architaenioglossa; family Viviparidae; genus Sinotaia; species Sinotaia quadrata. The sequence goes on from CM054184.1 coordinate 2,431,947, forward strand.
TCCATTACATAATTTATAGCTTCTCTACTGTCTATTCCTTGAAAATTGACTCTACATTTAATTTTAATTAATACATGGAGGGGAGCAGTGCATTCACATACACATAAAAATTTTAAAAAAAACATTTATAGTGTCCATCAACTCAACCAGATGTCATTCACATACAGATTAATCTCGACTGTTGTCACTATTTTGTTGAATGTTATCACAATATCTTGAGAGTTATCATTATACTCTCTCTCTCTCTCTCTCTCTCTCTCTCTCTCTCTCTCTCTCTCTCTCTCTCTCTCAATCCCTCTTAAGTGAATGATCTTACTTGAATTAATCACACTTCCGGTGCCGAAGTTGACTGACAGTTTAAATACAATCCCTAGTGACGATACACTCCGCTCCTCTCGGTCATCTCTCCGCTTCCGTCGGTTATTTCCGGTGACCACAGAGGACACATTCACTTGGCACACACTTTGCTGCATGCAAGGCAAGGAGTTCATGTTCGATTCTACCCCAGTCTCAACTGCTTTCGCCGTGTTGACGTCATATTCGGCCGTCGTACTAACGTTCAACTCCAGCTGAAGGACGGTTGGACCTTTTTGTACTGAACGAAATGTTTAGTGGTTATGTCCTGGAACTTAGATACTGTTCGAATAAATAATATACGCATATATACTTGAATGAGTATTCTATGAAAATACGAATATATTTGAGTCAGTGTTCCAGGCAACAATGAAGGTATTTTGGCGAGTATACTGGGAAATGATGGAGGGATGTGGGCGAGCATTCTTTTTAAAAGGAATATATTAGAGGGAGTATTTTGGGAGAAAAAATGTTCACTTACCTGAACACCCAGGTATCAAGGTACTGGAATTGCCGTCCCGCTGGTGATTCCACAAATAACCTGTGCTCACCCCACAGGTGTACAGTGGGTAGTCGTTAACAGAAATATACCCACTGGTGCATGAAACATTACATGTCTTTAAATATGATGGAAATGTTGTCTCCTCACAGACTACCACAGCTCCCGTGGGCCTCCGTAGTTGAGCACAAAGTAAAATTGACATACCGGTTTATGTACATTCATTATATTTGTTACGATTCCAGTATTTATTTATAGACCCTGCCCTAGAATAATTAAGGATTTTAAATATAATTAATTCCTTCTCTCATATCCTATGCAGACTGGTTGCTCAATTTACCATTTGACTAGTTAAAAGTGTGTCTTGTAGTACAGACGACAAATTTACAAACTGATAAATTGCGAACTTTAGCTAGATTGAAAACCGTTAAATTCCTCTAAATTAATATGCATTCGTTATTTTCATTCAGCTCATCCGCCCCCATTCAATCTAAGAAAATCTATAGGTCTATTATGCATAAAAATTAACTACTAAGAGGTTTTAACAAAGAAAATAAGATTTAATAAAGTTTTAACAAGTTAACAATAATCAAATACGAGCGCAAATAGTCTATTTCTCGATTCTTTGCATGTACGTGCTTATTGTCTTTAACCAACGAATAGCCAATTGATTGTCTTATGATATTTGAATGTACACTGAGGAATACTCAGCTGTAATTGTGTGTATCTGCCTGGTCTCTTTATTCAGTCAGCCAGTCTATTTCACAGTCTCACTATAGCGACGACGCACGTGGCGCACAGTAAAAGGTGTCCCTTTTATGTAGCTAGTGAACTTGAATTTTCAGTGGCGTGGACTCTCGATGTAGAACTCACACTTAGAGCTCAACCAGTTCATACCAGACGGAACAAAGGCAAAGGCAAAGGCAAAGGTAAAGCCAAGCCCAAGACAAGACAAGCTGAGACAAGCCGAGACAAGCCGACCTGAAGAAGTAACGTGTTCTAATGTAATTTCAGTTAACACGTTCCTACTCAAGCATGTCCCAGTTAAAATGCGCTGAATTAGAGATTCGACCTCGCGTCATGTTTTATTTAACAGCATGATGTATGAATCATAAAAATAGTTACAACGTTAAATTAATGTTCATACAAAAGGGGTAATTCAAACCAGCAAAGCACTTCACAATTTACAATTAAAATTACACGCAATAATTGAATTACATGAGAAATTCATATCGAGCACAGGCATTCTGGCTCTTAGTGAATTAAAACAATATAAATTAAAGTTACAAAATGGAAAAAGAGTTACAATAAATTTATATTCCATAACTTATAGGTTTTTCAGCCATTTCTCTGGACCATGCTCAAGCATATATGGAAATAATATAATACATAGCACAAATACATACTTAATCAAGATATACAAAATACTATCAGATAAAATGGTACCTTTATGAGAAGTCGAAGGTATGGTTCTCATCTGCTCGTCGGCTGCCGCATGACCCGAGTTAGCCAGTGGATGTAGCTAATGTGTTCTCGCAGTAAAGGAACGGAAGCGTGCACCAATATTTATAGAAAAGCATAAAGCATATCACGTGACTGATCGCGAAGTATGTAGTTGGTTCGAGAACCTGGACAATGGGCCTAAAGTTACATAACATCTTGACCTGTTCTGGAAGCATCTTGATAGAGGAAAGCTTTGAACAAAGGGGACAAGGGTTTCAAATCTCAATATTTGAAGTAAACAGGCAAGTAGGTCACTGAGTCGGACATTTTTATCAGACTGTGACAATATTGTGCACATAAATGTATTTATTCTAAAGCAATAAAATTAGTCGAAGTTGTAATATAAATATTAGCATTGTTTGTTTCTTTTTTTCAGTCTTTGCATCTTATTTTTAATTTATATTTTAATCTTTTCTACATGTTCACTTTCATTGCATATCTTCTATCATCATCATCATCATCATCATCATCATCATCATCATCATCATCATCATCATCACCATCATCACCATCATCACCATCATCATCATCATCATCATCATCATTATTATTATTATTATTCAGCCTCTTTCCACGACTTCTGCTTGACTGTCGGTTGTGATCCAAGGTCTCGGAATCTTACCAAGATTCTGGGAGATCCAAGGTTTTACGGAGGATGTGGGCACTTCCGAGGAGCGCTGCTTTGAGTAGTGGAGCGATTCTGTGGTTTCCAGGGAGTTTATTCAGGTAGCCTTCCAATTCAGATGTTATGTTCCCCAAGGCTCCTATCACTATAGGTATCACTTCTGCTTTTACATTCCACAGTCTCTGGATTTCTAATCTGAGGTCTTGGTATTTTTCTATTTTTTCTCTTTCTTTTGTTTTTATGTTTCTATCACTTGGAACAGCGACATCAATGATTGATATTGTTCTGTTGGCCTTATTGAGAACTACAATGTCTGGTCTTCGTGCAGGAATCACCCGATCTGTTCTTATCTCGAAGTCCCACAGTATTTTGACTTCTTCTGTTTCGGTGACTGCTTCTGGTTGATGCATCCATGCTCTTTCTGGGGTTTGTATGCCATAGTTCTCACACAGATTTCTATGTATGTGTTTTGCCACTTCATTGTGTCGTTTGGTGTATTCCGTTCCAGCCAGAACTTGACATCCAGATAGTATGTGCTCTGTTGTCTCATCCATGGATTTGCAGAGTCGACATTTGGAATCATTTGAAATTTTCATGATTTTCGCTTTGTGTGCTTTGGTGTTGAGTGCTTGATCTTGTGCAGCTGTTATGAGTGCTTCTGTTTCTGCTTTCAATCCTGCCTCTTTCAACCATCTGTACGTTGATTGCTTTGTTGATATTTCGTCGGCTTGTCGTACATACTGGCCATGCAGAGGTTTCTGGCTCCATGTATGTGCTAGTTCTTGCTTCGTTGTTTTCTTCCATGTTTCTTTGTCTGTTTCTGGGGGTTGGAATAGTCCACTCATTTTTACTGCTTCTATCAGTGGATCATCTTTGTTGTTATACCAGATGTAGTCCACAAGGCCAATGACTTCTGCTTCAATGACATGTTTGATTTTCTTGAGACCTCTGCCTCCCATTTTTAGAGATACATAGAGCCTGTCCACGTCTGCTTTGGGGTGTAAGGCTTTATGTATTGTGAGTAGTTTTCTTGTTTTCCTGTCCAGTTCATTTATTTCATTTGCTGTCCAATCTATGATACCTCCAGTGTAGCTTACTACAGGTATTGCGTATGCATTAAGGGCTTGTATTTTGTTTGCCCCATTTAGCTTGGACTTCAGGACTTGTCTAACACGTTTTTCATATTCTCTCTTAACTTTGGACTTCACTTCTCTCTGCATATTTTCTTGATGTTGTAGTATCCCAAGATACTTATATCCATTTTCCATTGAAACATCGTTGATTTTTCCGATGTCGAATTGCAGGCCTTCTGTTGTTTTGACCTTGCCTTTCTGGATGATAATTCGTCCACATTTCTCAAGGCCGAATTTCATGTTGATGTCCTCACTGCAGATCTTGACAGTATTGATCAGGGATGTGATGTCACGTTCATTTTTTCCGTACAACTTGAGATCGTCCATGTACAGTAGATGGCTGATGACCTGTCCTGCTTTCATTTTGTATCCTAACCCTGTTTTCTGGATCACTTGACTGAGAGGATTCAGTGCAATGCAGAACAGCAGTGGCGATAAGGAATCACCTTGGAAGATTCCACAATTTATTGCTATGTCTGCAATATTTGTGTTGTTGCATGTGAGGGTGGTTTTCCAGTTTTTCATTGACTCCTGAATTAGGTTCTGTATTGATGGCGCTACTTTGTACAATTTTAATGTTTCAATTATCCATGAATGTGGGACTGAGTCATAGGCCTTTTGATAATCAATCCATGCCATTGCAAGATTTGTTCTTCGTTTCTTGCTGTCAGTCACTATTGCCTTATCAATTGCCAATTGGTCCTTTGTTCCTCTGCTGCCTGGTCTAGCACCCTTTTGTTCATTGTTTAGAAGTTTGTTTGTTTCAAGGTGAGTCATGATTTTGTCAGCTATAATTCCTGATAGTAACTTCCAGGTGGTTGATAGGCAAGTGATTGGACGATAGTTGTTTGGTGTTGTGCCTTTCTGTGGATCTTTCATAATCAGACTTGTTTTTCCTTTTACCATCCATGCTGGCAGGGTTCCTGGTTTGTTTAGTATGTCTTGCAGTTGTTCAGCAAGTCTGCCATGTAAGGAGGTAAGATGTTTCAGCCAGAATATTTGTACTTGATCTGGGCCTGGGGCTTTCCAGTTTGCCATCTTTCGTATCTTCTTCTTAATGTCTTTCTCACTGATTGTGAGGGTGCATTGTTCAGGTGTCTCTTTATGATCATCTTTCAGTTCCTGAATCCATCTGGCGGAGGTGTTGTGCGTATTTGGATTGCTCCAAATGTTTTCCCAGAAGGTCTTGGTATCATGAATGTTTGGTATTTGTTGGTATTTATTATTATTATTCAGTCTCTTTCCACGACTTCTGTTTGACTGTCGGCTGAGATCCAAGGTCTCCGAATCTTACCAAGATTCTGGGAGATCCAAGGTTTTACGGAGGATGTGGGCACTGCCGAGGAGCGCTGCTTTGAGTAGTGGAGCGATTCTGTGGTTTCCAGGGAGTTTATTCAGGTAGCCTTCCAATTCTGATGTTATGTTCCCCAAGGCTCCTATCACTATTGGTATCACTTCTGCTTTTACATTCCACAGTCTCTGGATTTCTAATCTGAGGTCTTGGTATTTTTCTATTTTTTCCCTTTCTTTTGTTTTTATGTTTCTATCACTTGGAACAGCGACATCAATAATTGTTACTGTTCTGTTGGTCTTATTGAGAACTACAATGTCTGGTCGTCTTGCAGGAATCACCCGGTCTGTTCTTATCTCGAAGTCCCACAGTATTTTGACTTCTTCTGTTTCGATGACTGCTTCTGGTTGATGCATCCATGTTCTTTGTGGGGTTTTTATGCCATAGTTCTCACACAGATTTCTATGTATGTGTTTTGCCACTTCATTGTGTCGTTTGGTGTATTCTGTTCCAGCCAGAACCTGACATCCAGATAGTATGTGTTCTGTTGTCTCATCCATGGATTTGCAAAGTCTACATTTGGAATCATTTGAAATTTTCATGATTTTCGATTTGTGTGCTTTGGTGTTGAGTGCTTGATCTTGTGCAGCTGTTATGAGTGCTTCTGTTTCTGCTTTCAATCCTGCCTCTTTCAACCATTTGTACGTTGATTGCTTTGTTGATATTTCGTCTGCTTGTCGTACATATTGGCCATGTAGAGGTTTCTGTCTCCAGGTATGTGCTAGTTCTTGCTTCGTTGTTTTCTTCCATGTTTCTTTGTCTGTTTCTGGTGGTTGGAATAGTCCACTCCTTTTTACTAATTCTATCATTATTATTATTATTCAGCCTCTTTCCACGACTTCTGTTTGACTGTCGGTTGTGATCCAAGGTCTCGGAATCTTACCAAGATTCTGGGAGATCCAAGGTTTTACGGAGGATGTGGGCACTTCCGAGGAGCGCTGCTTTGAGTAGTGGAGCGATTCTGTGGTTTCCAGGGAGTTTATTCAGGTAGCCTTCCAATTCAGATGTTATGTTCCCCAAGGCTCCTATCACTATAGGTATCACTTCTGCTTTTACATTCCACAGTCTCTGGATTTCTAATCTGAGGTCTTGGTATTTTTCTATTTTTTCTCTTTCTTTTGTTTTTATGTTTCTATCACTTGGAACAGCGACATCAATGATTGATACTGTTCTGTTGGCCTTATTGAGAACTACAATGTCTGGTCTTCGTGCAGGAATCACCCGATCTGTTCTTATCTCAAAGTCCCACAGTATTTTGACTTCTTCTGTTTCGGTGACTGCTTCTGGTTGATGCATCCATGTTCTTTCTGGAGTTTTTATGCCATAGTTCTCACACAGATTTCTATGTATGTGTTTTGCCACTTCATTGTGTCGTTTGGTGTATTCCGTTCCAGCCAGAACTTGACATCCAGATAGTATGTGCTCTGTTGTATCATCCATGGATTTGCAGAGTCGACATTTGGAATCATTTGAAATTTTCATGATTTTCGCTTTGTGTGATTTGGTGTTGAGTGCTTGATCTTGTGCAGCTGTTATGAGTGCTTCTGTTTCTGCTTTCAATCCTGCCTCTTTCAACCATCTGTACGTTGATTGCTTTGTTGATATTTCGTCGGCTTGTCGTACATACTGGCCATGCAGAGGTTTCTGGCTCCATGTATGTGCTAGTTCTTGCTTCGTTGTTTTCTTCCATGTTTCTTTGTCTGTTTCTGGGGGTTGGAATAGTCCACTCATTTTTACTGCTTCTATCAGTGGATCATCTTTGTTGTTATTCCAGATGTAGTCTACAAGGCCAATGACTTCTGCTTCAATGACATGTTTGATTTTCTTCAGACCTCGGCCTCCCATTTTTCGAGATACATAGAGCCTGTCTACGTCTGCTTTGGGGTGTAAGGCTTTATGTATTGTGAGTAGTTTTCTTGTTTTCCTGTCCAGTTCATTTATTTCATTTGCTGTCCAATCTATGATACCTCCAGTGTAGCTTACTACAGGTATTGCGTATGCATTAAGGGCTTGTATTTTGTTTGCCCCATTTAGCTTGGACTTCAGGACTTGTCTAACACGTTTTTCATATTCTCTCTTAACTTTGGACTTCACTTCTCTCTGCATATTTTCTTGATGTTGTAGTATCCCAAGATACTTATATCCATTTTCCATTGAAACATCGTTGATTTTTCCGATGTCAAATTGCAGGCCTTCTGTTGTTTTGACCTTGCCTTTCTGGATGATAATTCGTCCACATTTCTCAAGGCCGAATTTCATGTTGATGTCCTCACTGCAGATCTTGACAGTATTGATCAGGGATGTGATGTCACGTTCATTTTTTCCGTACAACTTGAGATCGTCCATGTACAGTAGATGGCTGATGACCTGTCCTGCTTTCATTTTGTATCCTAACCCTGTTTTCTGGATCACTTGACTGAGAGGATTCAGTGCAATGCAGAACAGCAGTGGCGATAAGGAATCACCTTGGAAGATTCCACAATTTATTGCTATGTCTGCAATATTTGTGTTGTTGCATGTGAGGGTGGTTTTCCAGTTTTTCATTATTATTATTATTATTATTATTATTCAGTCTCTTTCCACGACTTCTGTTTGACTGTCGGCTGTGATCCTAGGTCTCGGAATCTTACCAAGATTCTGGGAGATCCAAAGTTTTACGGAGGATGTGGGCACTTCCGAGGAGCGCTGCTTTGAGTAGTGGAGCGATTCTGTGGTTTCCAGGGAGTTTATTCAGGTAGCCTTCCAATTCTGATGTTATGTTCCCCAAGGCTCCTATCACTATTGGTATCACTTCTGCTTTTACATTCCACAGTCTCTGGATTTCTAATCTGAGGTCTTGGTATTTTTCTATTTTTTCTCTTTCTTTTGTTTTTATGTTTCTATCACTTGGAACAGCGACATCAATAATTGTTACTGTTCTGTTGGTCTTATTGAGAACTACAATGTCCGGTCGTCTTGCAGGAATCACCCGGTCTGTTCTTATCTCGAAGTCCCACAGTATTTTGACTTCTTCTGTTTCGATGACTGCTTCTGGTTGATGCATCCATGTTCTTTGTGGGGTTTTTATGCCATAGTTCTCACACAGATTTCTATGTATGTGTTTTGCCACTTCATTGTGTCGTTTGGTGTATTCTGTTCCAGCCAGAACCTGACATCCAGATAGTATGTGTTCTGTTGTCTCATCCATGGATTTGCAAAGTCTACATTTGGAATCATTTGAAATTTTCATGATTTTCGTTTTGTGTGCTTTGGTGTTAAGTGCTTGATCTTGTGCAGCTGTTATGAGTGCTTCTGTTTCTGCTTTCAATCCTGCCTCTTTCAACCATTTGTACGTTGATTGCTTTGTTGATATTTCGTCTGCTTGTCGTACATATTGGCCATGTAGAGGTTTCTGTCTCCAGGTATGTGCTAGTTCTTGCTTCGTTGTTTTCTTCCATGTTTCTTTGTCTGTTTCTGGTGGTTGGAATAGTCCACTCCTTTTTACTAATTCTATCAGTGGATCATCTTTATTGTTATTCCAGATGTAGTCCACAAGGCCAATGACTTCTCCTTCAATGACATGTTTAATTTTCTTGAGACCTCGGCCTCCCATTTTCCGAGATACATAGAGTCTGTCTACGTCTGCTTTTGGGTGTAAGGCTTTATGTATTGTGAGTAGTTTTCTTGTTTTCCTGTCCAGTTCATTTATTTCATTTGCTGTCCAATCTATGATACCTCCAGTGTAGCTTACTATTATTATTATTATTATTATTATTATTATTATTATTATTATTATTATTATTATTATTATTATTATTATTATTATTATTATTATTATTGTTATCAATACTGGCGTCATTACCAATAACAATGCTTCTACTTCTTAGTACTACAAATATTATTATTATTATTAGTAGTAGTAGTAGTAGTTTAGTAATCGTAGTACTAGTAGTACTAGCGGTAGTACAAGTATGTACATTTCAGACAGACTTAAGTACACACCTGGACAAGCTCCCAGATTACAACTGCTTGTAGTGTTCGAAGACCCAGTGCAAGAGACACTATCATTAGAGGGAGGGGGGTTGTCGCACAATCGCCATCTCGACGTTTGACCGCGTCCACAAGTTACTGAACAAGGTGTCCAGTCAGACCATAGCCCCCATCCAGCTTGTACTGAAAGCAATATGGCATATACACTACAAGTAAATTATGGCGAGATTATAAAGTGTAATTATTAATTTATAGGATGGAAACCTCATCTCATGCTTCATAGAATATTCTGTCTTACGTTTTCCCTCGTAATGATAAGGCGTAATGCGGCAGTAGCACTACGTCACATTTACCATGGTAATAAATGATAATCCTGCTATACCTGTCCAAGCTATTTATAGGTAGCAATTAATATTTTAATGTAATACGCACACTTGTATACTTATATTTAATAACTGGTTAAGACCATCACACAAATACAATACATCACACAAGCATAATACATCCCACAAATACAATACATCACACAAATACAATACATCACACAAATACAATACATCACACAAATACAATACATCACACAAGCACAATACATCACACAAGCACAATACATCACACAAATACAATACATCACACAAGCACAATACATCACACAAGCACAATACATCACACAAATACAATACATCACACAAGCATAATACATCCTACAAATACAATACATCACACAAGCACAATACATCACACACATACAATACATCACACAAACACAATACATCACACAAACATGTTCGCGCAGGTCACTAAATTAATTTCATTAAATTAATTTGTATTCCTCATTAGTAAAGAATTAAATAGTTTTCATTATTGACCATGTTGCTGCATCTCCCCCCAAAAAAAAATAAAGAAAAAATATAAATAAACAATCAAATAAACCAATTAATAAATAATCAAATAAACACACCGAATGAATGAAAAAGAAGCTAAACCATTTTGATATTCTGAGTGAAATTTTCCAAAGAATTTACTTGATACCAAACACAGTAGTACGTTTGTCGTTACGAGATTTTGTTGAAGACGCAAAAGAAAAGGCAATAATTTAAATATTTGGCATTTTTGTGATTTTCTAAAAAGGAAACATGGATACAAAAACTAGAAAATCACTGACAATTGTAAGATGCGTTTTGATTGTCTGTCATCTCTATCAAGCTTGGAGTTTTCACTTGTGAAATGTGTTCACCTGTGTGTGGTGCAGTAAATTTGCTTATATATATATATTTCTAAATTTAATAATTATATATTTGTCGCTAATATGAAAGTGACCAGATCTTGGGCACTGCTTATGCTGATATTTTTAAGTGTCAAAGTTGGAAGTAAATAACTCAGGTAAAGAATATGCTATGCTAATCTATGTATGTAGGTTGTTACTCGATATGTCTACTGTCTTCACCTTTCACTCATGCCACTAAAAGTTTACCTATAAGAAAGAGACAGTTCAAAATTTAATTTTTGAAGAATGAAAGATAATTGATAATTTTCAGTCTGAGTTTTGAATTTTCTCTTTAGGAAGAATACAGTTTGTTTTCAACACCTGAAGAAACAAGTAGTTTGAAACACCAGAAGAAACAGACAGTTGGAGAGACTAGGAGAAGCAGACAGTTGGAGAGACCAGAAGAAATAGACAGTTGGAGAGACTAGGAGAAGCAGACAGTTGGAGGGACTAGAAGAAGCAGACAGTTGGAGAGACTAGGAGAAGCAGACAGTTGGAGAGAGTAGGAGAAGCAGACAGTTGGAGAGAGTAGGAGAAGCAGACAGTTGGAGAATGGAGGAAAGTAGACTTATTTCCTTGTGCGTCTTTCTTTGTTGCCGTATTGAGTACCCCACAAAGTTACAATGGTAAAGTAACTGAACAATTCAATGCAATGAAAGTTCGCTGGAAAACAAATCATCTCTTCAGTGGCAGAAACTGTAGGCCTTTACAGTGTGACAGCCAGAGGCATTTAACCAGTCATTCCGAGGGTGAAGACTTTGCATCTGGGCAGACATTCTGATGTAAGGGCAAAGGCCCATGCCTACAAGGATACATCACTGATGGTGATGCATGACAATACGACAATGACATGTCACTGATGGCGGAAGATGGGAGCCCACACAACCCAACCTATGGACAGGCAGTCAACTTTTAGATCGTGCTGACTGCTAGTCATGTGACACCAGGAGGTGTCGGGGATGAGAGAGGCCAGGTACAACCAGCCAATGAAAGGAAACCTTTGTTTTAATGACGTCTCTGCTCCAGTTGTGTTCTATTTTTGTACACGGAATTTCGTATCATTGTTTGTGCCACCATTCATATCGTTGTTCCATCAAACTCACCCTATTCGAATTTTTGAAGGGTGTAAAAGTAACTGTGAGTAATTAAGAATATATATAGTCTAGAAAAAAAAAACTTAACTTAGCTATGAGTATGTAAGACTAATTAAGAATTTGAGATTTAAATTATTATCCATTTTACTAAATTGTGGGGAAGATGAGTAGCTCCTGTACATTTTCTGACAATTTGGATATAATCATATGTCTTGCATTATCACTGTTGATGGAAGAACTTGTCACATTATTATGAATTTGCAAATAGTACAATTAATCTCTACCTGGCCTGTAACTTATAATACTATTGTAAATATTTATATAATTAAATTCTACCTCCATTGTTAATTATACTACCATTGTAAAAAGGATAATTAGTATCTACCCAGAGTGTAACGTATAATGCGATTGTAAGTAATATAATTAATCTTTACCTAGTCTCTAAAATTTATAATACGTTTGTAAAGGTTATAACTAGTCTCCACTGTAAAACTAATAATCCTATTGTAATTGTAATAATTCGATTTTATTTGGACTAACATATAATGCGATTGTACTTATTATAATTAGCTTTCACTTGGACTGTAATATATAATGCGAATGTAATTATTATACTGTGATGTTACCTGGACAGATTTCCGTGTTACACACTTTCCGTTCCTCTCCCAGGCCGACACAGTCAAAGCCCTCGTTTTGGGGGGCTGGGTTGTTACATGTTCGCTGGCGACTTCTCGCACCTCCCCCGCATGTTTCACTGCAGGAGCCCCACTCACCCCACTCACCCCAGTCTCCATTTACTAAAGACAAAAAATAATAATTATGATTAAAAACAAAAATAAGCACGAAAATAATTACATGTTTTTATATGCATAAGGAATAGTGTTGTGAAGATAGTGTGCATTGCCGTTTAAGAAAATGTTTTGATTATTTTATGCATGCAATAGTAAAAGTATAAATTAGAAAGTTAAAATCAGATTAATTGAAATAATGGAAATTATACTCGTGCTGAATTGTGTGTGTCTCTTAGTACACTATTTATTATTTCGTTCTGGAAAAGTTTATTGATGATTTTGGCCAAAGATTTGTTTCATTCTCTACGGATATTATAATGCTGGGCTATAAATAGAAATTCATGACGCGGTTTTGTCATGTCGCTAGATTCAGATCTAGCATGTTCACTGTCCACTAGAAAATGATTTGCACGGAGAGATAAATAAAGTACTAGACATGCGACATTTGTTCCCAGTTCTATACTCATCTCACTGTATCCATTTATTCCTGGAGAGAATATTTACAAAGTCGGTGAATAGAACACTTACGTCATCACACTGTATTTATATATTCCTGGAGAGAATATTTACAATGTCGGTGAATAGAACACTTACGTCATCACACTGTATTTATATATTCCTGGAGAGAATATTTATAAAGTCGGTGAATACTTACGTCAACAACACATTTCGGAAAAGCTCAGTACAGTTTAATAATTTGAATTTTGCTAGAAGAATGTGCCTTTAGAAGGGTCCTCTGTTGCTGATATTAATCGTAGTTAAGGCACGCCGAGTTTAAAACTTGAATTTTGTGAGTAATAAACCAGTAATAAATTAAGATAACAATCCCATAATATATAAATGTAAAATAGTGTGAGCTGTGTTATTATTTCTTTTGTAACCTTTAACCTTTATTTCCTCGTTAATAACAAATATAACAAAGGTTCTTAATTTTCGAATTCTACACTAAATACCGTGTTTACAGAGAAAGAAAGCGGGCGACTTTATGATTCTACTTTGATTACGTTAAATAGCCGACCTGGACAAAGAGAGTGACCACAGCTGACAGTTTCGAGGTCACTCTCGGTACAGTTGTTGCCACCGTTCTGTGGAGGTGGGTTGTTGCATACCCGATGACGTTGTTTTCGACCGTCACCGCATGTGACTGTACAGGTATCCCACTCTGACCAAACACTCCATTGGCCGTTGACTGTTAGAAAAATGGCATCATGAGTGACACACATTGGAGAAAAGTCGTTTTACTTTATTATTTTTGTATCGACTGCTTACCTATTACTGAGGGCTGCCCCTGACTGCTTACCTATTACTGAGGGCTGCCCCTGACTGCTTACCTATTACTGAGGGCTGCCCCTGACTGCTTACCTATTACTGAGGGCTGCCCCTGACTGCTTACCTATTACTGAGGGCTGCCCCTGACTGCTTACCTATTACTGAGGGCTGCCCCTGACTGCTTACCTATTACTGAGGACTGCCCCTGACTGCTTACCTATTACTGAGGGCTACCCCTGACTGCTTACCTATTACTGAGGGCTGCCCCTGACTGCTTACATATTACTGAGGGCTGCCCCTGACTGCTTACATATTACTGAGGGCTCAATGATAAGTTACTTTACTTATTTTTTAGGGCTACGCCTGAATACTTAATTTACTTATTTCTGAGGTACCCCTGACTGCTTACTTTACTTATTACTGAGTACTACTCTTGAGTACTAACTTTGGTTATTACTGAGTACTACTCTTGAGTACTACTCATGAGTACTATCTTTGGTTATTATTGAGTACTACTCTTGAGTACTAAGTTTACTTATTACTGAATAATACCATTTAGTACTTACTCAGCTCCAGTTCGCAGAGATTGCCAGTAAAGCCGGCAGCACAAGAACAGGTGTAGTTGTCTGTACCGGGAAGACATGTAGCACCGTGCTGGCACCCGTGACCATCACATGAGTCGGGTGGAATAGCACAAGTTAATCCTTTCCATCCGTTTTGGCAGTGACACTCAAAACCGTCCAACTTATTTTCACAAGGGTGACCTTCGCACGGGTTTTGCTGGCATTCGTCAACAGCTTTAGACATTATTATTATCATTAGTAGTAGTAGTAGTAGTAGTAGTAGTAGTAGTAGTAGAAGTAGTAGTAGTAGTAGTAGTAGTAGTAGTAGTAGAAGTAGTAGTAATAGTAATAGTGGTAGTAGTATATTACATGAACTCAGACAAAACCTATATACTGGTGATATTATCAGTTAACAACGGCTCCTGAACCAGAAAAGACCAGTCATGCACAATAAGCTTCTTACTTTCATATAATTAAAAAGAATATTGAGCAGCAACAAATTAATTTTTAAAAAACTGAGTGATGACCACAATGAAGAAATAAGTGATGAACAGCAATGCATGTTAGAAGAAATAAAATATTTCATGGACAACAATAAATCACATGTTGGAAGGACACAACAATCAAAGACTACAAAATAACAAAGTATTAACAACATAAATTTACAATGCAAATAAAATAGTAAGCTACATCTTCACAAACGATATTACATAAACCAATAGCCTAATATATGTTACAGCAATAATAATTGAAAAGTTTATAATACCGGTCAAAGAACAACCTATGAAATCATCAGTACCATTATGGAAGAGAGAAGCAGAAAATAAAATTGAGTCTACTAGGAAAGAAAAATTACAGCAGCAGCTCATAACAATGGAAAACTGAAGCAGGCATTAATTAATAATCAATATATGATTTATAGAAAGACCGCAATAGTAGATGCCAGACAACGGCTACAGGGATTCAAGACTTCAACAATTCCAAAAAAAACACAATATTCAAAACCGACCCTGGAAGATTATATCAAGAATTCACAAGCAATTCAAGAACTGAACAACAGATTCTAAACATTAAGGACACCAGGGTATATTCTGGGAGAATATTTGAAGCATTTATCGTACGCATGCTGTCTCAGCAAAATGGATTCAGGAACTAAAAGACGACCGTAAAGACACGCCACAACAATGCAACATCACAGTCTTTGAGGATCATAGTAAGAAAAAGTTAAGAAAGATGGCAAACTGGAAGACGACCATAAAGACACTCCGCAACAATGCAACAAAGCAACATCACAGTCTTTGAGGATCATAGTAAGAAAAAGTTGGCAAACAGGAAAGCATTAGACCAAATACAAACATTATGGTTAAACACATGACATCTTTACATGTTAGAAATACTGACCGAAAGCTTTATGGCAAAGGTAAATAAAATATCAATTCAATGAACAGAACTGTCAAGATGTGTTGTGAGGACATTAACATGAAAATCGGCCATGAGAAATATGGCAGAAGTATAGTCCAGACATGTTTGAACAAAACAATAGAAGACCTACAATTTGACGTCTGAAAAATCAAAGTTGTTTAAATGGGAAAAGGATATAAATACCTTGGGATATTGAAACATCATGAAAATATACAGAGTGAAGTCCAAAGCTAAAAGAGAGTATGAAAGCGAGTTAGACATGTTCTGAAGTCAAAGATGGATGGGGCTAATAAAACACAAGCCTTTAATGTTTACTCAGTACCTATAATTAGCTTACACTGGAAGTATTATAGATTGGACAACAAGTGAAGTAAATAAACTAGACAGAAAAAAAACCAAACAAGAAAACTACTCACAATTCATAACGTCCTACATCGAAAAAAAATATGTATCTCGGAAAATGGGAGGGGGGGGGGGGCAGAGGACTCAAGAAAATCAAATGTGTCATTGAAGGAGAAGTTATAGGCCTGAGTTATTGCATCTGGAATAACAACAAAGATGAGACACTGATAAAAGGTGTAAAGATGAGTGGATTATGCCAAGCCCCAGAAACAGACAAAGAAACGTGAAGAAACAGCAACTCAGACATGGAGAGATGGAGCCCAAAACCTCCCCATAGTCCGTATGTGCGACAAGCTCATGAATTATCAACAAAACAATCAGCTTGCAGTTGCTTAAATGAAAAAGGTTTGAAAGCTGAAACAGAAGCACTCATAATAGCTGCACTCATAATAGCTGCACAAGATCAAGCACTAAATACGAAATCACACAAAACCAAACTCATTATCATCTCAAATGATTCCAATTGCTGACTCGACAAAAGGATGGATACAAATCAGAACACTGGATGTCCGTTTCTGGCTGGAACAGAACACACCAAAAAACACAACGAAGTGGTTAAGATCCTACATAGAAATCTATGTGAGAACGATGGAGTAAAACCCCGGAAAGAGCATGGATGCACCAACCGGAAGCAGTCATCCAATCAGAATAGGTCAAAATACTGTGGGACTTTGAAATAAGGACGGGTCTTATGATTCCTGCACGAAGACCCGATATTGTAGCAATTAATAAATCCATTAATCGATGCTGCTCTTCCAAGTGATAGAAACATAAAAACAAGAGAGAGACAATAGAGAAAAATAAAAAATAAAAATCCAGAGACTGTGCAATGTAAACGAAGAAGTAATACATGTATTAATAGAATCTTTGGATCATAACACCTGAACTGGAAGGCTATCTGAATAAAGTGCCTAGACAACACAAAATCTCATCACTGCAATAAAGCAGCCCTCCTCGGAAATGTTCAGATCCTCCGTAAACCTTTGGATCTCCTAGAAACCTGTTAAGATTTCGAGACCTTGGTTCGTAACATTCAGTCTACAGAAGTCTGAGGAAAGGATTATATTGTTCTTAACGATTACGTAACCTACAGTTTATATTTTTTAAAAAAAATCTTCTTAAATATATATTATTTATTGATACAAAGACCAAGTGTATTGGCGTGTGTCGTTTTCCATTTATATGTTGTTAGTCTGTCACCTTTATTAGTTTACCCTTACTGTAGTTACCAGGGGTCTAGGAGCTTTAGAGTTGTCTTCCATTCTTCTATTTTAAACTATGTGTGATTTTGTTATCGGTGACGTGTGACCTTAATTAAATTACCCCTTACTGTAGGTACCCTGGGTATACGAGCTTTATTTCGTCTTCCATTCTTCTATCTTAAATTACGTGTGATTTTGTTATCGATGACGTGTGACCAGCCACAAGGTTCGTTTGGGGGATTAGCTTATGGTTACGGTTGGAAGATTAACAGCTTATACCCATCCCCATCAAATCCCTACACAAACTTACGAGAACAAAATTGTGGTAGATACACGATATAATCCAGGTTGTTCATTTACAAAGGGTACTAACCATCACATGCACTAGGGATGTCCAAAATAGTAGACGTAACTGCCCATGCTAAAAGGTTGTTAGAGTTGTTTCCAAAACAGGTAACAGCAGGCGTGGTTATCTCATCTTGCTTCATTATCCGACCAACAGCATGGAGACCACTGGCAACCACTGTGATAAAGGTCGTGAAAATTCAGCAAGTAATACAACTGTTTTCAATAGTGATTTATATTTACGAAGACAACAGGTATTTCGTAAAATAATATCATCAATACATAATGTGTAATTGCATTTATAATTTAGTTACTGAACGATTTATTAGTCTGTCGTGCGTCAATTCCATATCATGTTGATAGTCTTGTGGCAGATTACGGCATTGGACCCTATCATAATTCGAAATTATTGTAACTGTTTGTAAAGAATTACAAAAAAAATGTTGCAAG
Organism: Sinotaia quadrata; assembly: GCA_028829895.1. Lineage (NCBI taxonomy): Eukaryota > Metazoa > Mollusca > Gastropoda > Architaenioglossa > Viviparidae > Sinotaia > Sinotaia quadrata. Next base: position 2,450,186 of record CM054184.1, read on the forward strand.
TGATTTTACCAGAATTGGAAATCAAAGGCGGAAATACATTGGTGTGCCCTGTTAATTGTCCAACATTTTATTTGAGTTCTATCTCTCCATCACTATTGATATAAAATATGGAAATGAAATTCGAAACAAACCAAATTGCTGGAATAATGTGCTTTTAACTAGTATAGATGGAGGAAAGAACATACTAAATGTTGACCTTTGCGTTTGTGTCATAGTTCATAGTTTAGACGAAGAAGATAGTAAACAAAGTGGAACATCAGTCGCTAAAATTGGAGAGACGAACATAAAGGGATAGTGAGAAAGGGGGAGACATTTGGAGAGGAAATAAAGCAAAAACTTATGCAGAAAAATATTAAAATAATACATATTTAAAACAAAATTACATTAAAGTATAAAACTATGGGAAAAACAAATTCGACCAACCTAATCCATGATCCACAACCACTCGAAGTTGGCATGTACTGGAATTAGAGAAAATAGACTGATGCACGGAAAATACGTTGTGGTAGTTAAAGTAAAGGCTGACGTTGGCATGTTGTGGATCCACCATGAAAACCAGTCTTGACCAAGTGTCAGGCTGGAGGCTTAAGGAGACAGTAGTGTTGCTGTGTGTAGATGGAATTATATCGTTAAATATTCATAAATTAATCAATATCAGTTACAAGTAGTGGCAATTACAAAGCAGTGAAAATACACATTCAAAACGCCTTGTAGTTATCTCTCTCTCTCTCTCTCTCTCTCTCTCTCTCTCTCTCTCTCTCTCCATCCATCCATCCATCCATCTATCCATCTATCCATCTATCCATCTATCTATCTATCTATCTATCTATCTATATATCTATCTACCTATCTCTATCCCTATATCTTCATTTATTATTATTATTATTATTATTATTATTATTATTATTAATCCATAACTAATAACTAGCGATTGAGAAATATTAATTTATGTTTATTAATTATTATCCGAGGAAACACCACTCATCTCTCACTTGGTGGATTAAATAGGTGTAGTAAATGTCCTCTATAATAAAAGCAGCAACCATGTAATCAAAGGGTTCCATATATGCTCTCTTTAGATTAGCATGACAAATCATCACTTTAGAATCCATCTGAATCTGGAAATTGTACCTAGTGAATTTCCAGCAACTTCACAGGGTCCTTGCCATGATATATCTAGTTTGATTTGATGGAGAGATAATGGCGACAACTCCCGTATACTAACTTCAATGTTAGATACTTTTATCTTCCAGTTGTATAGACATGTTTGGCATTACTTTTGCGTACATTTTCAGCTGCTACTTGACAGGAAATGTCGATTTGATTAGCAACTTCTATCTCATGTTGGTACGTAATTTTTGTGGATTCCATCAGCCTGCACTCTTTCCAATATTTTCGTAATATAGGCATGGATCCCCTAAGGAATCGTTCATATGCTCTGCTAGGTGCATTGTAGAATGTTCCTACACTTGTACTGTAGATCACTCAACACTAATCTAAGCATACGTTCGCTGTATTGGCTTCTCGAGAAAACAGTCACAGTAACGAATTTCTAGCACTCCTTTTGCTAGAGAGCTCCACTCTGGAGTCAGAAATACTTGCCAACAAACACAACCAGGGTACAGTGAATCAACACAACTGCAACACTGTCGGATGGAAACTTCTTGAATCCACCACAAGAAACAACGTCAGTTTTTAGCATCTTACATTCTTGTATCATAATTCATAACAGTAGAAATTATAGTCTTTTCACATTTCACATTTATATTCACACTAAAAAATATAATATATCAATAGCAAATTGTACGAACTATTTCTAAGTCCATTCTCTCTCAATGAATCCATTAACTCAGAATAAGCTAACGATCGCCTTTCATGACCGGACTTGAGTTAAATAGACGTCAAAATCAAAGTGATTAGAATATGGAACTTTCCTCAAGAGATAAGTTTCTATCTATTGGCTAGGTCATGATTTGTAACCCTTAAACTGTTAGATAGCAAAATATACTCATTCACTCTCAACTGGTTTATATTACATCAGCAAGTTCTAGCATATTCTTTACCTGAGTTGTTATTTTAACTCTGTGACTTACTGAAGTATCGTCATGCGTAGTATCCGGTCATGTCACATTGACATTTAAAGAACTATATAATAATTAATTAAAAAAATATATTGACAAGTAAATTTCCAATATATGACTATCTATTTATCTATCTTCCAATTACTATTTTAGCTTGTCCATATACACATGCATAAGAACTCTTTTGATACTTACATTGTTATAGTTTAAAGTACTCAAACATCATACATAATTAGAAATACACATGTATATACATATTTATTTATTTACACTTAACTTTGCATATATAAAAGAAAATGATATTAGTTTATAATTATCTTTTATTATTATATTACATAATAATATGATGTAGAGTAGGTATTAACAATTCCTGCTCACTGATATTGAAAAAAAATATGATTTACGCCTGGAAAATATTGTTACCTTTATTTCAGGTACGTAAAATTAAAAGTTAGCAAAATATCTTGATTAATACACTTATTTATTTTTCACGTCAATCAAATTAAGTGATGTGTAGACATGTTTATTCTTTACTGTACTTCAGGTTACTACCAAACAGTAACTATTACAGCGTGCATGTAACGCACACAACATGTCACCACGAATGGATATTGAAGTGGATTACCTATATCCACACAACATGTCACCACAAATGGATATTGAAGTGGATTACCTATATCCACACAACATGTCACCACGAATGGATATTGAAGTGGATTACCTATATCCACACAACATGTCACCACAAATGGATATTGAAGTGGATTACCTATATCCACACAACATGTCACCACGAATGGATATTGAAGTGGATTACCTATATCCACACATGTCACCACAAATGGATATTGAAGTGGATTACCTATATCCACACAACATGTCACCACAAATGGATATTGAAGTGGATTATCTACATACACGTGTGCACTTCGTTTTCTAAATCGCCCACCATACGTCTCTTGCGTCTTACCTCCCCTTGCCATCACCGGATGTAGGTTTTGTGAAAACATCTGAGCCGGAAGTTATGTAACACGTCATTTGTGAACTGGCGGTTTCTCCATAGTGCAAGGTCACGGTCGTGCTCGTGTCGACTGCCAGTCGAATCCACGTGGTTATGGTCAATGCCGGCGATGCATTTGTTACACTTAAAGTCAGAGTTGTGTTTTCATCAATATTGACGTCAGCAGCTGTAATTATAATCATGCCAATTCCCAATTTTGTAATTAGAGGTAAATATATCCATTTTAAAATCTATTTTCTTTCACAGTCAGATGTACACAAACATTTTTTAATCATAAAAGTTTGACAAGGGAATAAATATTTAAACATAACGTCAGAAAACTAAGAGAGAGAGAGAGAGAGAGAGAGAGAGAGAGAGAGAGAGAGAGAGAGAGAGAGAGAGAGAGAGAGAGAGAGAGAGAGAGAGAGAGAGAGAGAAAGACGAATTTTATGCATGCTTCTACAAAATATTGCGAAGTTATGGCTTGTATAATACACATATAAGTGCCCATGTTACATGGAACACGTGATTATGAATCTTCGGTATGTTGTATACTGCCTTAAGGAAAAAAAATCGTCTCTTTCCTTTCTTGTAATAATCATGACCAAAATTAGATACAGTTAACAACATACTGAACCGAGATATTAAATAGCCAAATAGCATGTTACACTGATATTTTATATAACAAACGAACATGTTACATTGAAATATGATATTATAACTGAACATGTTACAACAAGATATATAAAAACGAACATGTTACATTGAAATATTATATTATAACTGAACATGTTACAACAAGATATATAAAAACGAACATATTACTCTCAGATATTATATAGCAATCCAACATATTACACTGAGGACAAATCAACTTGTAACTCACGAATGCATTGTTCAATGCGGGTTGCTCCTTCATAGATGGTCCAGGTGCCTGCAGGACAAGCTTGACACTTCGTGTTTCCAGAACGAGGTTGAATTTGTCCAGGAGGACATGGCAGACAAGGCACAAATCCATTGTACGATGTGTGCCCTGCCTGGCACAACTCTGTACAAGGAAAACATCAGTATATCTATCTATCTATCTATCTATCTATCTATCTATCTATCTATCTATCTATCTATCTATCTATCTATCTATCTATCTATCTATCTATCTATCTATCTATCTATCTATCTATCTATCTATCTATCTATCTATCTATCTATCTATCTATCTATCTATCTATCTATCTATCTATCTATCTATCTATCTACCTATCATGTATTTCTTCCTTAAAATGGAAAACACTGCAAATAAACTGAATGTACCCTTGCAGTCGGTGCCAGCCTGACTGCCTGCAGTGTACGTTGACCACCCAGAGGGGCATGGGACACATGCTGTTGAATTTTCCATTTCCGTGTACGAGCCAATAGGACACATGCTGCACGTGCTGGATGCTAATTGCATGTAGTTCCCTTTCCCACAACCTCCTAAAAAAAACAAACAGTACACAATGAGACAAAGTCATTTCTGTAACCTCTATACACGCTATTAATGCATTAGTAAAAAGGCAGAAAAGGTATGTAATTGATAGTGTCCTTATTAGGTCATTAATTTATAACAATGTTTATGTAGTCTCCTTTTGGTCAATAACACATAAGACAAAGTCCTGTCTGTAACACCTGTACACGCTAATAAATGCACACTTTATAAAATCGGCTGAAGAATAGGAAATTATTATTTATGTATATGTTTATCGATGACACTTTTAATCAAACTGATATTAACATTTGATGACTAAAACAGTCACTATTAATGCCATCATTTGATTACTGTGACAATCACTAATTAATAATGTTATTTTTTTTATTAATAAGCCAGTCCAAATTACTGATATTATCATATGATTACTCTGACAGTCGCCTAATTATTAATGTTAATGTGTAATTACTAAGGCATCCCTACCTGCTATCATAGTCACTAATTAATAAAACAGTAACTTATTACTAATATTAGTATTAGATTACGAAGTCATTCACTAATTATTAAGACATTCAGTAAATACTAAGACAGTCATTAATTACTGAGACAGTCATAAATACTATGTCAGTCATTAATTACTGAGACAGTTATAAATACTAAGACAGTCATTAATTACTGAGACAGTCATAAATACTATGTCAGTCATTAATTACTGAGACAGTTATAAATACTACGTCAGTCATTAATTACTGAGACAGTTACTAAATACTAAGACAATAATGAATTACTGAACAAAAGACTGACTGCATGAAATAGATCCTTTCACAGAATCGTGATGAAATACTGTCCCAAGTGGACAGTCTCCCGCAATGACAGGATACCCGAAGCCAAAATCTGTTTTAGTCAAGCCGGGTAGGTCAAAATGTCCAGCATCGAGTTCGTCGCTGAGTGTCTGGAAAATTGCGGTCTGCGTTGATATTAAATTCTGAAACAACAATGCACCAGTCGTTATATTAATATATGCATTATGTGTATACGGAAATATAAAATGAAGTGAAAGAAAATAAGAGACGTTAAATAAATGTGTATAACATGCTACATGGAAAGCGGATTTGTTTTGACTGCCCACGTGCATGGAAATAGTAAGCAACTGTGAGTAATTCAGTGATGAGACAAGATTGTATTAAGTACAAGGTGATATGTATGTCAACGGGTACTTTTATTTCGGAGAGAGAGTGTGCATGAGCCATCAGAGATATTAGAGAGAGCGCATGGCATATCAGGTAGAGAGAGTGTGCATGAAACATCAGAGAGTAGTGTGCATGTTAATGATCATGTAGTGTACAAACCTTATACGCTGTAGTTGAACCACCAGTACTGTTGTATGTCACACCAATTTCAATCTTTATTTGAACATACAGTGTTGGGGAAGCACGCTTAATCGCCCAGTGCTGGTCTTCAGAAATCGACTTCTTTTTCCGGCTTAATGCTCCACATGTCACCTTTAAACAGTTATTTTACGGATAATTTTGTTTATGCTTATTTTTGTAAGTATGCATGTATTTATGTATGCGCGTGCGTGTGTGTATGTATGAATACATGTATGCATGTATTTATATATGCATTTGTGTATAAGTAATTGTTTTGTGTGTATGCATTTTATATGTTTATATGTATGTATACACGTATGCACAATTGCATGAAAGGATGAAGACATATACACATATACAAGTTTATTTTGAAGAATAAAGTGTGAAGGTGCAGTAACCTGCCAACAATCACGTGACATGCAATAAGCTGACGTGCAAGAATTCAATTGCAAAGTATGTAAAACGTAAGGCATAATTCGGATAAATTGATCTATAATGTTTAGGATGTCTGTATAATTCAGACTCGATTTCTATTGTCAGTACGTCACTAACGATGATATACTAAATTAAGAGATTTAATTGAACACATCTAAAGTAATTGTATAAGTAAGTTGTAAGTTTGTGAACACATCTAAAGTAATTGTATAAGTAAGTTGTAAGTTTGTGAACACATCTAAAGTAATTGTATAAGTAAGTTGTAAGTTTGTGAACACATCTAAAGTAATTGTATAAGTAAGTTGTAAGTTTGTGAACACATCTAAAGTAATTGTATAAGTAAGTTGTAAGTTTGTGAACACATCTAAAGTAATTGTATAAGTAAGTTGTAAGTTTGTGAACACATCTAAAGTAATTGTATAAGTAAGTTGTAAGTTTGTGAACACATCTAAAGTAATTGTATAAGTAAGTTGTAAGTTTGTGAACACATCTAAAGTAATTGTATAAGTAAGTTGTAAGTTTGTGAACACATCTAAAGTAATTGTATAAGTAAGTTGTAAGTTTGTGAACACATCTAAAGTAATTGTATAAGTAAGTTGTAAGTTTGTGAACACATCTAAAGTAATTGTATAAGTAAGTTGTAAGTTTGTGAACACATCTAAAGTAATTGTATAAGTAAGTTGTAAGTTTGTGAACACATCTAAAGTAATTGTATAAGTAAGTTGTAAGTTTGTGAACACATCTAAAGTAATTGTATAAGTAAGTTGTAAGTTTATGAACACGTCTAAAGTAATTGTATAAGTAAGTTGTAAGTTTGTGAACACATCTAAAGTAATTGTATAAGTAAGTTGTAAGTTTGTGAGAAACCATAGTTTTCCTTGTTCATTTCTACTGTCTGCTAGTCCTCTATGACACTGTATCTATTTCTTCCCATTATAAATATGTGACTTAAAGGTAGAAGTGACTTCTTTGTATATCAGCTTAATAATTATAGTAGATCTATAATAATACAGATAGGAATTTCATTTGGACTTAGTGTTCATGACAGAACTATTATTAGTGAACATAGATATCATTATGCCTGTTTAAATTTGACCAATCAACGTTCGTGATTACCTACAGTCACGTGGGGCGTTAGTGTCCAACTGGAACGAGTAATTCGACTTTGATATTTGTCAGTACAAACAGGATGACTAGGTCAGCGTGACATTGTGAGGAATAATTTCTATTTTTGTCATTACTTCTTGTTTCTATAGATTACCGTTGACCGTATCTGCACCTCAATTATTGTTTTGTGTTTAATGTGCGAGTTGTTGAGCAAACATTGATAACGATTCTTCCATGGAATACTACGTAGACGAGTTTGAGCATAGTTACATATCATCACATTATCACATTTCACATTCAAGTACTTGTATAAGTAAGTTTGTGAACACATCTCAAGTACTTGTATAAGTAAGTTTGTGAACACATCTAAAGTAATTGTATAAGTAAGTTTGTGAACACATCTCAAGTAATTGTATAAGTAAGTTTGTGAACACATCTCAAGTAATTGTATAAGTAATGTGTAAGTTTGTGAACACATTTAAAGTAATTGTATAAGTTAGTTGTAAGTTTGTGAACACATCTAAAGTAATTGTATAATTAATTTTGTGAACACATCTAAAGTAATTGTATAAGTAAGTTTGTGAACACATCTCAAGTAATTGTATAAGTAAGCGTGTGATCCATGCATGTTTTGTTTTCTTTTGTTACAGAATGTTGTTTTAATATCTGTGAAGTTGGTAGGGAATGTAGTACTACGTCTGTAGCATTTTGGAATTTTGCGCTCCTCTTTCAAGTAATTTTAATTTTATCCAATGACATGTTACGTGTACTTTTTATAATTCAGAATATGGTAAAGTTTATGGAGTGAAAGTCTACGATATACAGAAAGCGTAAAATAGGTTGTTTTGACTGAGTGTGAATATGTGGAGGTCAGAATTATTTGGACCTCAAACGGGAAAGTGGGTATCTACTTTTGATGAGCAATTAAGTGAAGGTAGATCAAAACGGATTATTTTCTCATCTCGTTTTTGACAAGGATCTCATTATGTAGTTATCTACCTTTACACTTATGTAAAAATGAGCATGCCTATGTATAGGTGATAAGTGTGTTCACAGAATGTGGGTGTAAAAGATGTGTCACGAATGTTAATTAGTTCTAGACGTATTCATTAATGATATTGATTAATAAAGCTAAACAAGGTAAAGGTGGGTGGTGCCTCCAGACTGAATGTACTGCCATGCAAACCCAAGACTTTAGTGCTTTTCTTCTGATGAGATGTTCTGTATTGACGGTACCTTCTGCTATAGTGAAGACTTCTTAACGTAACCGAAAACCACCCTTGGCTTAAAAAAGGTAAAACGTTTTGTGCTTGTCTGAATGATTAAGATTTGTATATTATGATAATATTTTGTTTCGTTATTATAAATTTGTCCAATTCTATTTATTTCCAGGGTTCCAGCTCTAACAGTCTGCTTGTGTACCATATTAGTAGTTGATGGCTACTTGAGTCTAACAGTCTGATGTGCACCATTCTAACAGCTAATATAAAATACACTTCCAGACGGGACCACGTAACGAGTGGTCGACAGTGAGCTGCAGATAATGACTGATTTAAATTAAAATTATAAATCATGGCTAGAATGCATTCCAACACACAACCTTTACCTGCACATTTTCTACTGTACACAGGGGAACGTTAACACAAGCGTCCTTGAATGTTGAGTTGTTCATACGTGTGATGAAGTTCTGACGTATCACATCGAGTGACGTGTTGCACGTGCCAGTGTAGTAAAAGACGTCCGAATTAAGTCGAATGTACCCAGGTCTCAAGGCAACTACGCAAAATTAAACAGTGAGTTGTGTGTGTGTGTGTGTGTGTGTGTGTGTGTGTGTGTGTGTGTGTGTGTGTGTGTGTGTGTGTGTGAGAGAGAGAGAGAGAGAGAGAGAGAGAGAGAGGAGACAGACAGACAGACAGACAGATACAGAGAGAGTCAATGTTGAATAATGAATCAATAGAATTCTTTCTGCCATACTGGCATTCCAACTACAGCATTAAAATGCATGTATATTTAAGACCTCGCGTTTCTACTTCGTTATTGGTTAATTTAATGTGTCTTCAGCACGTGCACATCGGCTAATGCATGAACATTTACATTTTAACTTACTGCAAGTAGCACACTTACATGAATTGTGTATTCTTAGTCATAAACGAATTCTACATGGAATTTTAATAATACTAGACCTGGATGACGGACTGAGTATAGTTACAGAAACGAAAACAAAGCTATGACCTGGTGTGACATCACAAATTCAGATGTAAATAATATCTGGCAGACGCACAAATATAATTTAATACTTATGAGGAGTAATGATTTAATAAGAACAAGTCATGGTGTTTCTTTAATGTATTAATTTAACCTCACTTCTTTTCCATTATTGTGGATATTTATTCAAAATTAATTAGTCTGCCTCTTCATTCTGTTTTAAGAAATTTATAAATCGATTGTGATATAGACTGCTGAACGAAAGAATTGCAAAGTGGATATTTGATTTGAATCAGATGAAGTTCAATTCTAAATTTCAAAACGCGATGTTACAGCAGTCTGGATCTGAGACAAGCTATCCGTTTTTGAGATGCTGAAAGACTGGGTGGTGTTCATGCTACCTACATCTATTGACACACCACCACATGACCTTTATCTATCTATCTATCTATCTATCTATCTATCTATCTATCTATCCATCTCTCTCTCTCTCTCTCTCTCTCTCTCTCTCTCTCTCTCTCTCTCTCTCTCTCTCTCTCTCGAATTATTGTTATGATGACATTGTGATGGTGGTTGTTGTTCTTGTTGATGATGGTAAAGACAATTCTGAGAACGATGGTAGTGATTTGTAATACCATTGCAATCTGGGACTGAATCCGGGCTCCAGAAGCCTCCAGAATTTGTGCAGTAGAAATGGCCGTCAGTTGTGGCAGGAACATCAAATAAATCATTGCATGACATCATGCAGTCCCAGCCAAAGTTACCTAGGAGACATGACAGCGCTCCATGTTTTGGTGCCTTAAGGTCCGGGCACGTTGTCACTGTAACATAAAAACGGTTTACAACGAACACCACGTACATTACACTTATAGTAAATTCACACCTATATATTATCTTGCCTTTTGAATTCACACCAATAAATCATCTTGCCTTTTGAATTCACACCAATAAATCATCGTGCCTTGTAAATACACACTAATAAATCATCTTGTCTTTTGAATTCACACCAATAAATCATCTTGCCTTTTGAATTCACACCAATAAATCATCTTGCCTTTTAAATTCACACCAATAAATCATCTTGCCTTTTGAATTCACACCAATAAATCATCGTGCCTTGTAAATACACACTAATAAATCATCTTGTCTTTTGAATTCACACCAATAAATCATCTTGCCTTTTGAATTCACACCAATAAATCATCTTGCCTTTTGAATTCACACCAATAAATCATCGTACCTAGTGAATTCACATTCATAAATCATAGTGCCTAGTGAATTCACTTTAATAAATCATAGTGCCTAGTGAATTAACATTCATAAATCATAGTGACTAGTGAATTCATATTAATAAATCATCGTGCCTAATTAATTCACACTAATAAATCATCGTGCATAGTGAATTCACAATAATAAATCATAGTGCCTAGGGAATTCACAATAATAAATGAGCGTGACCTTTGACATCATCGATTTCTTGATGGAAAGATGGAATTAACATTAATAGTTTTTGTTCACACAACGCTTGATCACACGAATCATCAGACCTCGAGACAGGAATGAGTGCAAGTTATGTTACTTTTGATATATACTACACATTATGATTGGCAATGATTGATGCAAGTTATGTTACAAATTAAAATTCTTATAACTTTATCTTGGTCATGTCATCTACTTGGTACTCGCTCAAAATGCTAAAATGAACTTACATTTTTCTGGACTGATGATCCTGAAATTGTAAAGACTGTAATGTACCAGTACTAGTCTGGAATTTTTAAAAATTGTAATGTACAAGTAGCAGTCTGAAATTTGTAAAGACTGTAATTTTAATGTACCAGTACTAGTCTGGAATGTTTAAATACTGCAATGTACTAGTACTAATCTGAAATCTTTAAACACTGTAATGTATCAGTATTTGTCTGAAAGCTATGACTACTTGCGATGAAAGGACATACCTCTGCACTCAGGCTTGACAGCACTCGGTCCTACCCAGTCCCAGTACATACTGGGTGGAAAGGTCGAGTCATCACGCTCACACGTAATTGTGCCTGGACCAACCAACGGGTAACCTTGGGTACAGTTGAGCGTGCACGAGGCGCCGTAAACATTGCCGTTGGGACACGTGTAGGTCATGAGGGTCATGGTTCTGTTCGGTAGCTCCAAGTCCGGTGTAGTACAGGTTAGAGCTGAATGTGTGTCAATAGAGAAGTACAGAGATAAATATAAAGTACTGACTTTAAATACGATAAAAAAAATATATATTTATTTCCATTTTACAAATTAAACAAATGTTAATCAGAGACTTTTTATTAAGTTAGAGAAAAACAGAGATCTATTTATATGGGGACATTTCAATTTAATAGTTAAGTAGGTAGGTTTCCTTTTTCGAAACTGTGAAACGGTGCTGCATATTAAAAATAAATTCAATTTAACTTAATACCTAGATAGACTGGTTTCCTCTTCTGATATATGTGAAACTCTTGTTTGTGTAGGCATGTGCATCATTTCTTACGGCAATTTACATCAAAAGATGAGGTTTGTAAATTATTCTGACTTCCACATGCATTCAAGAGAACCCAAACATATTGTCACTACACCAGGCAATTTGATTTTAAAATATGTCGGCATCGTTCGAAGTTATTGATGTTAATATTTTTTCAGATAACATTTAATCTTTCGCGTGGCTAAATACATTAAATCGAACTATTTTAATTAAATACACTCTATATCATAACAGCAAGAGAATACACAAAACCAGTTTAAAGGACTAGGTCCTAAATCCTACCACACTACTGAAAGTTATATCTGGTGATGTATGTTTCAAGTGACAAACATTTCTTGCTGTGTAATATTGAATTAAAAGTATTCATTGTGCTTACTGCTGACTGTTACAGAAAATTGACAGCTTCTGTTATTCCCGAAGGCATCTGTAGCAGTGTACGTCACATACGTCACTCCAACTGGAAAAGCCGATCCGGAAATGATATTGCTTACAGGATTGATGACGTCACCTGAGTTATCAGTGACGTAAGGCGGATCCCATTTGACTAAGGTTTGACGTCCAAGACGAGTGGCGCCGATTTCTATATTCCCGGGGCAGCCGTTGACAAAGACTGGCGGTTCAATATCTGTCAGTCAATAGTACATAATTTAAAATGAGTGCAAGAAACAAAACATAAAAATAAAAAATAGTATAATAGCTGCACCATTCAATAACTAATGTTATTATGTGCATTTACCATATAATAATGCATGATATGATATAGCTGTACCATTTTTTTTCTTCCTTTCCAACTGTACATGTTGCTTGCCTGCAGGGAGACACAGCGCATTCCGTTTTTCAAAGAGATAACATAGACTTGCTAATTGTGTCACACCTGTATGTTCATTGTGTCACAGCTGTATGTTCATTGTGTCACACCTGTATGTTCATTGTGTCACACCTGTATGTTCATTGTGTCACACCTGTATGTTCATTGTGTGACACCTGTATGTTCATTGTGTGACACCTGTATGTTCATTGGGTGACACCTGTATGTTCATTGGGTGACACCTGTATGTTCATTGGGTGACACCTGTATATTCATTGTGTGACACCTGTATGTTCATTGTGTCACACATGTATGTTCATTGTGTCACACCTGTATGTTCATTGTGTCACACATGTGTGTTCATTGTGTCACACCTGTATGTTCATTGTATCACACCTGTATGTTCATTGTGTCACACATGTATGTTCATTGTGTCACACATGTATGTTCATTGTGTCACACATGTATGTTCATTGTGTCACACATGTATGCTTATTGTGTAACACATCATTATCCGGAAAGGTTTTAACATTCTCGTGTTCTTCCTTTTCGAGACACGTGTAGAGCGTCTGTTGCAAATCGAACGCGCGTGACAGTACATTGCAACAGGATAGCCATCGCCAGCTACAGCTACGACAAAGATGTGTGTTCGGCTCTCATATCGTCACATTGATTAATTTTAACTTCAAATGGCCGAGTTTTTATAACGTTCAACACTTTCACCACACATTCTAGGACCACATCTGGAGCTTTGCTTCGTATGAGTGCCTGCAGTCCTCCATGATAGCCGGACAGAGTGACCAACATACGTCGATGCACTTTGTCCACTCTCACTGAATGTCAAGGCTTTAACCTTTGTACCTCCAGTAATATGTTTACAAATGAGAAGGTGTTCCACATGTTTTACCATCTATGAACCGTATGAAACCAATCAAATGGGGGTGGGGTGGGGGCTACTATGAATTGTCTCACGTTAACATTTTCGCCTCAGTTTGTATGAAATGGCAAGCGCTAACGCCTATCGTGAGAAAACTCGCAGCGGAGGTGGGGGACAATTCTCTTCCCTCCCCTTGAAAATTTGGAATGCAGCGCCCTAGTTGGTTAGCCGCTTTGGGAAACACTGACTTATTATCTATAACCGATATTATTCCATGTAATAAGTACCTAGTCTATAATCCATATTATTCCATGTAATAAGTACCTAGTCTATAGCACATATTATTCCATGTAATAAGTACCTAGTCTGTAATCCATATTATTCCATGTAATAAGTACCTAGTCTATAACCCATACTAGGAAGAGTATTCCTAAAAACTGAATTCATAAGCCCTGCATGATTGTATATCTTAAGTCTAAAAATATCAAACAACTGATATCTACCAATGTATGTTTAATACGTTTTGCCTCCTAAAACAACAATCTATCGTGTGGTCAGCGCTGTAGTACACCCTCCAACTTCAACAATGTGGACGCAAGCTTTTTGTATTTAGGAACTGCATATTATGGATAATCGTTATATTTTTTATAATCTACCATTTGCTTACCCTTAAAGACTTCTTTATGCAATTTCATAATAAAACACAACGTCAAGTTTTGCGTCTGCATTTTGAAACCAACACAAAGAACGTTACTTTACCTGCACAAGAGCCAGGCTGAGACCACGAGCCATTTTCAAGACACTTAATCTCTGCAGGAATCCGAACAATGTAGCCAGAGTCACAGGTCAAAGTGCAAATGTTCGGATAGTGATGCCCATTAGTACAAACGAAATCAGTATGTTTAACCACCGGTAAAGAAGGGCAAGCGATAGCTGTCAACAGGAAAAAAAATATTTACATTTATAATTATTTAACAATGCTTTTATTTTGGCTAAACGACCATAGCTACACACACACACACACACACAACATTGCCATTATTGCATTTGATATAAAAGAACAAAAATTATCTTTAGATATAATTTCGACACACGGTCACACAGATACAGAAATACTGAATATGTAGAAAGGAGAATTCACACATGTTTAATAGCTGGCAATAAATAAACTGGGTTTCTGTGTGTCTGTGTGTGTGTGTGTGTGTGTGTGTGTGTGTGTGTGTGTGTGTGTGTGTGTGTGTGTGTGTGTGTGTGTGTACTTGCGTTGATCTTCATGCAATAAAAGTCCTCGGGTTACTATGAATCAAACCGATGTGGTCACAGAGAAAGGGACCACTTATAGATGTTTTCAGAAATACCTTTGCATTTGGGCAATGGAGGGTCCCATAGCTCCTGGTCGGTACACTTTGAAGTTGAATTCTCATCTGTAAGATAACCTGTATCGCATACCACCTCACATTTAGAGCCCTCGATGTACCCGTGCGAACATGACACGAGGCCATTTCTTGGGGGCGATGGGTATGGACATTCCCTAACTGCAAAACATAAACTAGATCAGGAAAGTGTCTAGATGACCCTATTACAACTTAAACAGACAAAACAATATAGACAAATTCTTTACAAACTAATTAAAAATGGAATGTGGAAGTTATGTGATTTCACTTATCTGATAAAACATTTGATTACCCAACTTCTACTACTACTACTACTACTTATACTACTACTACTACTACTACTACTACTACTACTACTACTACTACTACTACTACTACTACTACTACTACTACTACTACTACTACTACTACTTATACTACTACTACTACTACTACTACTACTACTACTACTACTACTACTACTAATGCTGTTGCTGCTGCTGCTGCTGCTGCTGATAATAATAACTAATAAGAGCTTTGGGAAACATAACATCTGTGTTGGAAGGCTAACTGAATAAACTACCGGAAAACCAGAGACTTGCCACCAGTACCCCCACCATAGAAGTGTTCACCTCTTCCATAAAACTATGGGTCTACCCAGAATCTTGGTAAGTTTCAGAGACTGGTTTACAACACAGTAAAAGTTTCACGAAAGGATGAATAATATTATAATGAATAGAATGCAAAGCATTAATGCTTTCTCTATTAAAAGTACATTTTCTGGCAAGACTAAAAATCTGGGACCAATAGTAATTTGTTAACTCTAGCCTTACATAGGTTTATATGTAAAACAACAGCTTACTAATATTGTATCTATGTGAAACTTTTAATTATTTTAAAATGTACCCAATGTAGCCATTCGTTTGATTAAAAAAATAAACAAACATTTGCAGAGAACGATTTATTTTATTGATTTCAGTTGATTTATAAAATTATTTACTTTAATATTGTAAATCAGTACGTCTATGTAAAGAATAAACAACTGACTCAAAGCTCATATAGGTACAACTTGAATGAATTATTCATGCTTAAAATAGTTTTATTTCTAATGTATTCCGTATTACTCAATGTCATTTCTAAAAAAAAAAAACTATAATCACAGTTTATTCTTTTCGCGTTACTCAACTTGGAATGAACTACCTTAAGAATTGAAAAAAGTGTGTTCTTTAATTACAATTATGTGAAATACGTCACGGCAGCTTTTACGTTTGATTTAGCGCATGGCCAATGTCAATTCTGGTTCACAGCTGTTTTGTATTAATAATAGTTTATTTTTCGAGGAGTATAATTTAATAAAGTTTTAATTATCATTTTGTAGCCATAAGTGATTGCAGGTATACAACCTCCAGAATAACTAATATGTATGATGTTATGGTTTATTAAAAGTGTGAAATTGCTGGAGAGATAAATAATAAAATAATTAATTGTGCTTGTTGATAATCTTTATGCATCTTAATCAATTCTGTGGCATTATTAGCGGCACTCTGAAATAGGAATGCTTTAAGAATAGTCACGTGATTGATGTATCAGATCGTAGGTGATCAATGGAGATAAACTATCGATATTATAAATTATTTATAATTATTAAAATAAAATGTCTTGTCAGTGTGGCAGCAGAATATTTTACAAACGTGTTTCTGTGCACAAGGTTCGATGACCGTTTGATATAATTGCCTTCAGTGATGCATTAACTGTACACTACTTTTTTTTTTAATCACCTGTATTGCAGATGATTTATACGTCATTAAAAAATAATTTGTATTCCAAAACTCACATCCCCGATTTCGTAATAATTTGTTGTTTATAGAATCTATGAGAACAGAATGACAATTTAGTGATCTATCAATGACGTACATATATTGACATCTATAGAATCTATAAATATAGAATGACAATTTAGTGATCTGTCAATGACGTACATATATTGACATCTATAGAATCTATAAATATAGAATGACAATTTAGTGATCTGTCAATGAAGCACATATATATTGACATTTATATAATCTTCAAGTATAGAATGACAATTTAGTGATCTGTCAATGCCGTACATCTACTTTAACATGTATAGAATCTATAAGAACAGAATGACAATTTAGTGATCTGTCAATGATGTACATATATTGACATCTATAGGATTTGTAAGAATAGAATGACAATTTAGTGATCTGTCAATGATGTACATATATTGACATCTATAGAATTTGTAAGAATAGAATGACAATTTAATGAACTGTCAATGACGTGCATCTACATTGATAACTACGAACCTTCCCATTTTATCGAAATGTGCATACATAATTAGTTCAAATGCAAAATAGTGCCTACAAGTAAACATCCTAAATGAACGTACTAATTAAACAGTAAACAAATTATCCAAGGTGCAAATAGATAGGTGGGATTTTACTAACCTAGTACCGTTATGAGGAAATCACAGCTGTTGGCGTTGCCGCTCTCATCAGTTGCGGTGATTTTGATTCTGACATTTCCTTGCCCTATTAAAGATCCTTTTCGTGGATTGCTGGTCAAAGTGACATTCAGACCGCTGTTGTCCGTGACTCTCGGATCTATCCAGGTGAGAGGCACAGGTGACTTCAGGGGTCCTGAATAAAGTGTTTGGTCGACAGGACAACCGTCGACAAACGTGGGTGGTACAGCATCTGGACACACATCAATTGCTATTTCAAACTCGTGATATAAAGCCTAAATAGGTTATTAAAGTAATAACTTGATTTCGTGTTATTATCTGATGAACTATTGCTTCATGTTCAGAAAAACTCACTTTACGTCACGCTCGAATAAAACTATCAATAACTGCTATTTTCTTTCACAGTTCACTAGTCGGTAGCAAGGTAAGAGAGTTTTAGTCACTCTCTATCAGTTACATAAAATTACATTTGTTTGAATGTCAGCTTAAATTGCAGAACATTAACACGAATAGGTATTTTCATAGTTTACAGAAGAATTCCAGGCGTTGCTTAATTAATGGCTTGTTACGTTGAGGTAGTTAAAGTAGACAGAATGCGTATTTACGGAGATTAATGGCTTGTTACGCTGATGTCAAAGTAGACAAAATGAGTATTTACGGATTAATGGCTTGTTACGTTCAGGTTGTCAAAGTAGAGATAATGAGTATTTACGGAGATGAATACACATATAAATCAAACGTAATCGCCAGTATAACTGCAGAACCAATATTATTCACACAGGTGATAGCATAAATGGAGTCAGTAATTCACTCAGGTATTGGCATAAACGATTGTCTCTGATCCGTCGATCAAACAGGTGTTGTCATAAATGATTATCTGTGTCAGTCATTCTGACACATAGAGTCATTAACATGACACCAGGACCATCTTTGTGATGAGCTATACGTCATTACGTAAAGTACAAAATGGCTGCTCTGTGTTCACGACCGACGGTTGTGCATGTAGTATTGTCATTGGTGTTCTTTTATGAACAACAAATCTTGTCATTGGTGTTCTTTTATGAACAACAAATCTTGTCATTGGTGTTCTTTTATGAACAACAAATCTTGTCATTGGTTTTCTTTTATGAACAACAGATCTTGTCATTGGTGTTCTTTTATGAACAACAAATCTTGTCATTGGTGTTCTTTTATGAACAACAAATCTTGTCATTGGTGTTCTTTTATGAACAACAAATCTTGTCATTGGTTTTCTTTTATGAACAACAGATCTTGTCATTGGTGTTCTTTTATGAACAACAGATCTTGAAGTAACAATCTTTAGCATATTGGCCCCATTAACAAACGATCAATTATAATCTGCATTATTGTATAATATAAACACAAGGGAAACCATTATAATTGAATTAATGCACATTGAAAGTCAAGTGACTGTTAATTTAAGACACGATCACTGCTATAAATAGCCTTACCAAGGCATGGGTATTTTGGTGAGAATTCCCCCGTTGAAGAGCACGTGATGAATGACACGGCCGAGTTCTGGTACCCAGTTTTGCAGTTTGTGACACAAAAGTTAGGGTACTTTGTGCCATAGGGGCACGAAAACACACCACCTTGAACTGTACCCGGATCACCACAATCTCTGGCTGGAAAAAAAAATGTGCATAAGTAATTAACAATTTTGATTAAATTCGCCGTTAACATTATGGGTCCCTCCATCCCTGTGACAATAGGTAGTTGATATTTAGAAATATATATGATGTAGAAAGTTCCCAGAATACTGGAAAATTCCTGGAAGTTCAACGCATTTGTTGTCACGTGTAGACAGGTGAAATGTATTTGTTGTCACGTGTAGACAGGTGAAATGTATTTGTTGTCACGTGTAGACAGGTGAAATGTATTTGTTATCACGTGTAGACAGGTGAAATGTATTTGTTGTCACGTGTAGACAGGTAAAATGTATTTGTTGTCACGTGTAGACATGTGAAATGTATTTGTTGTCACGTGTAGACAGGTGAAATGTATCTATTATTCAGTGAGTTGGGTATTGATTTATACTTTATTCGTTTTCAGGATAATGCACAAATGGTAAATTAAAGTGTGGTTACAAACACAAATAAAAACTCAAATGCATAAACATCTATGCAAACGGTCACGTGTAGATACATACTGACACGGTTACACATTCATATACATGTACAGGTAAATTATTAGTGTGTTCTATATGTTAGTAAGGGTGCGCGCGCAACATGAAAACTGAAAGTTATGTTAGTGACAATTACGTTTGCATGAAGGAGGTGGTGAACTCCATTGTCCGTTGCTCTCACACGTTATGGAAGAACTGCCTTGGAGACTGTAACCATCCTCGCATGTGAAAGTGCAGGTGGACCCATAAATCTTGTCAAGCGTACACCATTGTATGGTGTTTGCCTGATACGGTAACGCTGGACAATATGTAACTGGAAGTAAATGAAGACGTTACTTAAATAATGAGTTAATTATTATTTACAAATATATACAATTACAAATGATTAAGTGGGAAATTATTAAAATCAAACACAATGTCCCTTTCTATTTGTTTCATATGAATGATCTCCCTTGTTTTTATTTCATAATGATTTTATGATGTTTTATTATGTTTTATATTGCTTTGGAACACGTTGACAACAAACAACATTCCCTAAAAGGATTTAATTTCTTTTGTTTAAAACACGTTGACAACAAATATACTTCACTAACGGATTTAATTTCTTTTGTTTAAAACACTTCAAAACTGTTTCCGCATTAGGAATAGCACTTTAGTACTAGGATTCTTAACCTGGGATTCTTGGACACCACCACCGACTCCCCAATGGTCGATGAGGTTCGCGAAAGTGAAATATTCACAATATTTTCTACTCAGCTTATGTGTATTTGTCCATGGAAGGAGTCAGTAGCTTCCACCAAATTTTCATAGGGGTCATGACTCAAAAGAGTTTACGAACCACTGCAGTTTTATAGGATCATACATAAGCATGATAACATTGCATTGGCTCTTACTAATTTTCGAAAGTGTGTATCGATTCCAAAATATCCAACTTAAAGATGCCCCCCATTTTCTTCCGAAAATATCTCTTATGTACACAAAGAGTGAATTAGGACTTCATGAAATCATGCATTACTGAATCATTTGTATTAGAAATGTCTACTCTAAATCATGCATCACTGTATCATTTGCATTCGAAATGTATAGCTCTAAATCATGCACATTGCGTTCGAAATGTATATAAAACACGTGTTATTGAATAATCAACTGTGCAGAAATGAACTGAACGTATTCCAAGAGGAAGGTTGGCGACGAGAGAAGAAAACAAATTTATAGCAACACTAAAAGAAAAAAGTACCCTTTACAACAATGATACCATTGATCTAGAGATCTGCGGACACTTGATGTCTATTTGCATAACTTGACCTATCAGACTTTAAGATTAATTAAAATATTACATGTCCTACTTTTGTCACTCTTATAAGAAAACAGTTTACACATGAGTGTATTTTTCATCAACAATTTAATGCTGTTTTACTTATAAATGAGTACATCATTATATATACTCTCGATATAGAGGACTTTGTACTTTTTTCTGCCCTGGGGAAGAGAAGACAACTCTTTGAAGTAATGTGTTTCTACTGTGAGTGATTTTGGCATTAGTAAGAATAAATGCTAACCCTTAATGAAGAAATGCTGCAGAAAGGACAACATTATTCACATCTATTGATTTGAATTTACGAACAGCTTATTTACAAGACAATGACGTAGCCAATAGCAGCTTATTTACAAGACAATGACGTAGCCATGTCATTAGGCACACGACTTCTGCAAATAATATAAGTGCTTGCAGTCAACGGCTTCTACAAACAATTACAATAAATTACAATAAATTATTGATAACCCTCTGATTTATTCTGTAGTTACGATTTCCTGTGTTTAGCAGTCACAAGTTACATCGTTGAGGTTACATTGTCTTAGTACTCGTAACCTATAATAAACATAAATATACAATAGCCTTTGGACAGGAATAATTTTGTATTTTCAATAAGTATTTTTTTTATAAATTCAACAGTGACAGTTGAAGGGGTATATACATGCGCCTGTGTGTGTGTCACCTCAAGACACTCTTCCCTCGTTACGATTATAATTTATTAATTAATAAAGCATACCTAATTAATAATTTCTCCGACGCACTCCACTTATTTGCCTTCATAATCCACCGGAATAAATTGATACTGCACTTGCCCCAGTGAAATGCATAGCGCGTGCTGCGTGCTTTAATGTCTTCGGTTAACACACACACACACACACACACACACACACACACACACACACACACACACACACACACACACACACACACACACACACACACACACACAAATCCTGGACGTGCTGCAGTTTCACTATCATGACTGCCAAGTTTCTCTTGTTTTAAAATAAAACAGAATGTTACACTATTGTAATACTAATATCACTATCTATCCAGAGCCTCCGAAATAGACTGTATGATAAAACTGAATAAACCGATACGAAATAAGAGCAGTTATAACCGCTTACATATAATATCACATTAGCAAAGCTAACCCCGCTAACGTAGGCTAGAGATTAAGCAGTGTTTATGACTTAATAAAGACACATAGCTCTGAACATTAAACAAAGTGGTGCGATATAGGATGAGTTATCGTCCCTCAAATATAAAATATAAAGTCAGTAAAGTAATCCTGCTAAAGGTAGGCTAGAGATTAAGGAAACTCATAAGTTAATCAAGAAAACTAGGTCTGAACAAAATACAATTTCTTTGTCTTAGGGGATTGATGCAGTGAGACGCACGAAGTGAAGTGCAAAGAATGCACGCTTATTGTACACTATTGCATTATTTGCAGATGTACTTGAACATGTTAACACGAGTCGTCAGGCGAGAGGGTTTAATGTTTAATACTTGCATTTTCCAGGGACTTTCTGTGTATAGATTTTTTTTATTAATGCATGTAACCCGTTGATTGTTACATGTTCTTATCTCATAACTTAATATAAAAGAGAAAATTAATTTCACAATGCGTCTGTTACATGTTCTTATCTCTGACTTCCCATTACATAATATATAAGAAAAAAATCATTTCACATGTGTCTGTTACATGTCCTGATCTATGACTTTCCATAACTTAATATATAAGAGAACATTCATTTCACAATGCGTCTGTTACACGTTCTTATCTCTGACTTCTCATTACATATAATATATAAGAAAAATTCATTTCACAATGTGTCTGTTATAGTGACGCGTGTCGCAGTATATTTTAAATTAACAATTATCATTATATGGTCCTTTCGAAATGGATGCAACACTATGAATACAAATTATCTGAAGATATATACAGAAAACTCCTAAAGCGGAATATTTCTAGACAATAAAATAAAATTACCTTCGACGGTCACAGTGAATGTGCAGTAATCGGTGAGTGACGTGGAATCGCGAGCCTGGTATGTTACAGTGGAATCGCCTTCTTTGAAATAACTGCCATTCGCTTTTGCAGTCGTCAATGTAACACTGAAAGCATTTGATCAATTGTCAATGCTATTAAATACAAATGCATTATGTATTAAATAGCGGGACATCCATTTGTTTCACTATAATTTTGTTTTTCGCCAAATAAAATAGTCTTCGAGAAACTGACGACATTAACATGTGTTTCACCTGAGAAACGTTTTCCAACGACATGACGTATACAAAGAGCGTAAAGGTCACAACAACATGACGTATACAAAGAGCGTAAAGGTCACAACAATATGACGTATACAAAGAGCGTAAAGGTCACAACAACATGACGTATACAAAGAGCGTAAAGGTCACAACAACATGACGTATACAAAGAGCACAAAGGTCACAACAACATGACGTATACAAAGAGCGTAAAGGTCACAACAACATGACGTATACAAAGAGCGTAAAGGTCACAACAACATGACGTATACAAAGAGCACAAAGGTCACAACAACATGACGTATACAAAGAGCGTAAAGGTCACAACAACATGACGTATACAAAGAGCACAAAGGTCACAACAACATGACATATACAAAGAGCACAAAGGTCACAACAACATGACGTATACAAAGAGCACAAAGGTCACAACAACATGACGTATACAAAGAGCGTAAAGGTCACAGTGAAAATAATCAACGACATGACGTATACAAAGAGCGTAAAGGTCACAGACCAGTAAAGTTATCAGTGAAAGTAATCAACGACATGACGTATACACAGAGCTTAAAGGTCACAGAACAGTAAAGGTCATATAACAGTAAAGCTGTCAGTGAAAGTAATCAACGACATGAGGTATACAAAGAGCTTAAAGGTCATACAGACCAGTAAAGTTATCTGTGAAAGGAATCAACGACATGAGGTATACAAAGAGCTTAAAGGTCATACAGACCAGTAAAGCTGTCAGTGAAAGAAATCAACGATATGACGTATACACAGAGCTTAAAGGTCACACAAACCAGTAAAGTTATCAGTGAAAGGAATCAAACATATGTTCGATCGTATGGGTGACCAATGCACCCCTCCTTCCGTATGCCAAATAGAGGTTTGCGAAAATGGAACATTAAGAAGACTGAGCAGATAAGGCGACAATATAGGCCTATGTAGTGCTTCAGACAAATAAAATAAAAATCAGTTAAACTTTCATTTCTTTAATACTCGAAAATTGTTGTTATATGTACACCAGTATTTCTTGGAAATAAAATTAACACATACGTCTAGGTTTACAGAAATATACACTTTTATATCTCCAGTCTTTCTTTCTTTCCTTCTCCTATTTTCTTCTCTATATGCACAAAGCACATATACATCTACACATAAGAAAAACGCGTTGTACTCAAACAGTTGCACACACATACAAAGGCAAAGCTTATGATAGCATAGCTAATTATGCATTGCTAAAGAATTAATTATTAAGAGATATTCAAATACATTTAGACGTTTTGACGAAGGGGTGGAATACAAATATAATTATTATCGACTAGTGTGTGACATTCAGAAATGAAAGGTGATAACAAATTTCACAGCTAAAAGATGTTTTGATGGGTATTTATAATGATAACAAGCATATCAGTTTAGCGACGACTAATTTGTGGAATAAACGAATATACATAAATCCAGTAATTAGTCTCCTTGATAATATTAAATCCGAATACATTCTCTGACTCAGACACGTGTCCGACAAGTCAAAAACATTTCGTGACGTCATTTGATTCATACTTACGCTGGAGTTGTACCATCCGGGTCAGTCGCAGTCGGGGGCTTCCAGGAAACCTGAGCCTCCTTCATTCCTCTGGGAGCTCTGACGTTTACTGAGGGCGGGCATGTTGATCCGAACGACGGGGGGTGAGGAGGTGGGGGTGGGCGAGGTGGTGAACCTGCAAAATGTAATGTAAACATCCCAAAAATGAAAAGTGCAAGACTTAAGAATATTACATATTATATTTTTTCAGTATTCATTGTTATTGATATCTTGTTATGTGCCAGTGCAATTAAAAGAATATGAAAACGAGTTTTTAGATTTATTCTTAAAATCGCTTTTATAGATGATAGATAGATAAATAGATCTATAGATAGATAGATAGATAGATAGATAAATGTATAGATATATGTATAGATAGATAGATAGATAGACAGACAGATAGATGTATAGATAGATAGATAGATAGATAGATAAATAGATAAATAGATAAATAGATAGATAAATGTATAGATATATGTATAGATAGATAGATAGATGTATAGATAGATAGACAGACAGATAGACAGATAGATAGATAGATAGATAGATAGATAGATAGATAGATAGATAGATAGATAGATAGATAGATAGATAGATAGATAGATAGATAGATAGATTGATAGATAGATAGATAGATAGATAAATAGATAAATAGATAGATAGATAAATATATAGATAAATGTATAGATATATGTATAGATAGATAGATAGATGTATAGATAGATAGACAGACAGATAGACAGACAGATAGATAGATAGATAGATAGATAGATAGATAGATAGATAGATAGATAGATAGATAGATAGATAGATAGATAGATAGATAGATAGATAGATAGATAGATAATCATATATGAAATCCATAATCTCACATCGAAGCCAACTCAATATATACCATACTTTCTTGAATATGTCCGATCAAACTCAAAATAAATTATACTCAGTGATAAACACGTGCCCACATCTCTAATGAACTATCGACAGTTCTGAAAACGTACCCACACCTCTTATGAACAATGCTCAGTTCTAAACATGTGCCCACATCTCTAAAAATGTATCCAGTTCTAGCACGTACCAGCATAACTAATAATTATCGTTTCCAGTTCTAAAATATCGTAGCCACATATCGAATGAATCATATCGTTCAAAACCTGTACCAGCATAACCAATGAATCGTATCCAGTTCTAGAATCTAGTGCCCACAGCTCTAATGAATCATATCCAGTCCTAAGCTTGTATCCACATGAGTGTACCCAGTTCTAATCACGTGACATAGATAGTTTTCAACACTGCCTCTCTCTTGCTCTAAACGCGAGTTTTAAAAATATTTCAACAAACATATTTACAAATACAGGATGCAAATACTATTTGTAAACACAAAAGACACATTCAAAATGCACATCAACCACCGCCATTACCATCTATATTCTAAAGCCACATTGTCCTATATTGTATCCCGTTAATAATCTTAAATAATTGTCTACTCAAATGTCAAGGACGTACTTACACCACCACCAGCAACTCCAATTCCACCACCAGCGTTTGCGTCTTGAATCTGAAGAAAGTTCGTTTTTATTTCTTTAATTCTTTCCTTTAGATTGTTATTGGTATGTAATAAATATTTATATAATATATTATATTGCTCTTACCCTTTCATTTGTAGTGTTCAATAAATTTACATAATCTTTCCTTTAGATTGTAAACTGAAAGTAATAAATACACATACACTTCTTTAACCATTTCCTTTTTATTGTTATCTGTGGGTAGTAAAGTGCACTCACATTCCCTTAACCCTTTCCCTTCTATAGTCATAATACATTATACTTATGGAGAAAGATAATGTGAACAGGTTTCACAATTCCAACATGCAAATGAAATACCAAATGCAGTACTCGTATTGAACCCAATTTGCAGGGCAGCTTACTTGAATTAAGGAGATGTATCTAGAGTATCAAGTGAATATATCACATACATAGACATTCGTGTATTATAATGTTTACGGAATTATGAAATATACCATTAGTGATTGCCTATAAACAATTAGCAATATTGAAAACTAACCTGAAACCAAGGAAAGAGCACATTATATACAATAAACTAATTATAAAGCTAAATACTAAATTAATTTATTTTATATTAATTTATGAGTTATTAATAGCAGTAAATATCTTCCCTTGAATACGAGAATTCAAAAAAGATATAATGTTCTTAACTTTCATCACCATATCCATTGGGAATTAAGCATTATTTTTTTTTGAGGGGGGTGGTAATATGACTGAAATCTTTTATCATAGAATCTGCTTGTTAATGGCAAAAAATCATATTATGGATTATTAGAAAGAAATAATAGATTAAAAGAGTCTTAAATAAGCTTCCAATCCGAGAAACAGTGTGTTGGATCTAAAAAGAAAATTTCCAAAAGAAAAACGAAAAAGGAGAAAAGAAGCCTACAATCGATTGTACTTTATCTGTTTTGTACTCAGCTCCTGAAATGCATCAAACAACATGTCACGAGAAAAGCATGGAGCCAACATTTATTTTTATTTCACTGTTCATGAATTTACCACTTTGGTAAAAGGAGAACAACCCACTGATAAAAGAAGTGCGGTCGTAAGAGCGCACATAAGCGCTAACCCATGTATAAAAATATTAAATATTTTTTAATCTCCCCAAATTTCATTTAGCTTTGCACTGACGTGTGTAGACATAGTATATATGTATCATGTCATGCATAAAGATATATATGTTAGGATGATTTTATATATTGAGTGAATGCATTATATTAAACAAATGCGTGTGCATGTGTGTATACTTGTTTACGAGTTAAAGTAGTAAAGTTAACCAATGCCAAGAAGCTTACCTAGGTAGGGAGTATGCGCATTATACATCATGTGCACCAATGAAAGAAAGTCACAAGATGCAAACCTTCTATTCTTAAGAAAAGGATAAAACGGAGAAACTGAAGGGCTAGAAATGAGAGAGAGAGAGAGTCGAAAAACATCAAGACAGCAGGAACAACAGAAAATACTTTGAGATTCATGCCCGCTGCATATATATTGGTAGGAGTTCAGTTGAGAATTCCAGGTTGGCATTCAGTTGATGCCAAGTTCTATGGTATATTGAGCTGAGGACCTGATGCTGAGGTAAACTATTCAAGTGGACGAGGTATGTGGACCAGTCGGCTAGAACATTCAACGACGAACTGTTGATGTGTGAATTGCCCAAAGGACTACTACGATAACTGCTGATGAAAGATATGTGGGTGTCTGATAGACTCTGAGATCAGAAACTCATGTTACAATCCATATAAACATTTAAAAACAGAATAAGTAGTCCTATTGACCTTCATATTGAATGCGTTGATGTACGGATTCACTATTTTGTTAAATTGTAAAATATTAAATTTTCATATTTTTGTTATGCAAATAAGAGAAGTTGACTAATTATTAGTGAGGGGAAGACAGAAAGGACAATTGGTGCAGGAGTCAAATGTGAATTTTTGTATGCATAATTATTTGTTATTAGGATGGCGTGCCCAATTCACACAATATTGCACAGATTCATCTGTCACTATAGTTAATATCTAAACTGAGAGAAATAATTACGGAGACTGAAGAGTGATTTTGGAAATTAGTCTGTCATCAGCATAGGTGTTAAGTTAAAAATTAACAACTTTAAATCATCATGCTGAGACAGGGTCTCTAAACAAACACTAGAATGTAACAAACTTACGTATTCTGCTCCAGATTCCATTTATACACCGATAAACCTGGGTGGGGTCGTTTCTATGCTTGCACCGAGTTCCGTCCCCTGCATAGATTACATTCCCACGATGAAATGTGAACGTTGTTGTGCAGATGTAGTTGCTGTCAAATTTATTACTGAGTTGGCAGGACTGTTTCTGCAGTTGGTCATTCTGAAAGTGATTATGATGTGAATAATGGTAGTGTATATACTCAAATAAAAAAAATATTCATTTTCATACAGATATTGGTATTACTGAACGTATAATCTTGTACTTTTTATAAATATTTTTAATAAACAACAACGAAATGAATGGTTGTGGAAATAGCAACATATTGCTAGACAAGAGAAAGAATTGCAAAAATAAATTAATGCACGGGAAAATGGTGATAGTAATGTACTTCAGCACATTACAGTCAATGTCTCTACTGGATCAGATTTTAACAGCATATTACAGTCAATGTCTCTACTGGATCAGATTTTAACAGTACATTACAGTCAATGTCTCTACTGGATCAGATTTTAACAGTATATTTCGGAACGTATTGCATTGGTTTAGTGTGACTCATTAAAGCAACCACCTATCGTGGATCTTTACAGCACAGTTACAAACATTTAGATTAGATTTAGAAATAGATTTAGAAAAAGATTTAGAAATAGATTTAGAAAAAGATTTAGAAATAGATTTAGTTCTGTGAAATGTGTCAGAACCAGGGTCGTGCTCGTGTCAGAGTTCAAAGTCTGTAAAGAGTTGTACAACAAAATTTTTGCCTGGGTTTGTCACGCTTTGACTGCTGTGTAAAAGATAAATACAACATTGTGGCTGTCTTACGATAGAGAGAGTGTGCAAACATTTTTTAAAAACTTGAGTGTGCTCTAGTAAGACGACTTCTCATGCGTGGTTATCCCTCATTTATTTATTTAAAATTAATGCTACAGTGTATGTCCATTTATTTAATTGAAAGTAATGGTGCAATTCAATTTTCGTTTTATTTAATTGAAAGTAATGGTATATTTCTTGTTTTATTTATTTAATTGAAAGTAATGGTACAGTTCATGTTTTATTTATTTAATTGAAAGTAATGGTACAGTTCATGGTTTATTTATTTAATTGAATGTAATGTTACATTTCATGTTTTTATTTTTTATATTCTAACTGCGATCTATATTTGTAACGATACACAACGTCATAAGATCGTCTGGCTGTAGAAATAACACGTACAGAGCACAAAGGGAGAGAAGAAATAAATCAATACTTACTGGATTTAAAACATCATGTCCTTTAACTGGATGCTGTGAGAGGAAGAGTTGTGTGCCTTTGAAAAGAACAAACAAATTACACTACGTACTCTGTCATTTACAATGAGTGTGCGATGTGATTTCAAATATCATTCACGACAATATTTTAAACTTCATGTACGCTGATAATTCTGTCTATTATTTATCAAGTGTCTTCACAAATGTTCTTAGAATCGTCTGCAATCGATATTTGCTTGTTTAAAGAAAAAAATATCTTTTTAAGTAATTGGGTGCATTAAGTGACTTACGATAGAAAGAAATAGATAGATAGATAGATAGATAGATAGATAGATAGATAGATAGATAGATAGATAGATAGATAGATAGATAGATAGATAGATAGATAGATAGATAGATAGATAGATAGATAGATAGACAGATAGAAAAACACGGACACACTAATCAACCAGTAATGATCTATGCAATTAACTAAAGCTAAACTGAATTCAAGAGATACCAAAAAAGGCATGAAGCATTTTAAAATGTTAATACACCACAGGATGGAGGGAATTACTAATCTTAGTGAAATGTGTAGCGAAGGAAGATTAAGCTAGTTCATTACGACACTTCACCAGCGAGTGAAATTCAAGCAACACACTGTGAAAGGGACGAAGTGAATACGGCCATGTGATATAATTTTTAATAATACGTCTATTTCCGCTTTACGTCTTCATTTGCTTAATATAAAATTGTACTCACTAATATAAACAGTGAATGTGTACCAAATGATATAATCAACTAAACGAATTTTGTCGAATGAGATTATAGAGTGTTAATTTACTATTCAGACAATCTGAATGGGCATACAATTGCGTGGAGGCAGCGACTTAATCTTAATTTAATGAATAAAATCTTTTAATTGGGAAGAGTGAAATGATACATGAGAGTGAAAAAAGCGAACACGTTTAATTAACATACCTAATTAAATTCTGATTTATTCAAGAATGCTAATGTTAATAAATAGAAAACGTTTAATTAACGTATATAATTAAAATATGAGGTATTCAAGAATGGTAATGTTAATAAAGAGAAAACGTTTAATTAACGTATATAATTTAAATACGAGGTATTCAAGAATGTTAATAAAGAGAAATCGTTTAATTAACGTATATAATTAAAATATGAGGTATTCAAGAATGTTAATGTTAAAAAAGAGAAAACGTTCAATTAACGTATATAATTAAAATAGAGGTATTCAAGAATGTTAATGTTAATAAAGAGAAAACGTTTAATTAACGTATATAATTAAAATAGAGGTATTCAAGAATGTTAATGTTAATAAAGAGAAAACGTTTAATTAACGTATATAATTAAATTATGAGGTATTCAAGAATGCGAACGTCAATACAAGTATCTCATTTTGTACCCATATTTTATTTTAATTATTCAGTTAATTTTAAAGGTCTACATATTTATAATTATGCAATTCGGAGGCATAAATAGAACAGGAGTATCTCAATTTATTATTTGTAAAGTACAAGATTCTACATGCAGTACTGACCTATCTCAATTTATAATTTAAGTACAAGATTCTGAGGGTAGTACTGTCCTTACAGCAAGAGACCAGGCAGACATAATTATCTCCCATGTAGTAAATAACGGTTTCCACTCGGACGAGGTCACCTTGAGCTGAATTTCCTTAAGACTGAATAAAATGGTTGCCGCTCGGATGACGTAATAGTCACATATTTCAATTAAGCTGGTTGCGTACGATGGATGAAGGAATAGGTTATGACAGATCACGTGTATTTAAAAAATAAAACACTATATGCTTAACGTTATTATGTGAAATAATAAACTTTTGTGAATAATAAATTAAAGGCGGGCCATACAGAAACTGAAATTGTTGCATTAAAGTCCAATTTTATGGGAATAAAATATCCATTTAAATTTCACTTATAAAAGAGTCCCTCATACATATGCGTCACTTTACAAATAAATAAATGACGTCATTGAATTTAAGGTACACTAACTGCATTCCTAATATATAAAAGTATTTTGCAAATTTGGATTAAATAATAAAGAGACATGGGAAACAAATCAACATTCTAATTAAATACTACTACTACTACAACTACTGCTACTACTACTACTACTACTACAACTACTGCTACTACTACTACTACTACTACTACTACTACAACTACTGCTACTACTACTACTACTACTACTACTACTACTACTACTACTACTACTACAACTACTGCTATTACTATTACTACTACTACTACTGAAGATGACGATGATAATGATAGATAATAATATAACTTACCGAAAGCAAGGAGAAACGCTGTTATAGCCATAATAAATCTGTCAGAATAGAATTAAAATAAAACAATAATAACTTTGCTCCGTAATTTACGGGTTTCAAGCAATAATTTAAGTATTGAACAGACAATACGTTATTCAAAGTCTTTTGCATAAAGAAAATTGTGCCAGCTGTAGCCGTCGTTCAGTAAATAAAACGTAGTGCCATGCCCATGTTGTTTTCGCTATGAAATATTGTGCAGATAAAATAAGTTTTTATAGAAAACGTTCAATTCATTACGTTTAAATCGAATCCAGGAAGTAGATTTGAAATGAAATAGACTGGGGCTTGAATGCGGTTCTGCCAATCGAAAGGGCGGGTTGCTTTCAATGCAGTTAAATAAACAGTGGGACATAGACAAGCTGGCTTTAGAGCAGCTTCGGCATAATGCATTTAGAAATATATTCCAGGAAATAGGTGTCAAATGACAGTCTTGGATAGGGGTGGGACAACTTTCCTTCTGCTGATCTTGTTGGCTTTCTCTGTTAAGTTGCAATTTCCCTTGGGGCTATGTGAATTTGGTTTTCTTTGTTAAGTTGCAATTTCCCTTGGGGCTATGTGAATTTGGTTTTCTTTGTTAAGTTGCAATTTCCCTTGGGGCTATGTGAATTTGGTTTTCTTTGTTAAGTTGCAATTTCTCTTGGGGCTATGTGAATTTGGTTTTCTTTGTTAAGTTGCAATTTCCTTGGGGCTATGTGAATTTGGTAATTTTGTTAAGTTGCAATTTCCCCTGGGGCTATGTGAATTTGGTAATTTTGTTAAGTTGCAATTTCCCTTGGGGCTATGTGAATTTGGTTTTCTTTGTTAAGTTGCAATTTACCTTGGGGTTATGTGAATTTGAGGAGAACAAATTGTTAGACAAACGATATTTTCTCATCGTGGATGCGGAGAGAAAGAAAGAAAAAAAAATATTTAATGAGCTTTCTTGTGATCTGGATTTCTTTTTACTGTGAGAGAAACAACGCATTTTTTACCCTTTAAATTGATAATGTTAAAATACTCGTATTATTTTTAAATATTATGATCAGTACACTTCGTTATTTATAACGTATATTTATCTAAGGTTTCGTTTAAATAACATTTCAATAATAAATGTAAAATGCCATGTGTACAGTGATGGATATTACAAAAACATAAAATGTCAAGGACTACTGTGTAGCAATGTCAAGGACTACTGTGTAGCAATTTTAACCGTAATACAGCGATTTCAAGATGTCTAAAATAATCAAATTGTTCGCATTCTGTTCATGGTTAGATATTTATTGTTTTCTCTATCTTAATTGCTCACAACAGGTGAAATAGGTCCGTTTTTCTTGTTTGATCTATGTATTTTTAACATTTTCCTATTCTAGGTGAAAGTGTGGGGATGTGATTAACACTCTAACTAGTGCAATGCACTAGTATTTGAGGTATCCATCCATCCATCTATCTATCTATCTATCTATCTATCTATCTATTGATCGATCGATCTATCTATCAACCCACACATCCATCCATCTACCCACACACACACCCATCCATCCATCTATCAGTAAATATGAAATTTGTATGTAGCAGTTAGAGAAGCACCCACACACGGATGCACGCACATACACGCACTGATAAGCTACGCCTTTTATTTTACTTAATGAAATGATTAATTTATTATAGGATGAAATTATTATTATTATTATTTTAAATAGCCGTTTCTTCAAATGAATGATTTAGTATTTCATTATTGAACTTATTTATTTTATTTGACTGCTCGCTAAAGTTGTCTTGATCGACTGCTTGCTAAAGATGTATACTATTAATGCATGTGACATGTTGTAAGTGACTGATTTTAGTAAAATTTAAATCTAGTAAAATACTGCTCTGCTCACGTTAGCTATTCGACCAAAGATTATCTTTCAAACCTGTCCCGCAACAAGACCGTTAGCATTATTTCAGGTTCAAAGTTCAGACACGAAGTAATTCTGTAGGAAAGGGAATGCACTCTCCCGTGAAATGCACTGGTGGAGACTTTTATGTTCTAGGCGCAGTGATTTTACTCTGATAGTTCTGCGGATATAAGTAAGAGTCATTACCAGTCGATTTCAAAGTCACCCCTCACCGCCACCCCACCCCCCCACACACACACACACTAAACGTACTTTAGAATTCCTTTTTTTTTTTAATCTCACAAGTGCCTGTAGGCAAGAGAGGAGACATAAAAGCTGTGACGTGAGAGTGTGTAGGGCAGAATTTGATTCATGTTGGTACACGATATTCTCCCTTACAATTCATTCATTCAGGACAGTCAGGGTACGTAACTTAGGAGTAAATGTTAGAATAGCTATAATTAGAATATAAAGAATTCACTACTCGCAAACAAAACATAGCCTAAAACTAAAGCATAACTTAGTCAAATACAATTTAAAAAAAAGAGTAAATAAGCCTGTTAGGTATTATTCAAAAAATATATTACGAAAATAAATTAGTGGACTAAAGTTGATGAAGATAATATGAACATTTATTTGTTATTTAGAGTTATTACAGGAGCACCTAATGGTTATTTAGTATCTCTATCATTTGAACTGTTAATGCTCGACAAATCAGTACAGTAGTTAAGGCCATATAGAGGAGTAAATTTGCCTATCAATACTTCTAAACTTAATTGTTATATAAATTGTTAAATGTTAAAGTGACCCGACCCGAACTTACGCTGATATTTTTAAGTGTCAAAGTTTTTTTGGAAGTAAACAACTCAATTGGAGGATAGGCTAGAAATTGATTGTGCAATATAAACCAGTTCCATCTAGATGAGTAGATTTTTCTGTCTCATATGTGCTCATATCAAACTCATCCAATGGGGATGGACCAGAAATTTCTTAGTTGAAGAAAGTACTCTATTTTAATCACTTTGAATCTGAACATATCTCAAGTCTGGTCATAAAGGCCATTACCTTATGGTAAGTTAACTGATTGATAAAGAAGGAATGGACTATGTTTGAAATTGGTTTATGGTTTGAATTGGAGAATGCATTATGCACTCGAACTATTATTGTTATGTTTATTAATTTGATTAAGTTGTACATTACACTTGTGTGAGTGTGTGTGAGTGTGGGGGGTGTGTGTGTGTGTGTGTGTGTGTGTGTGTGTGTGTGTGTGTGTGTGTGTGTGTGTGTGTGTGTGTGTGTGTGTGTGTGTGTGTGTGTGTGTGTGTGTGTGTGTGTGTGTGTGTGGTTAGAGATGAACTATGCCTGAAATTTAGTGCTGCCTTAATTTGACTTTTGCAGAGATGCAGGCCTTTTTGTTTTTACTTTGTTACATCATGTTACGGTGACTACTGTGCGTTACTAGGTTACATTTGTGAATCTGGTGTTGTCAACTTCTAACGTAAAACATGTTACTGTAAGTTGATTCATTTGAATTCTTTTCGAGAGGCAATACAGCACACATTTGTGGTTTGCGTTTGGTCTGGAGAATTCAGAAATTTTATTTTGAATGTTACTCATTGAGTGTTGAGTAAATGCACATAGAAAATCAAGAACATTCCTCCTGATGTACTTGATGGCGCATATAAAATTCAGGACGATTCTCTATGGTGTGCTTGGAGTGTGTGTCAAAGATTCTGTAACACTTCTGTAATGTGCCTCTAGAAGGTGCACGTGTGACCTTGCCCTAAAATGAAAGGCAGTGACCTGTCACAAACCACGTGACTGTGAAACACTTGCCAGCAAGAGCCGACATCTTTGAACAGGTTATGTATATTAATACTAATAATTTCTCTGAAACTCTACTCTCATTCATTTTCGCGATAATATCTATGGGCTCAATTATATATTATGTTAACTAACTGCTGATGTCTATGCTAGGCTAAACTGAATGATTGTCCATCAATAATTGAACATTGTTGTGAAGTGACGTAAATGGCAACGCTCTTTTGATTTTATTCATATGTTGTATATTTGATTGTTGATTTAATATATTTTTTTTAATTTATTGACTTTCATACACATATTTATCACCATATTTTAGAGAAAAAAGTCAGTGGATAGGGGTTCAGTTAGTAAGAATTGTTCATTAGTAAGAATTGTTCCACCTATGGAAATACTGTGTGACAGTAAATGTTTACCTTAATATTGTGAAGGGGAGAACACGTTTACAGCACCAGCATATCCACCGAGTGAGAGAGAAACGAGTGGTGTCTTCAGGAAAATTATTAATAACATAAATTAAAACTCTCATCACTTTTAATTAGCTATGGGCGATTTCATTTTCTGCGGATAAATAATTTTGTCACAGCCATTGATTTGGTATTCAAATATCAAAAAGTCCAAAGCAGTTTTGTGAAATTAAAATAAACTCTTTTTCACTGCTGTCAAGATTTGCTTGCCCTGCTACATGACATTGTGACTCACAATTAATATTCATTATCATAAATTTTTAATTTAAATCAAAATTATACTGAAGAGTTTCTTATTTTGTTCTATGGTTCTAAAGATGACGAATTATAGTGTCTGTAAAAGGGATATTGGCACCATTCCAAACTGAAATGCTATGACGTGTGTTGTCGAAAGAAGTCACATTGTACTAGCTATTCTTCAAATTATGCAGGAATTTCTAGGAATCCAGACGTCTAGTACACGTCAGGAATGGTTCTAATTTTAAATCTGACACGTGCCTGTAGATTAGTATTAAGCCAGAAGGAAGTTAGTGCTATTGTGAAAACTTTGTTTTATTGGACAGCAGAGAGCAAAGATAATATCTGTAAGGCAGGACTTGGAAAGTTAGTGACGTCTTTGGACTGCTGTATTTCACATGGCAGAGTGCACTGTGCCGTCTTCTCTGGAAGCACACACTGTTACCTATTAAATGAATGCACAATATTTGTTGGTTACGGCAAATAAAAAGTCGCTTCCATGTGTACAATTATAAAGAAAAAATGACTGAACATTATCTTTTAAGTGTAGTCTTAATAGGCTAGTGTTACTCTGCAAAAGCATAACTTTCGCTTTTGCATGTTTTCTTCTATATTCATACCAACCCACCACCACCACCAGATGTCGTCATCATCAGATCATCATTAAGAAGTAGTGATGGTAGTGTGGTCACTTCTAAAATTACAAATGAAGAACTTAAAATGTTTCTGTATAGATTACCTGTATGTATACAGTATTGGTCACTTCTAAAAATAGCAAATGAAGAACTTAAAATGTTTATGTATATATTACCTGTATGCATACAATATTGGTCATTTCTAAAATTACAAATGAAGAACTTACATTGTTTCTGTATACATTACCTGTCTGTATACAATATGGTCTCTAGGTAAATATTAGACTGTATACAATACTGGTCTCTCTGGTTCTGGTTTCTTTGACTAATTCCACTGCTTTGTCTGTGGTTATTAATTCTGCATCGAGTAATGAATGCATTCAATTAAGTGTGGAACTGTGAGTGCCTGAAGGTGCGTGTACTGCTGATCCTGTTCCACGGGGGGTGTTTGGAACCATATGTGATACTAATGAGCAAGTTGAGATTTATATGTTCTTGTGTCCTTTGCTGGGTGAGTAGGGTGATTGTTTTGTGGCTTTGGGGGCATTTGTTTTATAGCAATATTAATTCTAAGTGTGTGTGTGTCTGTATGGGTTAATATTGACCATGGGGTAATGTTTTAGTGAGCGTTTTTAGGAGTTAAGTTTGTGTATTTAGTAGGTTTTTGTTAATTGGTATGGAGGGAGTCGCTCATCAGTCCATTTGGTTTGAGTTGTTTCCCCTAGCCAGTCTCATTTTGGAACTTATTCTGTCCCATGTTGTGTTCTGTAGGGGAGGTGGGGGCTGTTGGTAGATTGTTCCCACGTTGTGTTCTGTAGGGGAGGGGGGTCTGTTGGTAGATTGTTTCCATGTTGTGGTCTGTTGGCTCATATTTTTAGTATTTCTTTATCTCATGTTTCTAAAACAGTTAATTGGCGTGTTTGTTTGTAAAGTTCGTTACTTTAAATATCGGGTAGGACTTGGGTACATATTTTGAGTGATTTGTTTTGAAGATTTGTAGTTCTTTTATTTTGGGGTTGTTAGTGTATGTACATGTTTCACTGCCATAATCTATTATGGAATTTATTAGTGATCTTGTGGCTGTTAACAGGGTGTGAGTGTCTGCCACCCATTCTTCTCCTTCGGTTATTCTATGTATATGTAATGTTTTACTGGATTTTTTATTTACGTTAGAGATGGGAAAATCTTGACAGTGTGATATTTTCCTCAATTATTATGCCTGTTAATTGTGATATTTTTCTCAATTATTCTGCCTGTGAATTGTGATATTTCCTCAATGCCTGTGAATTGTGTTTAAGAGTAATTTATTTTTGTTTGTTTTATTGTAAGCGTTACATAGATTTTCTTTGATTTGGTGAAGTATCTTGTCGTTTCCTTGTCACTTGTTAGGCCTACTCCCCACTGACCGTCGATTTTTCGGGGGTGCAAGTGGTAGGTATTCTCTTAGGCAGATACAAAACACTCATATATTTGTATATGTATGTGTGTGTAAGTGTGTAGGTATCTGCCTTTATGTGTGTTCCTGCCTACATACATGTATATACATGTGTGTGTGTGTGTGTGTGTGTGTGTGTGTGTGTGTGTGTGTGTGTGTTAAGTGTGTAGGTGTCTGCTTTTATGTGTGTTCCTGCCTACATACATGTATATACATGTGTGTGTGTGTGTGTGTGTGTGTGTGTGTGTGTGTGTGTGTGTGTGTGCTGTGTGTTAAATGTGTAGGTATCTGCCTTTATGTGTGTTCCTGCCTACATATATGTATATACATGTATGTGTGTATGCGTGTGTGTGTGTGAAGATATTCATTCCTTATATTTTATCACTTTAGAAACCTGCAATAATTTATACAGGAAAAAATACACTGCGTATGTCAAAGGCGCTTATTCACTCACTCAGACAAAAAAAAAATGCAATAAACAAATCTCAGTCCGTGTAAACCTTCACGCTCTGCTGACCAGGAAGTAAAATAACTTAGGAATATCTTACAGTGCAAAGTACGCTACAGCTGATCATGCTGACTTTCGTCATGAAATGACCTTGACACGATCCACAATAAATTAATTTGCATTTCTTAAACATGGAGTATTCGCTAGGAAAGAGTGTTGATCTGTTGTCGGTCTGACGTCACGTGACCAAGAGAAGACTTTCAAGAATATCAAGAAGGAAAGCTTCATTCATTTACTCTTTCTATTTTATTTTTTCAAGACATAATGCGCAATACAGCAAAAAAAAATATTTTAAAGAAAAGCCCCGCACAGTTTAGTAAAATACAAAGAGTACTCTTTCCTTTTCACCGGAAAATCACTCTGTGACTGTAGTAACGTGTAATTTATTTATTTGCTTGAAACCGCACTGCTTACCTAATGTATTTAGTCTTATTATAATGTATTTAGGCTGTAATGTAATGTATTTAGGCTGTATTATAATGTATTTAGTCTGTATTATAATGTATTTAGTCTGTAATATAATGTATTTAGTCTGTAATGTAATGTATTTAGTCTGTAATGTATTTAGTCTGTAATATCATGTATTTAGTCTGTAATATAATGTATTTAGTCTGTAATATAATGTATTTAGTCTGTAATGTAATGTATTTAGCCTGTATTATAATGTATTTAGTCTGTAATATAATGTATTTAGACTGTAATATAATGTATTTAGACTGTAATATAATGTATTTAGACTGTAATATAATGTATTTAGACTGTAATATAATGTATATAGTAAGAAGAATAGCGTTTAAAACAGTAGCATTTTCTATATAAAACATAATGTATTCAGTATGCAGCACAACGTACTGGGAATATAGCATGACATTAATTAGTTCTGAGATTACGTAAGCTTTCCTATTGCAATTTCCTATTAATAATTAAACTTCATTACTTCTCTAAAACCTTATAATCATGTAATTCAAAGCAGTGAAACAGTAACCCAATTAACTAATTAGGTCATCGCTAGATGCTCTTCCTAATGTCAGTGCTAAAAGAAATGTGCAAGCAATCAGTACGACTATTTAACACGCTTTTATTTCTTATTTTGAAAGTCGACATCAAATAGTTTAACATAATTGAGTTTCCAGTTAGAGGTTAATATTTTGTTACACTTTCCACATATTTACGTTTACGAAATTGGATGATTGGTCTCGTAGAAATTCTTGTTTCAAAGTTTATGTAATAACTCGTAGAGCCATGACCTAGACGTAACGTTTGCTAGTTATTGAATAATGCATAATTTCATTTACGTTAAAATCATTTTCGAATGTGTACCCTCTGTAATATTGTTGAGACAAATTTACCAGGAATATCCTGTCTTATCAGTACTTTTGCAAATATTATCCGAGTTGCAGTTTTAAACAATGCTTATCCGAGTTCTAGTTTGCTTGTTTGACTGCTAACAACGTTTACATGCTAGGCTGTTTGACAAAGTTTGACTGCTAACAACGTTTACATGCTAGGCTGTTTGACAAAGTTTGACTGCTAACAACGTTTACATGCTAGGCTGTTTGACAAAGTTTGACTGCTAACAACGTTTACATGCTAGGCTGTTTGACAAAGTTTGACTGCTAACAACGTTTACATGCTAGGCTGTTTGACAAAGTTTGACTGCTAACAACGTTTACATGCTAGGCTGTTTGACAAAGTTTGACTGCTAACAACGTTTACATGCTAGGCTGTTTGACAAAGTTTGACTGCTAACAACGTTTACATGCTAGGCTGTTTGACAAAGTTTGACTGCTAACAACGTTTACATGCTAGGCTGTTTGACAAAGTTTGACTGCTAACAACGTTTACATGCTAGGCTGTTTGACAAAGTTTGACTGCTAACAACGTTTACATGCTAGGCTGTTTGACAAAGTTTGACTGCTAACAACGTTTACATGCTAGGCTGTTTGACAAAGTTTGACTGCTAACAACGTTTACATGCGTGATTGCTTGACAAAGCTTACTCGCTAGATTGCTTGACAAGGATGGAATATTGTTAAAAGTATATTCCGTAAGTTGTACTGTACCGATTCGGGAAATAATAAATGTAATAAACTGCTAGTCTACGCATGAGATTTCTGTTTCCTTAAATGCTCGATGATCAAGGAGTACGTGTTTCTTTCAATGTTGGCAACATTCCAGACTGTCGGCGCACACAAAGGTTGAAGAAAAGTAACTATCCTGTATACTGGAACACGCCTTAAGCGCAATCTGTAAGTTTAAAGAGCTGCGTCACTATTGTATTTTAGACACGACAAACTCTATGCAAGCAATTCTACGAATACGTGAATGAGTCTCTGAACTCAAAGGACCCGAACGTCAGGACTACTTTCAGAAAAGATTTTGTTTTTGTTTGATAAAGTCATACCTGCTTTCAGGTAAGTGCTACGCGGACAAGGGAGGCAATGCTACTGAGATATATTTGATTTATTGATCCACAGGAATCAAGAATATCATTAAATAGATACTTATGAATTCAGTAGAAATATTAATAACGTCACTAGAATGCTAAATACCTCTCGGAATGGTGTATGTTGTATTTAACTCTGCAAGCAATCGTATTTTATTTGAATCAGATATAAAAAAACACGTCTGCGCATAAT
This sequence comes from Sinotaia quadrata, assembly GCA_028829895.1. Taxonomy (NCBI): domain Eukaryota; kingdom Metazoa; phylum Mollusca; class Gastropoda; order Architaenioglossa; family Viviparidae; genus Sinotaia; species Sinotaia quadrata. The sequence continues at coordinate 2,492,164 of CM054184.1, forward strand.
GTGTATAGATATCATAATGCGTTTGGTACGTACTATAATGAGTTCCGTACGTAGTATAATTTGTTCCGTACGTAATGTGTTTGGTACGTGGCATAATGAGCTCCGTACGTAATGTGTTTCGTACGTGATATAATGAGCTCCGTACGTAGCATAATGTGTTTGGTACGTAGCATTCTAAGCTCGGTACATAATGTGTTTGTAACGTGACATAATGATCTTGGTGTGAGGAAATGTATTTAGCGTATAACTATGTACCAATACATCATAATGTCAATAGTATGTAACATAGTAACATAGTGCACATATTATGTAGCATAATGTATTTACTATTCAGCAT
>CM054184.1:2497500-2610000 GCA_028829895.1 Sinotaia quadrata
TTTGGGGTAAGTCCACAATTCACAAGCCACATATCCAACGAAGTCCCTGATTTTGGGGTAAGTCCACAATTCACAAGCCACATATCCAACGAAGTCCCTGATTTTGGGGTAAGTCCACAATTCACAAGCCTCGTACACAATGAAGTCCATGGTTCTGATGGTAAGTTCACAATTCTCACATCTCGTACACAACGAATCCATGGATCTGGGGTCAGTTCCCAATTCACTCTAAATGTCGGTATTTTGCTTTGTTGTTAAATTTAAAATAAAATATATATCTCGGAGACAAGGTATTCAAACGAATATATACGGAATCGTGCAAATATTAATAGTGACGTTATGGAGTTTGCGCAAAATCATAAAATTTAAAATTAATTTGCATAACAGTTTAAATATGATTGTCTTCAATAGGAAATATCATTTCAGTTATATTTCGTTTCTCGTTTCCATTTACGAACACAGCACAATGAATGTTAAAAGCACCAATACATACCCGTGACCTTTTGTCCCCAGCAGTGAAGGTCATGTCTACATTCTTTTTTATTTCCGCTTTATATCAGGTGGTGATTCTGGATCCTCACCCCCAGCCCCGCCACCAAATCAAGCTCCCTCTTTTCAGTCGTGTCCAGGAGACATGTCGGTCCAAGCTGAATATGGCCAAACTGTGGCACGCGTAAATTGGACCACACCCACGGCTTCTGACCCCGACGGCGGGCCACCTACGTACGTCTTCACTTTTAATAAAACATTTGAGACATCATGGTAATTACCCTGAATCACTAGATTCCATTTAATCTTAACACAATATTTATGCCTGCATGATAATTATCCTCTATAATTAGCTTCATTGTAATCATAATGAAACATTTGATACATCATGATAATTACCCTATATAACTAGCTGCATTGTAATCATAATGAAACACTTGATACATCATGATAATTACCCTATATAACTAGCTGCATTGTAATCATAATGAAACACTTGATACATCATGATAATTACCCTATATAACTAGCTGCATTGTAATCATAATGAAACATTTGATACATCATGATAATTACCCTATATAACTAGCTGCATTGTAATCATAATGAAACATTTGATACATCATGATAATTACCCTATATAACTAGCTGCATTGTAATCATAATGAAACATTTGATACATCATGATAATTACCCTATATAACTAGCTGCATTGTAATCATAATGAAACATTTGATACATCATGATAAGGATCTGTATCAACAGATGTAATCTTAATAAAACATGGTGATGCCATGATAATTATAATTATCTACATCACCAGGTTCATTGCAAATGTATTCATGGAACTCCATATTTACCATTTAGCATTTACCCTGCTTAAATTAAATTAAACCAAGAAAGTTTATTTAAATTAAATTAAACCTTTAAAATGTACTTAAATTAAACCTTTAAAATGTACTTAAATTAAACCTTTAAAATGTACTTAAATTAAATCTTTAAAATGTACTTAAATTAAATTAAACCTTTAAAATGTACTTAAATTAAACTTTAATCATTAATTCAATAAAACTCTCATTATTTAATTTAAAATAAATCTTGAATCTTTATTTAAATTAGACCTTGAAACTTTATTTCAATTAAACTAAACATTTAAACTTTATTAAAATACATCGAATCCTTACTTAAATTACATGTTGAATATTTATTCCAATTAAATTAAAATTGAATCGTTAATTAAATTAAAACAAACCTTGATTCTTTGCTTTAAATTCAATATTTGTATCTATAGTTAAATTAAATGAAACCTTAAATATCTACTTAAATTAAAATAAACCTGAATCTCTACGTAAATTAAATGAAACCTGAAATCTTTACTTAAATTAAAATGAACCTTGAATTTGTATTAAATTAAATCTTAAATCTTTACTAAACTAAAACTTGAACCTTCATTTAAACTATATGAAATCTTGAAGGTATGGGTTTAATATTAGGATGGTTTCATGCTTCTGCCATACCGGATTGTTAAAGAGACATGGTGTCAAAATGTTGTTTAAACTTAATGAGAATGAAAATGTTACTTTTACCCTGTCAGTGGTAGGTGTAACTTCAATGACATTGTAAACGTGTTTCCCCTGTCAATGAAGGTGTCTGAAATCCATTATGAAAACAGCGTATTTCATTCAAACATGATATTGCTTGAACAATCCTAACATAATCACACACAGTCAGGATGACACCATGCATAGGATGACAGTCATACACGGCCAGGATGACATAACCATACATAGTCCGGATGGCATGGTCCGGATGACACGGTCCAGATGACAGTCAGACGCGGTCAGGATGACATAATCACACACAGTCAGGATGGCACGGTCCAGATGACACAGTCAGACAAGGATGACACAGTCACAGTTCGGTTGACACGGTCATGATAATACCGTTAGACACAGGATTGGACGGAAAGTCAGAATGACGTATTAATTAAAGAATCACCAACTAAATAATGTCCACGACACACTGTCGTTAATGAAGGTACATGTAAAATACTTACCTTATGCATTGACTAGGAACTAAATAAATGTGAAACACTTACCGTATGCATGAAATGGGAACTAAATAAATGTGAAAGACTTACCAAATGAATAGAATGGGAACTAAATAAATGTGCATTAACCTGCATTGTATGTGCAGAATAAGAACTATTTTATTTCAGAGTGACACAGACACAGGGGTCAAGTTCTGGCAGTGTGTTCAGTGAGGGCGCCAACTTAATTCGGTACCAGGCCCAAGATTCCGGAGGTCTACTTGCATACTGCGTGTTCACAATTTCCGTTTACGGTAAGTGCCACAATCAAGGAAGATGGTCTTCGACCTTTATCACTTCTAAATATGAAAAAAGGGCTTTTAGATTTTAAGGCCCAGACATCAAGGTAGTTAAGGCCATATAATTCTCGGAAGTCAGAATAGAAAGAGCCATGTAGATCTTAAAACTCTAAAGTCCAGTAAGAAAGGCATGTAGATTTTAAGACTGAGATCCAGACCATGTAGATTTTAAGATTCGGAGTTTCAGGTAAGAAGGACCTTGTAGATCTTAAGATTCGGAGGTCCAGGTACGGAGAACCATGTAGATTTTAAGACTTCTAGGTCCCCAGGAAAGGAAATATATAAAGGAAAGAATGGTCATGAAGATCTTCGGACTTTGAAGTCAGATGGTGTTGATTGTACCTCTCCGTTTCTCTTGAATGTGACGTCATTTCTGTGGGCAGAGATTGAGATGGTTCTTAGTTATGTCCAAGATGTTTATTGTTTAAAGGGAATGGAGTTTAGTTTACATCGTACACAAGTGTTTTGCCATACACATTTTCAAAGGACTTAGAGTAATTATACTGATGCTTTAAAGTGAGTGTGTCTGCATAGAGTAATTATTTGTTACAGAGTGCGTATATCTAATTACGGTAATTACTCTAATCTTAAAGTGTGTACATATCTAATTATGGTAATCATTCTGATGTTAAAATATGCATATAGGTGCTTAAAGTATATAGCAGAGTAAATTTGCCTCTCCCTGTTATTAAATTTAATTGTTATATAAATTGTTAAATTGTCAGAGTAACCCGAGCTTGAACGCTCCTTATGTCGATATTTGTGAAAGAGTTGAAGTAAACAACCCGAGTTGAGAATATGCTAGAAAATGCTGATATAATACAAGCCATCCCAACTGAGTAGTTTTTATTATCCAATGGTTATGATTTACGAGAATGAGACCAGCCAATGGGATAAGATCTAAACGTTTATCTGCTGTAAAGATATATATTGTCTATAAATGTTTATCTTTAAATGTTGTGGAAGAGAGAAAATGTTTACAGCGCCCGCATATCCGCCAAGTGAGAGAGACAAGCTGTCTGCTGGAGGATCATTGATAAAATAATTAAGACTTTCATCACTTGTAATTAGGTTTGGATGATTAAGTAATAATAATCATATCCATTAACTAAGTGGTGTGAGTGCCACAAAGTAATTTTTCTAATTATCCATATATCTACTTATAACAAATAATTCTCTTATCCTGTGCATATTTCTAATTATAGTAATTATTCTGTTCTACAGAGCGCATGTGTTTATTTATGGTTACTATTTCGATTTACTGTATGCGTATATCCTTTTATGGTTATTATCGTGTTTTACTGTATGCATATATCTTTGCTTGGTTATTACTATTTTACTGTTTACGTATATCTATTTATAGTTATTATTATTTTACTGTTTACGTATATCTATTTATAGTTATTATTATTTTACTGTTTACATATATCTATTTATAGTTATTATTATTTTACTGTTTACATATATCTATTTATAGTTATTATTATTTTACTGTTTACATATATCTATTTATAGTTATTATTATTTTACTGTTTACATATATCTATTTATAGTTATTATTATTTTACTGTTTACATATATCTATTTATAGTTATTATTCTTGTGTACAGTAATCGAATGCCCGGAGAACGAGATACCTTTGTCATTTCTGTATGGAACGCAGACATGCACAGGAACAAAGACAAACATTTATGGTTCAGTGTGTACACATATGTGTAACAGCGGGTACCATTTACAGGGCGACGTGTCTATTGAATGCCGAGCTAATGCTTCGTGGAGCAATTCATTTCCTTCTTGCCAACGTAAGTGTAATGCGTACAAAAATATTACTATTCACTCCGACGTGTGTCTCTATTTCGCCTAAATGTAATGCGTACACATATATTACTATTCACTCTGAAAGACTGTGCATGCCCCACTTGTAAAACTGTGATAGTCATTCAGCCTGAATTAATTGATCAATTATTATGCTTTTAATAATTAAACGATAATAAGTAAACAAGTGCAGGTGGGTAGACATTGACAACGCATTGCTGGAGTCTGAAAAATATTTTATGACTTTCTACCCCCACCTTTAGACCATGAGCATTCCCACTCCCCTCAAATAGAATACAGTTAATTTAAAAGTGACAAATTTAAATAAAGACATAATCAATGATTTTGCATGCTTTCACAAATATTTACAATACCAATCAATCTATCAATCAATAAATCAATCAATTAATCTATCCATCTCTCTATCTCAGTATATCCAATAGATCGATAGATAGACAGACATATAGATAGATAGATAGATAAATAGACAGAGACAGAGAGAGAGAGAGAGAGAGAGAGAGAGAGAGAGAGAGAGAGAGAGAGAGAGAGAGAGAGAGAGAGAGAAATAGATACTGCTATGTCTAATAGTTAAACAGAACATTCTTAATGTTTTTTATAAAAATATATTTGCAGCTGTGTCATGCGGTGACCCAGAAAACATTCCTGGGGGTCGTCTGGATTGTCCTAGCGGTCTGGTTTACCTACAGAGCTGCGTTGTTACATGCAATTCAGGATTCCAGCTCTCTGGTCCCAATTCAATCACCTGCTCATCTAATGGTACCTGGAGCCTGAAGGGCACATGCTTAGGTAATTAAAGTGAAATATTTACTTTGCTTGACATTACATCGATGATGCTTAGGTTATTATAGTCAAAACTTAATTTCATTAATGTTACACGGAAGTGTTTGCAGTGTAAACGAAAAGCAAAATGCAGTGAATCAAGACTTGAACACACTTGTAAATTCAAGCTAGTCAACAAACGGTTATGGAAGAATTGTTTAATAGCATAAATATTCCAACGATAATTGAAGTATACTGAAACATTGTATGTCATAAACATGCACACGAAACGTCAAATGTCCACGTAAATTATAACGTTAATTATAAATCTATGAAAGATAATTCACACCTAACTCAAAAACGAAGTTTAATGTAAATCTGGACCCATTGATATAACATCATCAGCCATATCCAAGAAGAAGATGAGGGTAAAGGTAAAATAATATAATAAGCAATTTTCTTCTCTCTCAATGTGTTTTAAAGAAAAGAAAAGAAAGAAAATTTTAAAATGTGACAGAGTATTGCTGCTAATCAGTCCCAACTCACGCTACCACATCATACTCGTTTCTTCCTACTCTGTTACAAAAACTACGTACACGGCCTTAAAACATATCGAATAGTATTATTTTACAAGTCAAGACGAAATTGTGTTTTTCTCATCTTCATACGTGCTGTTAGAATGAACATTATGAGCTAGACAAATATAGACAAATAAAGACAAAGAGAGAGAGAGAGAGAGAGAGAGAGAGAGAGAGAGAGAGAGAGAGAGAGAGAGAGAGAGAAAAGTATAGACATATAAAGACAAATAAAGACAAATAATGACAAATTAGACAGAAATATATAGACAAATATAAACAGATATAGACAAATAAAGACAAATATAGACAAATATAGACATATATAGACAAATATAGACATATATAGACAAATATAGACATATATAGAGACAAATATTGACAAATAAAGACAAATTAGACAGATATAGACATAGATAAATATAGACAAATAAAGACAAGTATAGACAAATTAGATATAGACAAATTAGACAGATATAGACAAATATAGACATATATAAACATATATAGACATATATAGACACATATAGACAAATAATTACATTACATGATTTGCACGACAATATTATTTTTATTAATGTACATTATGAGCTCGATATAAATCTAATATAGACAAATAATTTTATGATTTGACGTGAGTAGTATTTTTATTAATGTACATTATGAGCTCGATAGAAATCTAATATAGACAAATAATTTCATGATTTGACGTGAGTAGTGTTTTTATTAATGTACATTATGCCTTTCTTAGAAATAAACAAAGAAAAGAAGTAAATGCTCGAATAGCATTATTATTTTTTTTTAATGAACACTACATCCTTTTCTAGAAATACACAAAGAAATAAAGTGAATGCTTCGAAAGTCATTGGTACTTTTAATGAACACTACATCTATTTTTAGAAATACACAAAGAAATAAAGTGAATGCTTCGAAAGTCATTGGTACTTTTAATGAACACTACATCTATTTTTAGAAATACACCAAGAAAAGATATAATGTTTCGAAAGTCATTCGTACTTTTGTCAATAAATATTGTGCGTACAGATGTGGAACCTCCCACATTCCCAAATGGTTGCCCTTTGAACCCGGAACTTTTCTCCGGTCCCCTGGAGTCTCCAGTCGCTTTAAACTGGACGGATCCCGTCACTAGTGACAACAGTGGGTTGTCTGTGACGTTGACAAGTTCTCCACTGAAAGGGTTAATACAGGGTGTTGGTACTTACGACATCGTACTGACAGCAACAGATGACGCCCAAAATAACGCCTCGTGTCATTTTACAATCTCGGTAAAAGGTAAGTGATGGATTCAAAACTTTAATCATTCAGTCAATTTTATTTAAGAAATAAAATAATGTGCATTCTATCATTTGCTTTCTAATGATCAACATTTTATGAATTGATTTTCACACGGCAATCTGTTTTTAACTAGTTGTTTAGTCTTACTCGTATTGTCTCTGTTGTGCGGTGCGGATTTCTTAATTAATTGCAAAATTAATCACTTTGTGAAAATATCGGCGTTTTTGTTCTTTCTTAAAGTGAATTTACTACAATATAGACTAAACCAAAACAGTTATAGAGTCGTCTGCTCGATGCCAGTGAACCCAGTTATAGATTATGGTGAATCAGGTCTAGATCCGGTTCTAAGTTTGAATCTATACTTATGAAGGTTGCATGTTTCCTCATTGCATTGAATTTTGTGTTAGCGTGTGTGTTCTTTCAATTGCTTTTGTGTTTGTGTGTATTACTTGCATTGAATTCTGTGTTAGTGTGCTGTGTCCATTGTATATATGTCTTTTGTTACCTACATTGAATTTTGTATTCTTGTGTGTTGTGTCCATTGCATTTGTGTTCGTGTGTGTTGTTTCCATTGAATGTTATATTTGTATATATTTTTTTTCATTGAGTTTCCCCACATAACTAAAGAACATTTACGTTTTCTTATAATTGTTCTTTATATTGAGTTTCCTCACCTAACTAAAGAACATTTACGTTTTCTTATAATTGTTCTTTCTATTGAGTTTCCTCACTAACACATGAACGTTTATTTTTTCTTATTGTTGTTTTGATAGCGTTACTAAAGATCATTTGAATTTCCTTCTTCTTATTATTTTGATAGAGTTTACTCCCCTAACTAAAGAACGTTGAAATTGTCTTCTAAAGGTTGTTTCCTCAGGTGCCTAAATAACGTTATATAGCACACTTGTGATAATTTAATACTTATTTCCGTTTATGGTATTCTGTTTACATACCATTATTAGGTATGTTAGTATTTTCAGGATGATTTTTTAGCTAAAGAGTTTCACATAATTATTGTGTTCATTTCACTTCTTATAGCACGTCTTCAACAGTAACATCCGTAACTCGCCTTCATTTCACAAATTTATTTAGTAAAATTTAAAATCGTAACAACAATCGTTTTGTTTCCTCGACAGCTCGGAAATGTCCACAGCTGACTCAAACATCTAACGGCAATATAACATGTACTGGTGGACACGTAGAGGGCGCTGTATGTAATTTCAGTTGTAACCTTGGATACAAGCTACAGGGGAATGCATCTCTGCGGTGCCTGGAGACGGAAACGTGGGATTCTCTGGCCCCTGGGTGTGAAGGTATGATTAGAGTACGTGTTTTGTGGAATATCATATCACGTGACTATTGTAGTTTTCATTAAACAACACAAAGTGCTCCATATTGCCTTACAAGAAGGTATGATGAGAGTACGTGTTTTGTGAATACCATATCACGTGACTATTGTAGTTTTCATTAAACAACACAAAGTGCTCCATATTGCCTTACAAGAAGATATAATTATATTACGTGTTTTGTGGAATGTATAATGTATATCACATGTATAATGTAGTTTTCATTAAACTACACAAAGTGCTACACATTGCCATACAAGAAGGGGTAAGTATGGCTTCTAAGATATTTCTTGTTAAAGTCACGTGACTTAAGATGGCTCGAAGATTCAATAGCTGCGTGTGCGTTGTTTACTGATGGATGAACAGCTTTTCTTAGAAGTGATTATAATTCAGCGGATTAACCAACATACATTTTGACATACGTCATCTTCATATTTCTTGAAGAAAAAATATCAAGGCTAAACAGGTGTTGACAGAATGAAGTCCACAAACGTCATTATAGTTTAACCACGTCATTATTATATTTATTATTGTGTTTAATTTCAGCAAAAATATGTCCGACCATTGTTCTGGACCATGTCGTTATTATATTTATTATTTTGTTTAATTTCAGCAATAATATGTCCGACCATTGTGCTGGACCACGGGGTAGTTTTGTGTGAGAACGGTAAACAACACCCAGCTCAGTGCACTTTGAAGTGTGACCTTGGTTTCGTCCTTATGGGTTCGAACACAACCACGTGTTTGGAAAACGCTTCTTGGAGTTCCCAAGGCTATTGTTTGGGTAAATAACTGTTGAACACTGAGAACACACTTACGTGCATACAAAAATACATACATAGCAAAATACACACACATACACACACACAAATAGGAATACAAACTTACAGACAACAATAGTAAATACACACTTACAGACATACATACAAACATGCAATGCTACAATAGTACATATAAGCGTATAGACGACAAACAGATACCACAGAAAGACATACAATAGTACAGGTACACATATACAATCACACAGAGCTGTACTCATGTAATCAGTCAATTGCTTAAATGAAATCCGTTCCATGCATATATTTAAATTAATGACAGTGTATCATCTTCAAAATTAAAAATAATTTATACTTTAAATTTAGCATTGTTATTTGAGAGAGAGAAAGAGAGAGAGAGAGAGAGAGAGAAAGAGAGAGAGAGAGAGATGGAAGAGAGATGTGGAGAGAGGGAGAGATGGGGAGAGAGAGAGAGAGAGAGAGAGAGAGAGAGAGAGAGAGAGAGAGAGAGAGAGAGAGAGAGAGAGAGAGAGAGAGAGAGAGAGAAAGAGAGATTAATATTGGCTGATTCAGACATAGAAACAGAAAGACAGAAGTCAAATGCAGCTGACGTAGACAAAATTAGTTCCTTGGAGTTAAAATGATAAAGAACATTTAAGTAATCCATTCATTCAAATAATGTTTGTATATATAAAGGATTATTTTGTTACGTATTTTGTTTTTGGAAAGATAAAGCTACTGTAATGTAAAATAAATACTGGGAAAGGTAAAGCTACTTTAATGTATTAAATCAATTAAATTTTCTGTAGATGTAAAGCCGCCGGAGTTTACAAACGGGTGTCCTCAAGATATACGCACTACTGCCGCACCCTATGGACACAACACCACGGTGCATTGGCCCACACCACAAACCGTGGACAATTCGGGTACAGACGTACTCTTGGAGAGCAGCACTATGTCTGGCTCCACATTTCTGCCAGGAACGACAATGGTTTCATATCTGGCAGTTGATAAGAATGGAAACAGAAATAACTGCACTTTCACTGTCACAGTTATCAGTGAGTATTATGATCCTGTGAGTACACTATTGTGAACTCGTAAGTACACTATTATCAACTTGTGAGTACACTATTATCAACTTGTGAGTACACTATCCTGAACCCATGAGTGCACCAATTCGCGATGTGGAAGGTCTGTTGAGAGTGGCTTATCGTCGTCATTTGTATTTTAATATTAAACTCTTATCACTGGATTTAGAGATTTTCCAAAGTAAACTTTCAGATTTAAGCCAGTGATTTGCAGATTTTATGTTCTTGTTGAATAATTAGATTATATTATGTAACTTAATTTTATGTACAACCATAACACCATATGTTATCTTTCATAACCATTACATTAAGCAAAAACAACCACATACAAAACCTCGCCACTCCCATTTGTACTTACATATTATTTGTGCTGACTAATTGTGTATGTAATTGTGTATTGTGTATATTGCGCATTACGTAACCGAATATACAACATATCAACTGGTAACCATGACCACCTAATATGTCGGTGTTAAATTAAATCTTGAACCATACAGAAATTAGTGGGAGCTCTTTCAGCGTTCAAGCTAACTCATAATAAAAATATGAGGATTCAAAGCTGTCTACTAACTCATAATAAAAGTATATGTATTCCCAACTCACTAATAAATCATAATAAAAATATAATGATTCCTAGCTCTCTACTAACTCACTAATATGTGTGGATTTCCAGCTCTCACCTAACTCAGTATTACTATGAGGATTCTCAGCTCCCTACTAACTCAGTAATACTATGAGTATTCTCAGCTCCCTACTAACTCAGTAATACTGTGAGGATTCTCAGCTCTCAGCCAACTCATTATTACTATGAGTATTCCCAGCTCTCTACTGACTCAGTAATACTATGAGAATTTCCAGGTCTCTACTGACTCACTAATACTGTGAGGATTCCCAGCTCTATATGAACAATACTATGATGTTTCCCAGCTCTCTACTATATCAAATAATAATATGAGGATTCCCAGCTCTCTACGAACATATACTTATGATATGATTCCCAGCTCTCTACTAAATTAATAATAATAATAATAATAATAATAATAATAATAATAATAATAATATGCCCAGCTCTCTTCTAACTCACAATACTGTGTGGATTTCTAGCTCTCTACTGCGATTTCCCTTCCATGGAGACGACTAACCAATCAATCAGCAAATTCGAGTACAGCTGTCCAGACGGTTCTAGTTACGGAACGATGTGCACAGTGAAATGCGGTCAAGGTCACATGCTGATAGGCGAGAACAACATAACTTGTGAGAAAGACAACATGACTTTTCCGCCAAAGATGTTTTGGAAATGGCAGGGAGGAATTTCAAGAAGGCCTCAGTGTAAAGGTGTGTGGAACGACTTTAATTTCCGGTATAACTGTCCTTGTCCGTGTCGTGTCATTTACTCTATATGCAGTCTTGTACGATTTAATCCCTGCAAAGGTACTTGAAATACAAACCCTCCGCCATAACAAATGTACTTCATATGTATCCAAATCACTGATAAAGTCGTTAGTCGTGCATACAGTATTAAAGTCTACAGGAATCAGTCTTATGTATGCCCTATTTATTTTTTTTCTGTTTGTTAATTATTTATTTATTCCTCACACAAAACCCCGTATATTATGTAATATGATAAGTATCATTCCATTTATATTGTTACATCATATAAGTTATCCCCCCTCCCTGTTTGGGTTTCTCATGTTTGTCTGTACGTCCTTCCATTTATTATCGTTTTCCCGTTATGCTTTCACATGCACGATCAACTAGCAATCGACTTTTGAATAAAATATTCATACTTTATAAAATATATGTTTCAGTTATATATAGCCTAACTGGTATAATCATATCCTTTCATTTAATCCTGTTCCCGTCTGCCAGAAAACAGATGTCCGGAACTGACACCTCCCAAAAATGGTGCCTTAAGCTGTTTATTAGGAAATCTGGGATGGGATTGTATGATGTCATGTCAAGCATCATGGGATATCCCGGCTTATAGTAACGGATTCTTTTACTGCACCAATTCTAAAGGACAATGGATGCCAAGCACAGTACCGGACTGTGTTGGTAAGTTTCTTTTTAAAAGGAATTTGAAGAGAATAGAAATAATAATATATAAGTATGAGTACATTTTTTCCGGTGTGTGCCTGAGTTTGAGTGTGCCTGAGTTTTTGTGTGCCTGTGTTTGTGTGTGCCTGTGTTTGTGTGTGCCTGAGTTTGTGTGTGCCTGAGTTTGTGTGTGCATGTGTTTGTGTGTGCCTCAGTTTGTGTGTGCCTCAGTTTGTGTGTGCCTATGTTTGTGTGTGCCTGAGTTTGTGTGTGCCTGTATTTGTGTGTGCCTCAGTTTGTGTGTGCCTGTGTTTGTGTGTGCCTGTGTTTGTGTGTGCCTGAGTTTGTGTGTGTCTGAGTTTGTGTATGCATTTTATTTAGCATGACATAGCTTAGTATTAAGACAGTTTCTGAAATCAATGCATTTTATTTCATATGCGCACGTTTGCACTAAATAGACTTAGCAATAGGATATTATAAGATGACGATTAATTTCTCAGTGGATGGGGGGGGGGGTGTTCTTTGGCTAATGCTGAACGCTCAGTAGAGTTGGAAACTCTAACTAAATATCCGACTGATCATTATTTACAAGTCATTCATTACATTACTAACTTTTCTTCCGTTGTTCTACTGTCTGTATTTGCATACGAAATACATAAGATTATGAAAACACGAGCTATACTTGCCTTAAGCTATACTTTGTCCGACAGTGCGTTCCTTTCCCACCAAAGTGAAAGTACAGACAGATCTATTCTACGTCACCAATGCGTGTGACGTCTCACTGGAAGACCTGCAGAACAATTTTATTACGCGCATGACTAATTCCGTTTTCAAGAGCGCATGCGTAAATGTTCCAGACTGTGTTTCAAGAAATGTAAAGGTAATGGAATATGATAGATTTTCTTCTAGAACTTTGATTTGTATTGAATCATTTCTTTGTAATTTCTTTGGTTTTAATCCATATTCTCTTAAAGAATAGCATATTAAAAACTGTTAATAGTTTTAAGTTTCACGTTATCATCATTTGTACTATTATTCACATTATCATCAGTATTATTATTCATGTTATCATCATTAGTACTATTATTCCTTCTTTCCTTCCTCACTTCCTTCTTTCATTCGTCGTTCGTGTTTTCCTTTATTCCACCATTCAGTAATGAGTTCTTGATACGATATATTCAATGAACTGTTCACAAATGAAGTTATTAATCTACGCATTGGTTTACGTAGCCTTTTGGAGAATATTGCCCCCCACCCCCAAACCCCAAGAAGTAGAAAACAGACATTATTTTAATTAGTTTTATTTACTTTCAATTGCTGATTAGGGAGCAGAAACATCATTATAGTGTTTATGATCTGAGCATCATGTCACGTAACTTTATCGATATGTGCATCAGGTCACGTAACTTTATCGATCTGTGCATCATGTCACGTAACTTTATCGATCTGTGCATCATGTCACGTAACTTTATCGATCTGTGCATCAGGTCACGTGTGGGTCAATCACATCCCGCGGCAAGAGAGATGACCTTGACAAACACCGTAGAACTGCTCTGGAAAGGATTCTGAGAATAAAGCGCAATGCGGGTCAAATAATCTCGCACTTTGTACAGGTTACCTTGGAGATCGGTCTGAACTACACGGAAGATTCCCTACCTGCAGAAGACGTTTATAAGGTGAGCGTGTCGACTTTATCACTCAGTGATATCGTAAGTAGACATTTATAAGGTGAGCGTGTCGACTTTATCACTCAGTGATATCGTAAGTAGACGTTTATAAGGTGAGCGTGTCGACTTTATCACTCAGTGATATCGTAAGTAGACATTTACAAGGTGAACGTGTCGACTTTATCACTCAGTGATATCGTAAGTAGACATTTATAAGGTGAGCGTGTCGACTTTATCACTCAGTGATATCGTAAGTAGACATTTACAAGGTGAACGTGTCGACTTTATCACTCAGTGATATCGTAAGTAGACATTTACAAGGTGAACGTGTCGACTTTATCACTCATAAAAACATAATTCGATGCAATGCCATCCGAATCACAGAAAAAGGAAAGAAAGTAATAGTCCTGCCAATAATAACATTTTACAAGCTATCCGCTTTACATTAGAATATGAAGAAAAATCATGAAACCAGACAACTGACGCCTATATGAATCAAAAAACGAGGTGCAGTATTCACACTCATCCATCTTGTTAAAGTCTGATCAAACCCCTGTTGCGACATTCACTCTCAGCTGCATACGCAAAGTCTGGAAAGAAATCAGCATTTGGAATTTTCAAAATATCACATGTGACTACTTAGACAAATTATTTTCATTGCCTATTAAAATGGTGGGCATAAAAACGTAATTCGCTTAAAAGACCAATGCTGGAGCAGAAATTCACGGAAAATGATGAAAATACAATTTACCGCTTTCGAATAACTATTTTTAGTTCGTTTTACCTTAACCATCAATGTAAAATAAACAAATAACAGTCACCTTTCTCCACAATCCATTTTCTCTGCCCAGTAATCTCCACAATCCATTGTGCTCTGCCCAGTAATCTCCACAATCCATTGTGCTCTACCCAGTAATCTCCACAATCCATTGTGCTCTACCCAGTAATCTCCACAATCCATTGTGCTCTACCCAGTAATCTCCACAATCCATTGTGCTCTACCCAGTAATCTCCACAATCCATTGTGCTCTACCCAGTAATCTCCACAATCCATTGTGCTCTGCCCAGTAATCTCCACAATCCATTGTGCTCTGCCCAATCACTATTTGCTTGTAGCAGTGAAATATTTCAGATCTGAAGGCGGATAAACAATCTTAATTTAATTTAATTAAAATTATACGCTATACGGCAAAATATACGTTAGTTTTGTTCTAATTGTTTCCAATTCATCATCATTCTTATCATCATCAAACATCGTCATCATCATCGTCATTATTATTTGTATTATTCTTCATTGTACCGATGAAATACATTCGAAGTTATACAAACATTCGTATAGAAACATTCACAAACACTTATTGCCTGTTACACAGGATTACATATACCGAGAGATTTGTTACATGGAATTACATATGTCTATAGATTCGTTACACATGATTACATATACCTAGAGATTTGTTACATGGGATTAGATATACCTAGAGATTTGTTACACATGATTACATATACCTATATATTTGTTACATAGGATTACATTTACCTATATACTTGTTACACAGGATTACATGGCACTGAAGGAGCAAATTGTTCAAGGCCTGCGTGCTGATGCCAATGAAGGACGTTACGACTTTGACAACCTGAAAGCTAATGAAGACAATGTTGGTGAATCCATTGTGCAGGTGGATTGTCCACCAGGAACAACGTTCATCCCCAGGAACAACGCAACCATGTTCTCTTGCAGTAAGTTACATCATGTTGTCCCAAAGACATTTGTAGTAAATTGCATTGTGTTGTCCCAAAGACATTTGTAGTAAATTACATTGTGTTGTCCCAAAGACCTTTGCAATAATTTTTTACGCAATGTTGCAAGTGTTTACTTTGAAATTATCCATAATAGTGACTCAAGTTGTACATTCATAAGTAGCAAATGTGGTACTCTGTTTTGTAAAGATTAAGTCTCTCTATTTAATTATGGAATTTAAGTTCTTAACTCTCTTTAGTTGTAACAGTTTACTGAAGGAAACGTAAAGTATGAAATGCTAATTGTTCCAGTAAAAAAAAAAAAAAAATTCTATACCAATTAAAAGTTGCTAAACCTTTAACGACTCGTCATTTTTATTGTGTGACAAAAAAGCGTAACTGAAGGCAAATGTTGCAACTCATGACACATAATACAACATATTTTTAAGACTGACACAACTTTAAAACCTTTTTTGTATGTATGCATACATGTATGTTCTTTTCAATGAAACAGGAGGATGTGGCAAAGGCCACTATATGGCATCAGGTTCTTTTGTCTGCACTCCGTGCCCTCCAGGTACGCATACAGAGCTGGATGACGCCACAGCATGCAGTGAAGAAGACATGTTTTAGTGACGTCATCATTTACTCGTGAAACGTAAAATGTGTATATTTCGCATAACGTATCTAATTACACACAGATGCTGATGAATTGTTAGCAAATAAATATTCAAGTATGTAAACTAAAAATAGGCATTTTACATAGAATGGAATATTTATTTCTAAATGCATTAAGCATTCTTACATCCGATGTTTATTTCAGTACATTGGTAGTTATATTCATCTTTTTGTACCATCTTGAAAATATAAAGAGAGCTGTGTCTATATATGCAAGTATGTGTTTATTAAATAAAAAACGCTTTATTCTTTATGTGCGATTAAAATCAATATTTGGTTATGGTTTAATGTTTCACTTCTAACTTAGATGAGGATTGAAGTTTCACTAATTAACTTTTTTTTATTTTTGACTTACGTAATAGCTTTGCATCTTCGGTTTTTATTCCTTTACAGCATATTGTTAAATGTATTGACCTTCTCACACATATTCATTACCGTATGCTGCAGACGGAAATGAGTGGATGGAGGCTCGCTAAATATAGATTAAAGATGGATTTGTCTTTTTCTTTAATAAAAAGTTTTCCACCCACGAATACTGTGTGACCGTAAATGTTTATCTTTAAAGTTGTTGAAAGAGCGAATTGTTTACAGTGTGACCGTAAATGTTTATCTTTAAAGTTTTTGGAAGAGAGAATTGTTTACAGTGTGACCGTAAATGTTTATCTTTAAAGTTTTTGGAAGAGAGAATTGTTTACAGTGTGACCGTAAATGTTTATATTTAAAGTTGTTGGAAGAGATAATTGTTTACAGTGTGACCGTAAAGACTCTAAAAATATGGTCTGCATTAAATATAACTCTTCATTAAATGCGTGGAAATTATTTTTGACATTCCATGTCTAGTTTACTCTGGGACAAAGGAGTGCTTCTGGTTGTATTATATTGCTTTGACTGTCCATGGCTACTGTTATCGGTTGTACTATATTGCTTTGACTGTCCATGGCTACTGTTATCGGTTGTACTATATTGCTTTGACTGTCCTTGGCTACTGTTATCGGTTGTACTATATTGCTTTGACTGTCCTTGGCTACTGTTATCGGTTGTACTATATTGCTTTGACTGTCCTTGGCTACTGTTATCGGTTGTACTATATTGCTTTGACTGTCCATGGCTGTCTGTTCAAAGCTACACTGGTGAAAGGAGTGCTATTTGTTGCAATATGTTGCTTGGGCTGTCCATGGCTGGTCTTGAAAGAGAAGATTCTAATTTACTGAATAGTTTCAGTTTACAGTGAAAGGAATGCAGTACGAAATCTAATAATGCCTTTATTTTAAAAAGTAATATTTTTTTTAAAAAGCTCAAACCATCTAGCAAATCATACGTCATAATAGTACGTCACGACACGTCATGCAACAGCCAACGAAATGTGAGGTCATTTCTACGCAGCAAAGTGATATGCTTCGCAGTCAATAAATCTGTAAGTCTGTGAATGAAGAGCGGGATGTTTTGTTATTATTGTCCTTATCAATAGAATATGTATAACTCTCTAAATCAACTGAGTGGACAATAAGAGGAAATAAATGTACTGTCTCCAGCACGGAAGATATATTATTGAGAGTTCCGTCCCTTACGCCATAGCACACTCTGAATGGGTTTCGGATATTTGAAATTATAAATGAGTATTGTAAAGATGAAAATGGAGGAGATCGTCTCTGTGACACAGAGATAGTTGCGAATAGTGTTAATTAATTCAAATTAATTCTTGGATTTATTAGTTTCTCGCCGGTGTTCAGTGTTGTACTGGAGTTCTGAGGAAATATGCTCAAGACTATAACCTTAATTATTATTACTCTAAAATCAATGCTCCAGTTATCTGTGAAATAATTTCTAGAGGGTTGATACTGCTGGGTAGAATGGGTAGCCAAATTATGGCTGGGTAGAATGGGTAGCCAAATACAACTAATGAACCAAACCTGTTCGAGACGAGTCATTACTATTCATTATTCACTCATATAAAATCCTATTTACAAATTAAAAAAAAAAGAAATCGATTACCCATATTAAAAGTGTATAATGCCTATAATACGTGTAGAAGTGTTTGATTCTATAGCATTTCTGAATGTCAAGGCCAAAATCGCAAGCGAGGGTAGAGGACTACATTGAAAAGCTGGTTTTATATATATGATATTCAGTGACTACACCTTTGTTCAGATGTTCACATTCCTCCAAGTGGTGTTTTGGTCGTATTGTATCAGGTGTCCATGACGTTGCCAAGTTGAAATTGACTAGGATTGCAGTCGCCATGTGATCAGGATTCTCCGACATATTTACGAGTTGTAGCCGACCCTCAGAGAAACAAGCATTGCAAGACGATTGAGGTATCGATATGTCGTTGTATTATCTTAGACAATTACATGTATACAATCTTACAGCTGTATACAATCTTACAGCTGTATACAATCTTACAGCTGTGGTATGCAGATAAGTTAGAATGCGTGCACATATCTCTTGTACGTACATGACATGTTTACAAGTATTAATTTGTGAATATTTATTATTAAGTTTGTTAAATGTAAACATTCATATTATGAAAAAATAATCATACATGAAAACAGGTAGATAGATAGATAGATAGATAGATAGATAGATAGATAGATAGATAGATAGATAGATAGATAGATAGATAGATAGATAGATAGATAGATAGACAGACAGATAGATAGATAATTTAATTATAGTTTTCCCGAAGTATGCATGTTTATTTTATCAGTTTATTTATTTGCTTGGTTAACATGAACATCAATATGTATACTTTGGAAGAAGTGTTAAATGACTATATGTATAGTAAAGTATTCTTTGGAAGAAGTGTTAAATGACTATATGTATAGTTAAAGTATTCTTTGGAAGAAGTGTTAAATGACTATATGTATAGTTAAAGTATTCTTTGGAAGAAGTGTTAAATGACTATATGTATAGTTAAAGTATTCTTTGGAAGAAGTGTTAAATGCATGTTTGTCAGAAATATATATTCTCTATATTCACCATTGGTAAACATGTCCATAAATCATACATTGTTTTTATTGTGCAGCCTTAGTGAAGTGTTGATGATCTGTTTGCAAGATGAGGGTCCTGAACTATCACACTACATTACTGCTACCACCTTGTGTTCTGTTTTATTTTATCATCCATCACATTTTCGTCGTTATGTCCGACACATTGATGTCCAGACGTCCAAAGAGAAAACTTGAATTGCTTGGTGACATTAACTTGGGCGCTCTCGTGTCGATGTCGCAGTATGACAGTGAACGACGAGCATGTTCAGAGGAGCTGCACAGCCCGATTCTCATACACTTGCCTTTGGTAATAATAAATGATGTTGATTAGACGACAGTTAAGAAGTGAGAGCATTTTCCATCGTCTATTCTTTAAATCTACTGTTAGATTCCAAGTGTTACAAAGTTGATCTTAGATGACTATTGGAATACAGTCCCACAGGGAAAAAAGCAGTGATACAGTGCTTTGAAATCGTTCACTACTAAAGATAGCAAAAGAAAAACAACAAAAACAGCAAGAGGAAACTTCGTGAAAAAATAATTGAAATATTTTTTAAATTAAATTATGTGCCTAACGATTCAGCGTGATGCTTTGTACATTAATCATAGCGTTAAAAGCAAGGAAAAACTGTATTAATTTAAACATATAAAATAATCCATATATATATATATAAAGGTGAAGAATAGGATATAGAGTTGAAAATATTTATCACACATTTTTTTCATAATTCCGGAAATGTACCTCACCACTCATACATCAACATACACAATGCAGTACTGAACGCCTTTCACGATCACAAATTTTACTTTTCAAATTTAATATTAGTGTGATTTAATAATAAAGTAATATGAATATTTTAATAATGAAATCCCCCATTTCATGACAATTATAATATTGTTTGTAATCATTATTACTTAGCTTATCTGATAGTATTCAGAAATAGAGAAGATTGTGTGTGAATATTAAATTACTAGTAATAAAGTTACTTATGAGATGACGACAAAATGTTAGAATGTACGCTACTTAGACAAATACACATTCATACATAAGAGCGCACACACTCATACACACAAATGTGTGCGATTGGATGAATATATGGATGATAGATAGATAGACAGACAGACAGACAGACAGACAGACAGACAGAGATAGAGAGAGAGAAGTAGTTAGATAGATAGATAGATAGATAGATAGATAGATAGATAGATAGATAGATAGATAGATAGATAGATAGATAGATAGATAGATAGACAGATAGATAGATCTGATCTTTCCTCTATTCTTCCAGACGATGGAGTATATGATTTCAGAAGTGAACAGAATGAAGATACTACCACGAAACCTCACGTTGGGTATAGTGGTGTTAGATGACTGTTACACAGTGAAACAGACCATGGCTCAGTGTCTCAGCTTTCTACCACAAAACAGGTGTGATGGTAAGTCGAACAAGTCAGTATCTCGATTTTATTCCACAAAACAAAGTTTGAAGCAAGTCACAACAATGCGCAATCATCACTCGTTTTTCGTCCTAGAGTGAGTATAAATATTAATTATTTCACGTCCTAGAGTGAGTAGAAACATTACTCGTTTCCCGCCCTAGAGTGAGTATAAATATTAATTATTTCACGCCATAGAGTGAGTAGAAACATCACTCGTTTCTCGTCCTAGAGTGAGTAGAAATATTAATTATTTCACGCCATAGAGTGAGTAGAAACATTACTCGTTTCCCGCCCTAGAGTGAGTAGAAATATTAATTATTTCACGTCCTAGAGTGAGTATAAATATTAATTATTTCACGTCATAGAGTGAGTAGAAACATTACTCGCTTCTCGTCCTTGAGTGAGTAGAAATTACATTTTCTCGTCGTAGAGTGAGTAGACACATCACTCGTTTCTTGTGTTCTGCATAAAATGGCATTTGATTGTAAGTGTTAGCTTATGTATTTGTGATGAGTACAGGAAGTTGGACAGAAGAATTCATGCATCACTTAGAACTAAATTGTAGGTTATTTCACTAAAACCTCAACTCTATGTGGCTGTACACTATACATTATCAATATATTCTGTATAATATGTTGAGAAAAACTAACAACATAATTTGTATTCTAATTTGTAATTGTTATTTCCTCGGGGAACAGGGAAAAGTGTAGATTATCTTCCATGTTAGGCAGTTGGTAAAGAGCCTATTCTTTCTAACCAACATATTTGAGCACATCTCTCTCTCTCTCTCTCTCTCTCTCTCTCTCTCTCTCTCTCTCTCTCTCTCATTAATACATTGAGATATATGATTTTCTTTGGTAAAATGATTTGCAGCGGTTAACCGACTGTCAACTGCCACCAAGTCATATGATGTTGTTGGAGTTATCGGGTCCTACACTATTGCACAGACAAAATTTCTCGCAAAAACGCTTTCTATAGCTGAAATTCCTGTCGTTGGTTTCAAAGCTCGTAGTGGTGATCTGAGTGATAAAGAGGAGTACCCATACTTTATTCGCACAACGACGTCGGAAAGGTAACATAGATCAAAGGTGTGAAGATGCTTATCGTGTCGGTGTTCTTCTTGATAAATTTAGGTCTTCTAAAAATGTTTCATCGCCCAACTTCCCACATTCGAAGAATAATTTGAAGTCTACTCACTTCCCAAACCGATACTCATGATTTGAGAAAATAAAAAAAACAATTCAGGTTGGAGTTGCAAATATGATATATTTTATCGATTTTATGATAAAATGATGCTTTTAAATTGATTTTAGTAATAACAAATGATGCTTTTAAATTGATTTTAGTAATAAGAAATGATGCTTTTAAATTGATTTTAGTAATAAGATGAAAGGGATATTAGATATGTCTTCAAACGACAACTTCTCCTTTCCCCTCCCCACACTCCCATTCAAATTTGAGAAGCAATGGGTTAATTTGTGTCAATGGGAACACGGCAATATTTGATGTGTGTGCACTAGTACGTACGCGTGTGCCCTTGTATGTGTGCGTGTGTGTGCATTTGTGTGAATCTCAGAAATATTTAATTTTTGACTAAGAATATGTGATATGTGCGCCGTGAATGGATCCTTTAATTGGGGGCGATGTAGTGTACGCGTGTGTGTGTGTGTGTGTGTGTGTGTGTGTGTGTGTGTGTGTGTGTGTGTGTGTGTGTGTGTGTGTGTGTGTGTGTGTGTGTGATTAGAGTGTACTTGGTAAATTCTGCTCACATATATTGGTTAGAAAGAATAGGCTATATTCTGACAGATAATTCTGTAGACTTGACCAATGAAATTCTTTTGCCTAATCAAGTTAGGCATTGAATAGAATGCCCATTTTGTCAAGGCAAATATATACCCACAAGAAAATGGTTAAATTGGGTCCTGCTTTGTGGTGAGATTGACGCAAAAATTATGAATATTTACTTGGCACAGCTAAATACTTTAATTTACAAAAATATTTTGCTAGTTTTACTTCTCATACATTGTGTTGAATTTTTGTTTCTTCATGTTGAGACTAAGATCTGTGATAGACATGATTTTAACTCTGCACGTGTTTCTTCATGTAGAGTCTAAATTCTGTGGTAGAT
The DNA here is from genome assembly GCA_028829895.1 of Sinotaia quadrata. NCBI lineage: Eukaryota > Metazoa > Mollusca > Gastropoda > Architaenioglossa > Viviparidae > Sinotaia > Sinotaia quadrata. Next base: position 2,520,734 of record CM054184.1, read on the forward strand.
AGGGTTTTAACTCTGCAAGTGTTTCTTCATGTAGAGACTAAATTCTGTGGTAGACAGGGTTTTAACTCTGCACTTGATAAATTTCACAGACCGCTGTACCTGGCATTTTCCCGTATACTAAAAAGTCTGAAATGGAAGTATATCTCAGTAGTGTACGAGAGAGATCACACAGGAATAAACCAAGTGAATGCTTTCCGTGATGTGATTGGGGAACAATTCATCTGCTTAGCAACTGTTGAATCTGGAACCATGGAGTCAAATGTAGCAGAGGTACGGTCAAATAAAATATATGTGTTGAAATAAAATTATATTACCGACATCCATCCATCCATCCATATTCTTTCAAATATAAGACAAGATAACAGTAAATTACTTAACTGATCACTAGATATGGTTGTAACTTATTTCTTGCATTTCTTAAAACCAGTCAGACTAAGACTGTGAAATAGTAAATCAAGTATTGTACACGAAATGTTTGTAGTGTATTTCTTATGTTACTTAAAGTCTTCTAACTTCAAGCCCTGCTTATATTAAAGAGTAAGTCAATTATTTGTTTACGAAATGGATGTAGAGTATTTCTTATATTACTTTAAGTCTTCTTACTTCAAGCCCTGCTTATATTAAAGAGTAAGTCAATTATTTGTTCACGAAATGGATGTAGAGTATTTCTTATGTTACTTAAAATATTCTTACTCCAAGACCTGCTTAGAGAGTAAGTCTGGCACACAACTATCTTAGAGAGTAAGTCTGGAACTATACACGTATATGAGAGTTGGAGGCTGATCAATTCCACCATGGGTTGCACAGGTAGTCAATGTCTTCAATTTCAAGAAATTTAATTGATATGGACGTTAGGTGAAGGTGACCAGAATTTATACCTCCTTTACATAAAAGTACGTGATCTCTTGATTTATACTACTTTACCATTGTATCTCTTGATCTCTTGATTTATACTACTTTACCATTGTATCTCTTGATCTCTTGATTTATACTACTTTACCATTGTATCTCTTGATCTCTTGATTTATACTACTTTACCATTGTATCTCTTGATCTCTTGATTTATACTACTTTACCATTGTATCTTCTCAGCTGTCTCTTTACTATTTTGTTTTTCTGTTATCTTTCGTAATTTTACTACCTTACCATAGTATCTGTCCAGCTGTATCTCTTTACTATTTTGTTTATATTTTATCTTTCTTGACTTGCATATTTATTTGTCCAGTATTTCGTGTTCAATAATTTTTATGTTGTTAATATAGTTTCTCTAGATCCTTCATATGATCCTGCAAATTTACGCGGGCTGTTCGTAGAGACACTATGTAAAAGAAAAATCAATTAGAGAAAAAAATAATTTAACTTCTTTCAAGACGTTTTGCACCATATTTCAAAATGCACCTTTCACATTATTCTTCCTAAGCACAGTGACTTCCTTAACTTTCTAATTATAGTTTCACCAACACAACCTTATCATATCCTGTTTATCACACAAGACTTTCGTCTAATTCCATTTTCTGTCTTCAGATTGACAGGATTGTCCACGCACTACACAAAACAAGTGAAGCTCGGGTTGTTGTCCTCCTAACAACAAGATTCCTAGCTTACAAGGTCATCCAGGCAGCAGGTCATTTGCCCGGTGTCGCACAAGGTTATTTCATTTGGATGGACCTTATGGGCTGGGTACAAGAAATCGAGAGCATGAAAGATCTTGGAAAGCTGTTGTGGGGAACTTTGTTGATCACCGACTACTGTCAGATCGACAGACCATACCACGACCACTTTAAAAACCTAATACAGGTGTGATTGATTGAAGGGAATTTATTAATATTAATAAACAATCAGATGACATTAATTATGTTTGAATTGTTTCGAGTAACATCTTTCGTAGACATAGTCCCACAGTCAATTAGACATAGTCACACAATTAATCAGACATAGTCCCACAATTAATTAGACATAGTCCCACAATTAATTAGACATAGTCCCACAGTCAATTAGACAAAGTCACACAATTAATTAGGCATAGTCACACAATTACTTAGACATAGTCACACAATTAATTAGACATAGTCCCACAGTCAATTAGACATAGTCACACAATTAATTAGGCATAGTCACACAATTAATTAGACATAGTCCCACAGTCAATTATACATAGTCCCACAATTAATTAGACATAGTCACACAGTCAATTAGACATAGTCACACAATTAATCAGACATAGTCACACAATTAATTAGACATAGTCCCACAATTAATTAGACATAGTCACACAATTAATTAGACATAGTCCCACAGTCAATTAGACATAGTCCCACAATTAATTAGACATAGTCCCACAGTCAATTAGACATAGTCACACAATTAATTAGACATAGTCACACAATTGATCAGACATAGCCACACAGTCAATTAGACATAGTCACACAATCAATTAGACATAGTCACACAATTAATTCTTAAAACAATACGGTCGTGGGATTGGTAATGAATTCACCTCTTAGAAATGTATTTTCATATTTACAATTAAAAATAATTACAAGTATTTTATTCAGTTTCTACACTCAGGGTTGTTCTATGTAAATCACTTTGAAAGAAAGAGACGTTTTAATTGCATCAGGAACAGCTAGGTTGTTTAAATATTTCAAGCGTATGGGTTGTACAAAATTCTTATTGCAAAATATTAAATGAAATAATTGCTTACTATGAGTTTGCAGAAGTGCAACCAAATAAGGCAACGAAATAGAATTGAAATAGAATTGAAATAGAATTGAAATAGAATTGAAATAGAATTGAAAGAGAATTTGAAATAGAATTGAAAGAGAATTGAAAGAGAATTTGAAATAGAATTGAAATAGAATTGAAAGAGAATTTGAAATAGAATTGAAATAGAATTGAAAGAGAATTTGAAATAGAATTGAAAGAGAATTGAAAGAGAATTGAAAAAGAATTGAAATAGAATTGAAATAGAATTGAAATAGAATTGAAATAGAATTCTTTGTCATCAGAATAACACCTCCACCCAAGTGCCTTGGTTCCAGGATTTCATGAAGAAATATGTTAGCTGCTCATCTAGCAATTCTACGTGCAAAACAACGCTACAAGGTTTCATGTATTACGGTCAGTCAGGTCGGGTTCTGGACGCTGTCTATATGTTTGCCAAGGCCATTTCTCGAATATTAGAGAGGCCGAAGTGCAGAGCGATCGATACTACTGACCGAGAATGTATTACTGGACGTGAACTGCGAGATGAACTATTGAACACAAGCTACACAGGCTACTGTGAATGGCTGCACATAGATAACAAGGGAGACCGCAATACTAGTTATCTGCTGCGTCAAGTTTTGCCGGGTGTTAAAACTGGCACATTTTATGATGTTGTTGAAGTATTTCATCTTCTTGAAGGAAAACCAGCCATTAATGTCACTGAAAACATAACATGGCAGTACCACTGGCTGCCTAAAGGTAAAACGACTCCAGAGTCTTCTTGCAGTGTGCCATGCACTGAACGCCAAGCGAAAGTGATACAGGAGAACAAGTGTTGTTGGCATTGTCATGACTGTAGAGATAATGAATATTTCATCAACAGAAAGTCGCAGTGTGAGCCGTGCCCTAAATACACATGGCCAGATCCAGACACCGACTACGAGACCTGCAGAGAAATACCTCCTAGTGTTCCAGTTCTGTGGAGCACCAGGAGTTTGTTCCACATAACAGTAGCGGCACTGTTCACCATTGGCTGCACGTCAATCCTCATATTCTTTATTCGACACAAAAACTCCCGTATCATCAAAGCAAGTTCTACTTTACTTTCCTTCATCATGCTGTTTGCGATTTTTCTTGGCAATGTGACCATTATCATGCTGAGACTACACCCCAATGATGTCATTTGTAGAATTACTTTTGTGTTTTTCTGCATCAGCTTCTCGCTTCTGTATGGAGCGTTACTCACGCGAGCTTTCGTCATCTACCGCATTTTTACCCAAAGTCTGCTGTCAGCACGCAAGCCCTCATTGACTTCTCGTGCGGATCAGATAAAGATATGCGTTGGAATTGTGTTTATACAGGTCAGTTTAAAATTAGAAATGTGAAAATCTATCTATCTATCTATCTATCTATCTATCTATCTATCTATCTATCTATCTATGAATATATATATATATATATATATATATATATATATATATATATATATATATATATATCTCCATGCATACCTTTTTTGACTTAAAGCCGATTTGAAATGGAACTAGTGTTTGTTTTGATATGACTAGAGTGAGCGTGTCCGCCACCACCACCCATCCACACACACACACACACACACACACACACACACACACACACACACACACATACACACACACACACCACACACACACACACAATCACACACATACATACACACAAGCACACACATACACACAAGCACACACATACACACAATCACAAACACACACAAACACACACACACACACACTCACACACACACACACACACACACACACACACACACACACACATGCACGCACGCAAACATTTCATCCCTCTTTTAGAACTATTTGCATTCACAGATTTTTCGTGTTTGTTCAGTTTTGCTAATTATGCGAAGCGTGAGACCTACGCGTTTTCTGTCGAAAGTTATACTAAAACATTTGGTAGTTTTTTTTTTCCAAAGTGTGAAGGTATGGGTATTTTAAAGTGAGTGATAAGTATACTTTGCTAAAGTTGCTAAAAGAAAAAAGTTCCTTTTGTTATTTTTTTTATTTTCTCTTCAAACCAGTCCCACTCTCCAAAGTTGTGTCAAGTCTTTGGGTTTTGAGATTCTTTTGTTACTTGTCTTTATAGTTTGTCTCTTTTTCACTGTACATTGCACATGGATGACTTATCCGAAAATTGTTCACATTTGTCATTTATTAACTGTTTAAAAGTGAATTTTAATTGACCATTATTTCAGTGAATTATTAACGTTCATTTCTTTGTCAAAACGCCAAATCGCAGTTTTCATTATATCTATACGTGATAGAATAATTGACAAATATAACAAAGGGAATAATATAGGGGAGACAATCCACTGTACTTCTCTGTCCATTCTTTCCTTTTGTTTGCAACGGACACATTCCTAAATAATTAAATGTTTAAAATAATTCAATATACATTTTGGTTCTAATGGAATCTATAAATATAAACCAATCACAACATGATTAGTATTTGCATCATGCTAAAATATGCATGTATAATATGTGTATATTTATAATGTGACAAATAAACATTATAAAACTATTATAAAATAGGAATACTTCTGCGAAACATTGTCTTACAGGAAATGTCTTGAGGAAGTTCTTTCTTCCAGAAGAAGAATGAGGTAGTAGGAAACATATTCAATTATGCTCTTTCTGGAATAAAAGAATGAAATATACACGTCTTTCTACGGACAGAAACTTGCTGTGGTAGGAAAAGTACTTTCATGGAAATATCTTCTATTTTGCTTTTCCTGGAATAAAATTGTGGTGGAGTAAATTTGACTATCCCTATTATAAACTTTAATTGTTATATAAATTGTTGGTTTTTCGGAGTGACTCGACCTATAGTCGTATACGGTAGACACTAGTAGTACATAGATCTGACCTCTAGTCGTATACGGTAGACACTAGTCGTACATAGATCTGACCTCTAGTCGTATACGGTAAATACTAGTTGTACATAGATCTGACCTCTAGTCGTATACGGTAGACACTAGTCGTACATAGATCTGACCTCTAGTCGTATACGGTAAATACTAGTTGTACATAGATCTGACCTCTAGTCGTATACGGTAGACACTATTCGAATTATGCTCAATCATACTTCCACCCATTATCATAGTACTTACTGAGTATAATTTCTTTCGCAAATTTGCACATATTTTGTACGTGTTAATAGTGTTAATTTCTGGGTTACATGAAAACGTCACACTTTATCAAGAAATACAATTAACACATTAAGTAGGAATCGAAATCATGGCATTTCAAACACAAACACGTATTGACATACACATTGTTACAGTACCCAATCGGAACATGTTTTCAGGTTTAGTCTACTAATTTGCCAAACATTTTATTTTAAAATTTTAATCTGTTGGACATGTGAACGTTAATTACAATTTATTTTATGTCATCAATACATTTTTTTTTATTAGCTTCTGCTTTGCGCTGGAGTTCTTATCTCTTACGATACGTGGGTAAAGAAGACAATGGCAGACATCACTGTGGAATTCGTGGAGCTGTCGTGTTCCTTTCCTCTAATCGGTCTGCTACTTTTCCTGGCCTATAATGTAATCATGCTGGCCTTGTGTTCATACCTTGCCTACAAAACTCGCAATCTGCCCACTAATTTTAACGAGACATTTTACATCGCTATGAGTGTGATGACGACATTACTCATCTGGTTTGCCTTGACCCCGTCATACACTATAACAACGAAACATTCTACTCAAATGGATATTGTATCTCTGGCCGTTACTGTAAACCATTTTGTGGCCATTGTGTTCCTCTTCCTGCCCAAGATTTACGTCATCGTGTGGGCCGGTGATTATTTCAAAACACGTTTCCATAGAATATATTTCGCCAGTGAGAGTGGGTTCACATCTTCCAGTTTTGGCTCGCAGGATTTCATGAATAGAGACAAGAGGAAGAGACGTGTGGGTGTTGTACCTACCCGTGAGGCAACATTTAGTTCACCAGACCTACTCTATACACAGAGCAGCAATGTTTCAAGTGTTGAGGTTATGAAAATACATGAAGATATGTCAAACAGCGAAGTCGATTCACCTGACGCGTCTACCACGTCTAAGAAAAACGACTACCTTCAAGAGTCTAAAGAACACGAACAGCTTAAAACTTCTAGCATCCCTCCAGACCTCTCAATGGTTACTGAGTCGACAACGCCGAATGATCCCGGTATTTCGAATGTACCCGAACTGGAAACACAATCTAATGAAATGAACATCCGCGATGAAAAACTATTAAGGCTATTTGCCCCATTTAATGATCTCTTAAGATCCTATTCAGATCCGAATGTGAACATTGAAAATGAACTCAACATTTTAGTAGGTGCACGTGATGATCTCTTAAGACGCCATTCAGATCCGAATGTGAACATTGAAAATGAAATTGACAATTTAATAGGTGCAAGTGATGATCTCTTAAGACCCCATTCAGATCCGAATGTGAACATTGAAAATGAAATTGACATTTTAGTAGGTGCACGTGATGATCTCTTAAGACGCCATTCAGATCCGAATGTGAACATTGAAAATGAAATTGACATTTTAGTAGGTGCACGTGACGATCTCTTAAGACCCCATTCAGATCCAAATGTGAACATTGAAAATGAACTCGACATTTTAGTAGGTGCACGTGATGATCTCTTAAGACGCCATTCAGATCCGAATGTGAACATTGAAAATGAAATTGACCTTTTAGTAGGTGCACGTGATGATCTCTTAAGACCCCATTCAGATCCGAATGTGAACATTGAAAATGAAATTGACATTTTAGTAGGTGCACGTGATGATCTCTTAAGACCCCATTCAGATCTGAATGTGAACATTGAAAATGAAATTGACATTTTAGTAGGTGCACGTGATGATCTCTTAAGACCCCATTCAGATCCGAATGTGAACATTGAAAATGAAATTGACATTTTAGTAGGTGCACGTGACGATCTCTTAAGACCCCATTCAGATCCGAATGTGAACATTGAAAATGAAATTGACAATTTAGTAGGTGCACGTGATGATCTCTTAAGACTCCATTCAGACCCGAATGTGAACATTGAAAATGAAATTGACTAAGTATTAGTAGGTGCACGTGATGATCTCTTAAGACCCCATTCAGATCCGAATGTGAACATTGAAAATGAAATTGACTAAGTTTTAGTAGGTGCACGTGATGATCTCTTAAGACCCCATTCAGATCCGAATGTGAACATTGAAAATGAACTCGACATTTTAGTAGGTTCACGTGATGACGCATATGGTGATTTGTGTGAATCCGGAGTGGTCATTGAAAAGGAATAACTTATGTCTCACTGTCTAACCTCTGACATGAGATAACATTCACACAGCGATCTCGTGGTAAGGTGATATTATTTTGCTACATGTCTATTCTGTCTACAGTAAGCGTATCTTCCACACTGATAATGCCCAGAAAGTCTTAGTGATGTTGAACAAAATGTACCTTCAACATGAAATTATTTAGAAACGGAATTCTGGCCAATGCAGAACTTCAAATGAAACTGCTATTCATTTTAAGTTAAATTCCTCTTTAATTTTGAGAATTAAAAAAAAAATCAAATCTGAATATTACAGAACATTTTATATCGCTGGAAGTGTATTTATGCACTAGGGACCAATGCTATATGCTGTATGACTACGCCCTCTGTATGGATAGTTTTACAGTACTAAGATATCACCACATACATAGTCACATACAATGCATACATACTTTGGACTTGACATGAATAGTCATCATGACTTTGGTTTACATGTTGTCGTTTCAATAAAGATCACTATTTATGTGAAAATGTTTTAATCATTAAACAGAAAGATGACATTTAATACAACAGAACATTTGTAGTTTACATGTTTCATTTCTTCTTCACGTTTCATTTCTTCTTCATAAGAAAGTAGAACGAAATGAAAGACAGAAATATATTGGGTTGTCTCCCCTATTTGTATTCCAATGTTTGTCAAATTGTTCATGCACATACACGTACTACGACCAATATTTAATTTTGCGTGAAGGAGGTGATTTGACGTTTAGTCTATGACGTGCATGCCGACAATTCACTACCATGTTCGAAAGTGAACATTTTAACCAGTAAATAAATGACCGACGGAATGTGCATAATTTGATAATAACCAACTATAAGCACACATAAAAACAAAATATCTCAACTCATAGAATGGACAAGAAAATGTCGACTGATGCTGGATGGAGAAAAAAATCAGCTAAAGTAAATATTTTTATCTAAATCACACTCCAGCAAAATTTGCACATCACTCACTTGTAATTTTAAACGAAAACATATGCTTCGCACAGTCCATAATTTAACACAGCTGCCAAAACTAGAATTAACACTGACCTAAAAAAAAAAAAAGAGAGCTACAAGATGGAAAAGCACTGAACGCAAAATCAGAGCTACAAGATGAAATAGCACTGAACGCAAAAACAGAGCTAAAAGATGAAATAGCATTGAACGCAAAAACAGAGCTACAAGATGAAATAGCACTGAACGCAAAATCAGAGCTACAAGATGAAATAGCACTGAACGCAAAATCAGAGCTACAAGATGAAATAGCACTGAACGCAAAATCAGAGCTACAAGATGGAAAAGCATTGAACGCAAAATCAGAGCTTAAAAATGGGAAAGCACTGAACGGAAATAGAAGGTATACAAGCACAAATAGCACCGTGCGAAAATAAATCTACAAGAATGTTTGAAGGGGTGGGTGGGTGCATGCTCACACGATTCACATTATCACAAATCCCAGTGCTAGCTGATCGGTTACGGATTAAACAGTTATACAGCCGCAGGAACAAAATGCTACACGTACACACACCAAAATAAAGCAATTCACTTAGTTCCATGTTTTTTTTTCGAGAACTAATGGTATTTACACATCACAGATTATTTCAAGCTCAAATAATTAAATGAATTTAGACATAGAGATTGATGGATGTGAGTTTCTGTGCATGTGTGTGTGTGTGTGTGTGTGAGAGAGAGAGAGAGAGAGAGAGAGAGAGAGAGAGAGAGAGAGAGAGAGAGAGAGAGAGAGAGAGAGAGAGGTTAGGTAGGTAGGTCGGCAGATAGATAGATAGATAGATAGATAGATGAGAAAATTGATTAATTTGTTCTTTTAGGAGATGAAACTGGACCTCACATTCTTCTAGAGAATGACGTCACTGCAGATAAGTAGAACCATGACGACTTAATAAGTATGCAGACGAGTAGCGCTATGATAATCTAATAAGTATGCAGATGAGTAGAATGGTAATAAATATGCAGATAATACTATGACAACGTAATAAATCAATAACAACGCAATAAATCTGCAGAGAAGGAAATGACGACAACAGCAATATGGTAAATACCACCAACATCAAAACCAAGAATAACACAAACAGTGAAAACCAATATAGAATACATTGATATCTCAACTAACAAAGCGGAACCAAAGAATAAAACTACTACAAAAGGCAAAAGCTACAAAACATCTTCAAAAAAGTTCAGGTGTAATCCACCACAACTAAATGAGACCAGCCAATGCGCTGAGATCAAAAGTTTACATTTTGTAGATAATTCTATTGTCTAATCACTTTAATTTGGTGTGGCAAGAGGTCCAGTCATCAAATGCGGCCATTAGCTAAATGGCCAGCTAACTGTCTGGTTGAAAGACTTTCCATTTTCGCTATTGATATGTTATACATGTGTTTTTCATAGAGATAGATGTGTTATGTGAGCAGGCTTTTATTTCTACAAATTGTGAACTATGATGCTTATATGTAGTATGCTAAACACTTGACATTGTTTCTAGTTAACCCACTCATAAAACTATTATGCTGTATTAATTATGGTGTGTGTATGTGTTGGGCTAATGAATACTGTTGCAGCAAACTGTAAGTTGAGACATGAATGAAGGAACAGAATGGAGTTAAAAACTTATAAACCTGAAAACTTAGCTTTTGTTTCCTGAATATATTTTTACAGGACAAAGCAGCCTTTCTTTGTTTTATCTACTGCAGTGAGTAAGTGTAAGGAATGCACTACACTCTGTTGATGTAGGGTGGCAGGATATGCTGACTAAGTTGTACTCCATCCGACAAATAGCAGTAGCATCATCTAAGAGGGGAGTAGGACAACACACACACTCACACACACACACACACACACACACACACACACACACACACACACACACACGCACGCGCACACACACACACATACATACACACGCACACACTTACATGCACACACGCATGCACGCACGCACACACACACACATGAAACCGGAAACCAACCTATCAATAAGAGTACAAACAAAATGTATGAGGTACTTGTCAAATGACAGGAACTGAAGTTGTGAGTTAAATTAAATTTTAAAATTATATTTCCTAAAAGGAATCTAACACCGATGGGTCTTGAGAGAATAGCCTGATTGAAGCACTGTGAATTATTGAGCAAGTACTTGTTCGTAATCATACAGATTTATAAAACAAAGCAAGTACGTGTTCATAGTCATACAGAGTTATAAAACAAAGCAAGTACGTGTTTATTAAAGTCATACAGAGTTATAAAACAAAGCAAGTACGTGTTCATAGTCATACAGAGTTATAAAACAAAGCAAGTACGTGTTTATTAAAGTCATACAGAGTTATAAAACAAAGCAAGTACGTGTTCATAGTCATACAGAGTTATAAAACAAAGCAAGTACGTGTTTATAGTCATACAGAGTTATAAAACGAAGCAAGTACGTGTTTATTAAAGTCATACAGAGTTATAAAACAAAGCAAGTACGTGTTCATAGTCATACAGAGTTATAAAACAAAGCAAGTACGTGTTCATAGTCATACAGAGTTATAAAACAAAGCAAGTACGTGTTCATAGTCATACAGACTTATAAAACAAAGCAAGTACGTGTTCATAGTCATACAGACTTATAAAACAAAGCAAGTACGTGTTCATAGTCATACAGACTTATAAAACAAAGCAAGTACGTGTTCATAGTCATACAGTCTTATAAAACAAAGCAAGTACGTGTTCATAGTCATACAGACTTATGAAACAAAGCAAGTACGTGTTCATAGTCATACAGACTTATGAAAAGGAAGCAAGTACGTGTTCATAGTCATACAGACTTATAAAACAAAGCAAGTACGTGTTCATAGTCATACAGACTTATAAAACAAAGCAAGTACGTGTTCATAGTCATACAGAGTTATAAAACAAAGCAATTAAGTATTAGTAATCATACAGACTTATAAAATAAAGCTATTAAGTGTTCGAAATCATACAGACTTATCAAACAAAACAGACTGATTTGCTATGAAAACTATTTCGAAAAATCATCACGGACACTGTGTTCTTCAAACTATTTTTGGCAGAATAAAAGTTATGGTTTCATGAAAATATTGATGACAAGTAGTCTTTCTCAATGTATTTGACATACGTATATTGGATTGTTGATTTAATAAATGTATTTGACATACGTATATTGGATTGTTGATTTAATAAATGTATTTTTACATTTTTTCATTCGTATACATATTTATAACATATTGTTGGAGAAGAGTGTGGGTGGATGGGGGAATGGGTAAAGTCGGATTTGTCTTCTCCTTTAGTAAGAAGTTTTCCACCTGAGGAAACTCTACGCGACTGTAAATCTTGACGGATGTGGTGGAATAGAAAAAACGTTTACCACGCCAAAATATCCGCCAAGTGAGAGACGAGTGGTGTCTGTTGGAGGATCATTAATAAAATAAAATTATTATTCTCCTCACGTGAAATTAGTTATGAAAGATTAATTAAATATAATAAGTATCTTCATTAACTAAGTGGTGCACGTGCAACGCCTATTTTATGTAAAGTCCAAATTGTATTTCAGGTATGGTCTTTGTCCCTGTTATATGTAGGTGTTTGACCCTTCTGCATGGCGGTTTAAATTAGCCACGGGGTCAATTCAGCATCTCAATACCCACCTATACTTTTAAATAATTAGACTAGGCGATTGATATGCAAAGAGATAAGTATTTTTTGTTAAGCTGAGCTCTAACAGACCCTTTAAATTTGTTTCTGTTTCATCCATAGAACTGTTTTGTAGTTTTAATTTAAGTCCTGTTACCTGTGGGTCATTTGTTGTGCTATTACAGCGTATTGTAATCCGCTTTATACAATAATTCTTCAATATTTAACATAATCATCAGTCGCAGCATCTAAACCAAAATGTACTCTTTTGCTTGTTGACAAAATCAATAGAAACAGATCAAGGTAAAAATAGCATTGAAGTATTATATTTTGTGTTTTGGCGAATCCGAACTGCCAACGTGTCAATCTAAGGAATGATTAGTGACGTCACAAAGCAGATCTAATATTAACAATCAATGAGCTAATTATTTGCGTCATCCCTTCCAGAGAGAAAGCAAAGCTTTAGATATACAGGTACGTATGTCTTTCGAATTTTGATTTACCATGAATGAAAAAGAAAAAGCTCAAAAACTTTTAAGAGAAAGATTTTGAAGGAGAAAAATATAATTAACTTTTAACAGTCGTTGACGTTTCAATGTCTCGAAAGCCTGCAATTTATTTATTTCACTTCTCAGACGTTTATGACGGATGAAAAACATTCCGAGTGACTGTTCGCTGCACTACAATGAACCCAATTCTTCAGGCTGTTGTGTTTACTTGTGTATGGGGAGGGGCTAGATGCACACGGGCACTAAAGTGCATAGCCTAATTAAAAGTATAAATGCGTACAATTAGTATAAATACGTAGCATATTTATGTCTAATTATATAGCATAATTGTAACTATAAATAATTAGCCTAAATGTATTTCTAAATGCCCAGCCTAATTATAAATATAAATGCATAACCTTATTATAACTATAAATACTAAGCCTAATTATTTGTAAAAATACATAGCCTAATTATATATTTGATTGCATAGGCTAGTTTAATTTGACCTAATTCCATGTATACTTACATAGATATTTTATATGTGTAAAACGTGGCCTAATTACATAATTGAAGATTCTAGTTAATGAGTAGAAACTCGGCCTAATTACATACATAATTAGAATAGATATATGAGTTTAAACGTAGCCTAATTACATGTATAAATAAATAGACTCGATATATGAGTAGAAAATTTGCCTAATTACATGTATAATAACATAGACTAGATATATGAATAAAAACATAGACTAGATATATGAATAAAAACATACCCTAATTACATGTATAATAACATAGACTAGATATATGAATAAAAACATACCCTAATTACATGTATAATAACATAGACTAGATATATGAATAAAAACATACCCTAATTACATGTATAATAACATAGACTAGATATATGAATAAAAACATACCCTAATTACATGTATAATTAGATATATGAGTAAAATCTTAGCCTAATTAAATATACAGTTATAGAGACTAGATATATGCATTAATGCACATATAATTTGAGTGCTTAATTATATGTACTTGCCTAATGGTACGTAAAAATACATAGATTAATTATATGTATAAATACATTGCCCAAATCCATTGCTAGTAAAGTTTTATAGCCGAATTAAATGTATAAATATTTAGCCCTAATCCATTGCAAGTAAAATTTTATAGTCTAATTAAATGTATAAATACAAAGCCTAATTAAATATATAAATAAATCCTAATTAAATGCATACTTAGCTTAATTAAATGTATAAATAAATCCTAATTAAATGTATAAATATTTAGCTTAATTAAATGTATAAATATTTAGCCCTAATTCATTGCAAGTAAAATTTTATAGTCTAATTAAATGTATAAATACAAAGCCTAATTAAATGTATAAATACAAAGCCTAATTAAATGTATAAATACAAAGCCTAATTAAATATATAAATAAATCCTAATTAAATGCATACTTAGCTTAATTAAATGTATAAATAAATCCTAATTAAATGTATAAATACTTAGCTTAATTAAATGTATAAATACTTAGCTTAATTAAATGTATAAATACTTAGCTTAATTAAATGTATAAATAAATCCTAATTAAATGTATAAATACTTAGCTTAATTAAATGTAAAAATACTTAGCCTAATTACATGATCAATTAAAATTCAAACCCAAAGTACAATGCCTCCTTACATAAGGGAAGTAACCCGATCTACGACAATTTCAATCAAAGAAATTTCTGTCAAAAAACCAGAATAATTTCAATCGAAAACCACTAAAGTTTCAATCCAACTATTGGTTACTATCGACTAATGAGTTTTCGTGTACAAAAAATATGGAGTCATCGCCTGTTCGAAATCTTGAAAACATACCTTTTACAAAGCAGCATAATAAACTAGAATACGTCATTAATTGCAGAGTTTGCAAGGATGACCCCGGATATTCTAAAGACGGCTGCTTTAATATTTTGTGGAGTGGCAGCAGTTTTAACAAGGTATCATTCTTCTTCTTCTTCTTCTTCTTCTTCTTCTTCTTCTTCTTCTTCTTCTTCTTCTTCTTCTCTCTCTCTCTCTCTCTCTCTCTCTCTCTCTCTCTCTCTCTCTCTCTCTCTCATATATATATATATATATAATTAATTACCTGATTTATTCTACAGATGTAAGTTATGTGTAAGCCAGTTGTCGCTAGCTAGTTGTCGCAAACCTCTTGTCGCCCGCTCACCAGTCGGGCCACCCTATTTATTTATTGATGCGACAATATATATTAATTATTTTAGTTCTGTAAGGTAGGTATCTCCACATTATAACGGTGTGCTACGTTTTTCAGAACGAAGTTTTTGATGAAATCTAGGAAGTAGACAGACGTTTTTGGTGAGATCTAGAAAGTAGACAGAAGTTTTTGATGAGATCTAGGAAGTAGACAGAAGTTTTTGATGAGATCTAGAAAGTAGACAGAAGTTTTTGATGAGATCCCGGAAGTAGACAGACGTGGCTTTAAGAAAGAAATCGTTTGCTAAACAGCAAATCTCATAAATGTTAAATATACAATAAAATGTAGGTAACTGAACAAATTGAGTACATTAAGGAATTTGTACTGGGGAAAACTGCAGACAATAGGATCACTTAAAAGTTTTCATCCTTAATAAATTTCCAAAATGTTAAATTAGTGGCTAGGTAGCTGTACTGGGTAAGCACCTGCAGAAGATTATAGATTCAAAGCTCCCCTTAGTCTATAAAGTCATTTCTAAGAGTATTCTCAATCACTGCTGATCTTAGCGGCCATGACAACAGTATTTAGATTTCTTCCAAGAATTAGCGGCCATGACATAAAGTCACTTCCGAGATTTAGCGACTATGACGTCAATCTTCAGATATCTTCCGAGATTTAGCGGCCATGACATCAATATTTACATTTATTCCGAGATTTAGCGGCTATGACGTCAATGCTTAGATCTATTCCGAGAAATAGCGGGAATTGACATCTATGTTTAGATGTCTTCCGAGAAATAACGGGAATTAGCAGAAATGCATTTCCATGCCAGTTTGAAAGTGCTTTGCACAACGTATTAACTTTATCAATTAAAGTGGATTTGCACAATAAGGTCTGTTAAAACAGCTTCTATATTTTAGCAGTATTTATGCAATATGAGTTCTGATAAACAAAGAAAACATCATTATCATTATCATACTCCTACTTTCATTTGTGTTTGCTTCAAGTTCGAGTCTAAATCTAGAGGAGAAAGCCAAGAGCTCTTTCAGCAGAGTGGATCAAAACCATGATGGGGTGTTGGCCTTTGCCGAGTTTAAATCCTTCTTTGACAGTCTTGACACTAACAGTAATGTATATAATACGTATGAATCGTATAATGTAGATAATATGTATGAATCGTATAATGTATATAATATGTAGGAATCGTATAATGTAGATAAGCTGCATAATGTTTATATTATAAATAAGGTATTTGATAATGTTAATTTACTTTAATGTAGAAGCTAACAACTACAGGTTGTTAGAGAGGAGAATTTTTTATTTTCTGAACAATTGCAATCGATAGAATGTTACAACGGATTTCTTAAAGCAAATGTCAGTGTTTCAGTATTAATGTGTTTATGTGTACGTGTGTTTGTGAGTAACTGTACTAAGTTGTGTGATTTGGGTATGTTTGTGATTGTACTGTGTGTGCGTGTGTTTGTGAGTAACTGTACTAAGTTGTGTGATTTGGGTATGTTTGTGATTGTACTGTGTGTGCGTGTGTTTGTGAGTAACTGTACTAAGTTGTGTGATTTGGGTATGTTTGTGATTGTACTGTGTGTGCGTGTGTTTGTGAGTAACTGTACTAAGTTGTGTGATTTGGGTATGTTTGTGATTGTACTGTGTGTGCGTGTGTTTGTGAGTAACTGTACTAAGTTGTGTGATTTGGGTATGTTTGTGATTGTACTGTGTGTGCGTGTGTTTGTGAGTAACTGTACTAAGTTGTGTGATTTGGGTATGTTTGTGATTGTACTGTGTGTGCGTGTGTAGACATGTGTATCGATGTCATAAAATACACCCCACCACAGAATAAAATAATAAATACATTAATAAAATCTAAAACAATCAACTATTGCCTTTTATTATATAAAAACAGGTTGATTGAAACCACTGGGTGCTTAAAGATATAACAAGAAAGGGGCAACAACATTGAACGTCAATGTAAAATAGTATTATAACTACAGTTACAACATATAACGAGAAAGGGGCAACAACATTGAACGTCAATGTATTATAACTACAGTTACAACATATTACAAGAAAGGGGCAACAACAGTGAACGTCAAAGTAAAATAGTATTTTAACTACAGTTACAACATATTACAAGAAAGGGGCAACAACAGTGAACGTCAAAGTAAAATAGTATTTTAACTACAGTTACAACATATTACAAGAAAGGGGCACAAACATTTGTCAGAGAGGTCTAGGCAAAGTATGCACTGATTTAATATATGTGTGTATGTACCTGTGTGACTTTAACTTGTTTTTACACTTGCTTGGGCGTGCTTAAGTGGTTTTAAATTGTGTTTACACTTGTTTGGGTGTACATGCGTTTTATGTGGGTTTTAACTTGTTTACTCTTGTTTGGGTGTAAGTGCGTCCTTATGTGGGTTTTAACTTGCTTACTCGTGTTTGGGTGTAAATGCGTGTTTTTGTGCGTGTAAGTTCTGCTGGTGGCGCACATTGTCGCTTTTAGTATGTGTGTATTAGTGTGTTAATATGTGTATTAGTGTGGAGGTGTGTTGTGTTTGATGGACTGTGTGTGTGTGCGTGTGTGTGTGTGTGTGTGTGTGTGTGTGTGTGTGTGTGTGTGTGTGTGTGTGTGTAGGGGAGGGGCATGAGTGTGTCTGAAGGTTTATGATATCTAAAAAAAAAAATATTTGTAGATGATGGAGCCTGGACTCTAGAAGAGTACTCCGGGGTTTCTGAAGGAACTCCTGTGCCGTCTGACGTCAGAGGAAGATTTAGTTATTTTGACGGTTTAGACGGGCAAGTAGATAATAAAGCACACAAGTCGGGCATGGAAGAGCCGATGAAACAATATGACATCAACGGTAAGGAAATTCATGTCAACAGTGTATGGATGAACAGGGACGAGTGTAGTTAGAGAGTGGATAAAACAGTGAAGTATGTCGACAATTTGTGGACGAAACAGTGAAGTGAGTAGAAAATGTGTGGATAAAACAGTGAAGTATGTCGACAATTTGTGGACGAAACAGTGAAGTGAGTAGAAAATGTCTGAATAAAACAGTGAAGTATGTCGACAATTTGTGGACGAAACAGTGAAGTGAGTAGACAATGTGTGGATAAAACAGTGAAGTATGTCGACAATTTGTGGACGAAACAGTGAAGTGAGTAGACAATGTGTGGATAAAACAGTGAAGTATGTCGACAATTTGTGGACGAAACAGTGAAGTGAGTAGACAATGTGTGGATAAAACAGTGAAGTATGTCGACAATTTGTGGACGAAACAGTGAAGTGAGTAGACAATGTGTGGATAAAACAGTGAAGTATGTCGACAATTTGTGGACGAAACAGTGAAGTGAGTAGACAATGTGTGGATAAAACAGTGAAGTGAGTAGACAATGTGTGGACGAAACAGTGAAGTGAGTAGACAATGTGTGGATAAAACAGTGAAGTATGTCGACAATTTGTGGACGAAACAGTGAAGTGAGTAGACAATGTGTGGATAAAACAGTGAAGTATGTCGACAATTTGTGGACGAAACAGTGAAGTGAGTAGACAATGTGTGGATAAAACAGTGAAGTATGTCGACAATTTGTGGACGAAACAGTGAAGTGAGTAGACAATGTGTGGATAAAACAGTGAAGTATGTCGACAATTTGTGGACGAAACAGTGAAGTGAGTAGAAAATGTGTGGACGAAACAGTGAAGTGAGTAGACAATGTGTGGATAAAACAGTGAAGTATGTCGACAATTTGTGGACGAAACAGTGAAGTGAGTAGACAATGTGTGGATAAAACAGTGAAGTATGTCGACAATTTGTGGACGAAACAGTGAAGTGAGTAGACAATGTGTGGATAAAACAATGAAGTATGTCGACAATTTGTGGACGAAACAGTGAAGTGAGTAGAAAATGTGTGGACGAAACAGTGAAGTGAGTAGACAATGTGTGGACGAAACAGTGAAGTGAGTAGAAAATGTGTGGACAAAACAGTGAAGTTAATAGACAATTTGTGGACGAAACAGTGAAGTGAGTAGACAATTTGTGGACGAAACAGTGAAGTTAATAGACAATTTGTGGACGAAACAGTGAAGTGAGTAGACAATTTGTGGACGAAACAGTGAAGTGAGTAGACAATGTGTGGACGAAACAGTGAAGTTAGTAGACAATTTGTGGATAAAGAAATGAAGCGTGTAGACAATTTGTGGACGAAAAAGTGAATTAAATAGACAATTTGTGGACTAAACATTGAAGGGAGTAGACAATTTGTGAATAAGACAGTGATGTGAGTAGACATGTTGAGGATACAACAACAAAGTGTGTAGACAATTTGTAGATAAATTAGTGTTGACAAAGTGTGGATAAAGCGAGTTAAGCGAGTCGACAATTTGTGAATAAGACAAGTGATTTTAGTAGTCTATTTCTAGATGAAACAGTGAAGTATTTAGTCAATTTGTGAATAAAGAAGTGAAGTGA
Source organism: Sinotaia quadrata (assembly GCA_028829895.1). Taxonomy (NCBI): domain Eukaryota; kingdom Metazoa; phylum Mollusca; class Gastropoda; order Architaenioglossa; family Viviparidae; genus Sinotaia; species Sinotaia quadrata. Next base: position 2,540,638 of record CM054184.1, read on the forward strand.
TGATACTTTGTAGATAAAGAAGTAAAGTGTGTAACTTTATGTGAAATAAGTATTGAAGTGAGTAGACTATTTGTGGATAAGGCAGTTATGACATATGTGACGTAAATGAATGCGTTTTTACAAGTTGTGCTATTGGTGTATTCAGTTATTATGATAGATAAAATGGGAAATGAGAAATGTATGAATTAATGTAAAGTGGGAATGAGATAAATGAAATGCATTAGAATTAACGTAAAGTGACAAATTAAATGTCCAGGAATTAACAGAAAGTGACAAATTAAATGTCTAGGAATTAACGCAAAGTGACAAATTAAATGTCTAGGAATTAACGCAAAGTGACAAATTAAATGTCTAGGAATTAAGGCAAAGTACAAATGCATTTCTGCACTGATTCACAGAGAGACAGAGAGAGACACAGAGAGAGAGAGAGAGAGAGAGAGAGAGAGAGAGAGAGAGAGAGAGAGAGAGAGAGAGAGAGAGAGAGAGAGTTAAAACTGTATAAATGAGTTACTGAATAAGTGCGTGATTGAGTAAATGAGCAAGTTATTAAATGAATTAATGAGAAATTGTAAATAGCCCAACGTTTTTCCTATTAATTAAAATTAAATAAGCAATTAAATAAATAACTAGCCATATATTTATACCATACAGACAATTACGTTAACATTGTATTACGAGTTACGTCACTTCTAATTATATTTTCACAATCTACTAAGAATAACGTTGTTAAAGAGGGTAACACTTAATAACTAGGATTAAACATTCGAAGAAGATAATAGTAAATTTGAAAGTGATAAATAGTCACAGATCGTTGAGATCGAATCTTTCTAACATCTTTCTGACCGCTAATTATATCAATCTGTGCTGAGACCACGACTTTACAGATAATGAATCTGAAGTTTAAAAAAATATGTGATTCGGTCCACGACTTTACAGATATAATGAATCTGAAGTTTAAAAAATATGTGATTCAGTCCACGACTTTACAGATATAATGAATCTGAAGTTTAAAAAATATGTGATTCAGTCCACGACTTTAGATATATTATAGGAAAGTAACGATATAAGTGAATATGATATTATAGGAAAGTAACGATATAAATGAATATGATATTACAGGAAAGTAACGATATAAATGAATATGATATTACAGGAAAGTAACGATATAAATGAATATGATATTACAGGAAAGTAACGATATAAATGAATATGATATTACAGGAAAGTAACGATATAAATGAATATGATATTACAGGAAAGTAACGATATAAATGAATATGATATTACAGGAAAGTAACGATATAAATGAATATGATATTACAGGAAAGTAACGATATAAATGAATATGATATTACAGGAAAGTAACGATATAAATGAATATGACATTACAGGAAAGTAACGATATAAATGAATATGATATTACAGGAAACTAACGATATGTATGAATATGATATTACACGAAAATAAGTGAGTGAGTGAGTATGTGTGTGTGCGTGCGTGCGTGCGTGTGTGCGTGCGCGTGCGTGCGTGCGTGCGTGCGTGCGTGCGTGCGTGTGTGTGTATGTGCGTGCGTGCGTATGTGTGTACACAATTTGAGAACGAAATGTACGCATATAAGATGATAACCAGGAGATGTAAACTGCTGAGATGCGATAACAGAAGGAATATTTGACTTGTAAAAGAGAGTGCCTGAATTTTAATCGTGAGTGGAATTACGCCTGTTTGGTTTGATTAAATGATTGCATTAATGTCCAGTCAGGAAAGACTGACCATAGAACAAGTACCGCTTTCTCCTGATATAGAGATTTCCAGGTGAATGCAAACGCAACCACAATTATATTAGTTCACGATTCTAAAACCAGCAGACGATCATTATCTAATGGCCAATCTCTGTTTTAAGTCCCACGGAAACTCACATAATATTTGGACAAAAAATATATTTTGGGAAATAATATTGCTTATTACTTCGACTGGAGTCATGGTGGATGTGTGGGGCAGTGACACTTCTGTAGATTAAACAGGATGGAACAATAAGCCCCGTTCCACCAGATTTTTTAATCCCCAGACCCAACTCTGAAGTCGTGGGCTGAATAACATATATATTTTTTTTACTTCCTATATCGTTACTTTCCTATAATATCATGATCTGTTATTGAGTAGTTTGTATTTTATTCTTCATTTATGTTTAAACAGGTGATGGTCAAGTCACAGAACAAGAGTTTGTCTCATATTTTGTTGAGGTACGATGGATTAATTACAGAACGAGGTTATAATCATTTCATAATTGTTATCGTAGTGCAGGAAATATGCCGAGTAATTAAAAATGAAAGTTAAGCAGTTCTACTCTCTACCACTCCATGTCGTATCACTGTTGGCTGTCTTATGCAATTTTACGTCGTAATACCAGTAACATTGTTGTCATACATAATTTTACGTCGTAATACCAGTAACATTGCTGTCGTACGTAATTTTACGTCGTAATACCAGTAACATTGCTGTCGTACGTAATTTTACGTCCTAATTCAGTAACATCGCTGTTACACACACACACACACACACACACACACACACACACACACACACAAACACACACACACACACACACACACACACACACACACAAACACAAACAGACACCCAATACTAATTGTCGTATTACAGTTAGATACTTCGAGTTAACACCGACCTGACATACCTCCCACAAACTCATTGTGGAATCACAAACATTTAAAAGTTTTCATTAATGTGACTCAAATCCGATGTTTGGTTTTGACATAATAATTTTCGTTTATTTTTTAACATAGTTAGTTATGTGATTACCCGATGGATATTGCCTACCTGGTATTATTGTGCACACCTGACATTTCTTGTACAATTATGTAGTATTGGAAACAATAACTGAGTCCGGCAATGTCCGTCATTTTTTTAATTTTTATTTCCCACAGAGCATTCGAAAATTCACTACATTAATCAACGCCAGAAAGCCGTGACTCCCGGGGACAAGAGAAGTGAAATGGCAAATACTGACTGCTCGTTTTTTTGCTGTAATCATTTAATAAATAAATAAAGTACAATTGTGTGTTACTTTTGCTCGTTGTTGCTGTAATCATTTAATAAATAAATAAAGTACAACTGTGTGTTACTTTTGCACGTTGTTCACATTTACTTTCATTTAGACATTCGTTGGCCAAAGTGTTTTCGTGTTTTTATTTAATTTGTTCTCCTAATTTGTGTTATTTGTTAGTTGTGTTTGTCCGTTGTATTCTTACCGTCTGTCTATGTGAATTAGTCACCAAAGAAACAGGTCCACTAAAGCTCGTATTGTAAAACTGCTGGCGACTATCCCGCTACCAATGACCTACTAAGCTTACTAATCTAACTAAAACAACCTGACAACCAGTCAGTCAACAATGGCCCACTAATTTTTACTAATCTAACTAAAATAACCTGACAACCAGTCAGTCAACAATGGCTCACTAATGTTTACTAATCTAACTAAAATAACATGACAACCAGTCAGTCAACAATGGTCCACTAAATTTTACTAACCTAGCGAAAGCAAGCTAACATCCAGCCAACTAAAGCTTACTAACCTAACTAAAACAACCAACAGTGGTCTACTACAGTTTGCTAACCTAGCTAAAACACCCTAACAACCAGCCAGCTAACTATAGCCAGCTAAAGCTTACTAATCTAACTCAGACAACATGAAAATAAGCCATCTAACGAATGCCCTGAAAAGCTCACTAACCTTAAACGTCTTGACAAACAGCAGATAACAGAGAACCACTACAGCTTACTAACATAATAAACCTAACTAAAAAAAACTTTGACAACAAGCCAACTTACAGTGGCCCTCTAAAGCTTACTAACCTAATTTTTTTTTAAAAAAAACTTGAAAACGATGCATCATTACAAAAGTCGACTAACAAAATAAGTAGGAAGTAAGGACCCAACATTGATAAGTGGATAAAATTCGTAATGGTCTTCATGACATTACTGAGTTAAACACATCGGCAAACATCAGTGAAAGACGCCCTCATACAAATATTAAATGCTGGGCCCACTGTGGTTTGAATTCACCACAGACGTTGGATTGGCCCACTTATAACGATGACCTCTACCTGGTTCAAGGGCAGTCTCTTGATTGCAAGTCCCTTTTCTTCCAGGCGAACAAATTAAAGAACAGTGAACTTCTGTTGCATCAAGAGTTTTGATTTTTGCATCTGTAGGATTAGCATATCGGCATAGAAGTCATTGCAAAGCTGTCGGGTGCTTAATGGCACACAGTTATCTTCTCTTATCACAGCATACTATTTCAAGCGACGTAACATAGCCGTCATTTACAGTTTTTTCATTATAAAGTATATATATATTGTGGCGGGGAGGGGATTCTCTATGTGTGTCCTTTGGGTAATTAATTAATAAGCGAAATCACGCTCCCCATTAATGTATACTAATTAATTCTCTCGTTCCCAATCACACCCACAATCTCCTCAAGGGTCTTGTTGTGCGGTCTTGAGAGTGACGAGGTCAGCCCTGGGTAGTCCGTCCGTCAGTGGCTATCCCTACCCAAGCGTTACCTGTCTCAGATAGTGAACTATACACCGTTATCTTACAGTCGTCTCTTCACCTATCTGGCCCTTACCACTGTCTCTCGTCGTCGAGAATAGGAACTATTTTGAATCATGTACGTAGACCGTCTATCTAATTGTTATTACGTCATTGGTTGCCCCCACCCATTCTCAATTTCACATGAAACTCTCTTCCAGATATGAGAGCAAATAGTTTTAAAGAAATAATAAAATTTATTTAAAAAAAGAATATAATAAAACTCAAATCATTCAATGTCATGAAAAAAAACCCACCAGAAATTAATATAAGATCTAGAATCTAAATGCTTTCTCTCAACAAGTTAAAGAGTTAGGAATGAAGAATTGAACTGTTCTAAATTAATGTTCAATGAGTAAACTAAACAGTTCTTAGAAATCATCAATCAGAAGATGAAATTCATTCTCCAGATTCTCTCAAAAAAATCAATAGGAAGAACCAAAAATTCTGTTCTCCCTTAACAATTAAATGAAGCAAATTAACAGTGCTTAATTCAATAATCACTAACATAGACTATAGGAAAGAATATAAATCAGAAATTCACATTAATCATAGAACGATTACAGACATGTAACGCAACATAAGTTAGCATTCACCTGATGTGATTTGCGGGTGTTGTGTCCGTCTACGCCCGGTACTGGCAACTGGCGCGCAATACAGGTTACACTGAACAAACTTGCAAAACTTTCACTTCACTCCTGCTAGTGTTCACGTTTACAGTTCTTGTCAGGCACTCGGTCACACAATTATTAACGAAGTGTCTTGGTTACGATTATAGTCCAAACGAAATTCTCACACAAGTCAGTTATTAACTTTGTTGCACAAAAATATTGAGTCATTCATTACTCTGCTAATTTGTCAAGCCGTAGATTTCTCCACTTGGCAGAAACTCATATTACTAGTGAAATTTACGTACCAATACAAGTCTCCCCGACAGTATTATCCGGTTCGAAAAAAGTCACTCTTCGTCACAGGCCGTCTTGCCTGTATGACGCGTAATATCCACGTGCGCTTCTCCAGCAAATCTTGTCTGACAAATTCTTACTGTTGCAAACCGTTCCGTCGTCTTCTCGATCAACTGGGTTTCACACAACAGTCCAGTAATGCTCCAATGACAATATATGTAGACCAGGTACTTAGCGCCAAGGTCCCTAGTGAAGTTAAAGCTGAACTTGTTAGAATTCTTTGGTTTACCTTGCGAGACTCCACCCTTTTGAAGTACTCTCTTTGAGTAATCTTGATCCTCTCAAGTGATCCTTTGACTTACTCCTTTTGACTTCTGAGCTGTGGAATATACAAGTGTTTTGCGTACCTCAGTTCATGTTTGATAAGCGTTAAGTCTGCAATCTTATTTTTGGTTCTCATTAAATTTCTTACAAGCGTTTGTTCGACACCAAGAATAACATTACAAATTTCAATCATTTAAAATACAAGCATTTGTAGAAAAATACAACTTACAATTGAACAGGAAAATTCGAATTATTATTTACAAATATAATTACCCTTTCAGACATCTCTTTTTCTGTCTTACTCCGCACTATCTCCGCAGGAAGTCGTTGCGGGCCTCGAGAAAACTCGTAGTGAAATTAATTAGCGTGGTCGCCCTATTTATGTTTGGGCCAGCCTGCACTAAAGGGTCGGCACCCTTATCGTTTGTTTCAACTCCCTAGGCTGATAGCAGATGGTCAGCTTCCCCATTGTTCAAGACACGCGCGCCCGATGTAAATCACCGCGGTTGTCGGTCGGCCATGGTGTACGCCGATACCTGTTATTCTATTTAGGTAAAAGTTTGTCTGCGTGTCTGTTTGCATTTCCAGCTCCACATCTATATATATATATATATAAATAATCGGGAATTTCCGATACCGTAGAACACTGCATGAGAAGTGGCGTAGATATTGCTCGTGACAGAGACAGTAAGTAACATTAGTCTTGACTACAAGGAAGTAGTCTGTTGATTACTACTTAGATATGACAGGTGTTCATGGCAGAGACAGTTAGTAAGTTTAGTCTTGACTACAAGGAAGTAGTTTGTTGATTACTACTTAGATATGTTAGGTGTTTGGAACATTATGTCGCTATGGTAAAATAGTGAAAGAACAAAATTAATAACCACAGAGTTAGTGTGAAAAGATATTTTAGTCTATCACTTTCTTAAACCTGAGTTCTGTTTGTGTCAGCCAGGAACAAGGCATCATGGCGTCTCAGGACAACATGGCGGTATGGCGGGACTGTATTCGTGCGTGGTACCCTGATTATGAAACCAAGACATATTTCGTCCCGCCAGTGGTCATCACCAGGATACCATTTGACGTGGTCCCAGTGGCCGGACAGTCTGTGCTCGTGCCGCAATGTAATCCTGTCCAAGCCAGTGCCGTTCAGTCTAGTTCTACACAGGTCAAAGTTCAACGTGTTCAGGAATGTCAGACACGAGACGATTTGGCACTGCAGCGAGTGTTAATCTCTTTGCGAGAACTGGTCAGTGAGCACAGTGAACCAATGTTTGTCATTTCACAATTAGAGTTTTCTGGTTACCTGGGAGAACCATGTTATGCGGCGGCGGTCAAACAGTTCTTACGACCACAAAATCTTCCCAAAGATCATAGAAGAGGTGACTTTGACATTCTCGTCATCCATCGTCACTATGGAATAATCACCGGAGAGATAAAGTCAGTTCTGTCAAACCAACAACAACTCCAGTTATCACAACCAGACGTAGACCGAGTGGTCACTGACAGAGTACGAAATGCAATCAAACAACTGAATAAATCCGAAGTCGTTCTACGGGAGATAACCAAAGACCTTGATCCCAACCTTGCCATCCGTAAACTTCTTATTTTGCCTTACGTCACTGCTGACATCTTAACCCGGGTGGTTTCAAGTGATGAACACTTAAAACAGGTAAAAAGTAAAAGCAATAACAAATTCTAGACAAGACATAATAGATTGCTTAAAAGATCTAAATTAATAAAATCGTAAAGATGCCTGTCTGAATGCCAAGTATTTAACAGTTGTGTCCATTTCATAGAGACAAATTATGATTGTCCATTCCACAGACCAATGTTACAATTGTCCATTCCACAAAAATTTATGATTGTCTATTCCACAGAGAAAATGTATGATGTCCATTCCACAAACATTAAAGTTATCATTGTGAATTCCACACATTCAGAGTGTCGCCACCATCCGCCCTCTCTATTCGGGAGAGAAGATAATGGCTAGCCATTGACTCACCTGGCCTCGTGTAGGTGGTATGACGAATGCCCACATACAAAACGAACCAAGATATTTGTTTGGGATGAATTTGTGTATTATGTATGCAGGCTTGTGAATAGGCTGGCATATATGCACAAGTGCAATTGAGCATGTGAAAATAAACAGAACAACTAAGAAACAACCCCGCTCACTCATTTTCAAAAACCAATGACAAGAATTTCAGTTTAAAAACTCTACTTATGCATTTAATCAGTTACTCAAGGCTATTTACACTCACATTCATGGGGTGTGAAACAAGAGCAATGAATGATAAAATGATAAACAAATAACAAAATACTGAATGATTTGGTAATCTCACTCCACAAAATATCAAGCATATAAAAAATAGTAAACATGATCCTCCCCTGTTGTAACCTACCTTGAGAGCAATATTAAGCAATCTCCAGCATATCAGCTGTCCAAAAATATAGAAAAACACCCAAAGTTAGGTAATACCTTTTGAGCACCTTGGCTCAGTACACTTAGATTTGCTATGACCATACTGCTACTCTAGTTGTATAATTATGCTTCAATGGCTCACCAAAATAAACTTTTAATTAACTCTCAATGGCTCACAAAAATAACCTTTTAAGTAACTCTTAATGGCTCACCAAAATAATATTTAAGTAACTCTCAATAGCTCACAAAATAATCTTTTAATTAAGTCTTAATGGCTCACCAAAATAAACTTTAATTAGCTCTCAATGGCTTACCAAAATAAACTTTTAATTAAATCTCAATAGCTCACCAAAATAATCTATTAATTAACACAACTATCCACGTAGAATCAAACCATCTCTATCAAATTACATTATCCCTGGCTCACATGGCTACTTTTTGACCATTAGGCTAATTTATTTGCACAACTACTTATAGAATATTCCTGCAATTAAGTCTTCCATCCACATATCTGAATGACATTATCTCTAGCTATTAGACATCATTAATTGGCGTCCTGTACACAAATATACTTATCTAACTGTTCCATACTCCTAGCATATTTACATTCATTCTATAATCCAAATGTTTTATTCATCGTAAAATACACTTGGCAAACTATGCACTGCCTCCCAAAATGATTAAGTTTCTATGCCCCAAATTAAACAAATATTAACAAAGGAAGATATAGAAGAAAAAATAAAATGTTCCCACAAACAAAAAGCAAACTACGATAGCAAGTAGCGGGTATATAAACTATCAAAACAATATAAAACCGATAGTAAGCGGCAGTCAGATCGGTCTAAGTACAACAGAACACTCTCCTTACTAAGAACAAAGTAAAGGATTTTTAAATGGAAAAAAAAAATAAAAGAGATACAGGAAGTTTCCCAATAAGAAAAACCCTCTGGTAATTTACTCCATATTGAAGCAAGTGTTCTTTTAGGTCAGTCGAAGAACAGCTTATTAACTACACAATGAAAAATGTATATGTAAAACGGGATTTAAAGTTATTTTAAGATCTGTCAAACTAAAGCTTACTAACTACTTGACGTAACAGTCTCTGTAAAAAGGGATTAAGCTAGTTCCTCACTTTGAATCTAACAAATCATTGATGAATCTGTCCTGTCATCCATTCTTTAAAGCTTCATGTATACGTACATTCGGTCAGGGTCACTAAGCTATTCCTACTATCTCTAACTCGAAGAGAGGGGTGGGAGGAGGGTTACAGTGGTGTACTGCAGAATAACATAGGATTCCTTGAGGCTTCTGAGAAATTAACAAATCTATAGTCTGTCTTAAGGAATTTGCATCCCATATACCTGTGGAATAAATATTTCTCACTTACTTAATGTTAATACTAAGTAGACAGACCATAGAGGCATAGACCCATTATTTAACACTAAGTAGACAGAACATAGAGGCATAGACCCATTATTTAACACTAAGTAGATAGAACATAAACCCATTACTTAACACTTAGGAGACAGACCATATATCACTACTAACCCTAATTTAATCTGATCGATCTTTCTAAGTTCCTTACAATCTTTGCAATCCTTTCCTTTACCTGTATTAGGAGTAGGCACCCAACGTGAACTGTTGCATTTGCTGCAGTGTAAAATGACGTCAGCCTCGAAACGTCTGTAGCCCAATTTGTCCTTATTCTCAGAGTCGACGTCACTCAAACGGAAGGTGTAATTCTCGTCACTTTCACATGCTTCATAATGATTCAATGACGTCTGAGAAATAATATTGTGGAATGGTGGATGTACGTGTGTACAGAGGTGTGCGTAGCTCTTGTTTTGCCGGACAGCAAAGTAGGTAATCGGCCGCTAGTTTGAATCACGCGGCGCGGTCTGCTATATTGTAATATGTATGGCTGTGCCATTGTGTACATATTTAACCGCCACTTATCATATTATATATTTATTTAATAAAGTTAATGTTTATGTATTCGAATAGTTAGAGGGATGTAGTTTATATTTATATAATTGTGTAAGTTAATTTATTTTTTTTTCTAAGTGTACTTTACGATTTGTGTATGTTTACTTGGTTTTCCCCTGGCACATGAATATAGTTAATTATTTTATTTGATAATTTATTTTGTGAATTATATTGTAAGGAAGTATTGTATTTAGAGAGTATTTAATGTAGTATTTTTTTATAGTTAAAGTGTTATGTATTTCTAGGTAGTTTAGAAGGAATTTATGTTAGAACGAAAGTACGTTAACACAGAAGAGCCCGTTTAGCATTAATTTTAGTACAGTTCCAGAATTGTCTAGTAGAGTCCCCTTTGCCTCCCGGACATTGTGTGTGAGAGAGTGTGCGAGAGGAGTCTTTTGTCGTCTTTAGTCGTCTTTGGTCGGTCTTTTGGAGAGTGGTCAAGAGAGGAGCGTGGTTGGCGGTGGGTCGCCTAAATAAAGATCAGATGAAAATGTAAAACACGTGTTGCGTGTTCTGCCTCTTCTGCTGTGGCTGCCGTAGCGGTATTGTCTCATCATCTCCTCGTATCCTGGGGTGACCCATAATAACAACACCAACACCACACCCCATCACAATATTGTAATAATAACTAATAAAAAGGGGGAGTTAACGTTACCAGATTGGACACGTCAGTTGAGTAATAGCTAAAATATTTGGCATATTAGCAGAAATATAGGTCAGATCGAATGGCTGTTGCCAGTATTGGAAGTGAAACGTTAACCTAACATTAATATTGGGAGTTTGAGATAGTGACAGGGTCGTTAAAACATAACCGGACACGTGACACGGCCATTACGATTTTACTTCAAAATTTAATCTTTCCATAAACATTACTAGTATTTGTGTTCTTCCAACTGTTATTGTGTTGGTTTTTTATGTCAGGTCTTCAAAATTAAATCTTTCTTAAAGGTTTCTAGTATTTGTATTCTTCTTCCAACTGTTAGTATTGTTTCTTTATGTCAGGTCTGGATTAGGGGTTCGTTGGCTGTTTAATAATTAATAATTCATTAATTAAATACTTTGTATTGTTTATTTGTCAGGTCTTGATTTGTGGTACGTTAACTATTTCATAACTAATAATTCATTATTTAAATACTTTGTAACATTTGACAAATATTGAAATGAGGTCAGGCGTGTCGTCTGCCACGTTATGGTTTATAATGTTAATTTAATTCTTTCCATCCATTTTTAACCACGTTATGGTTTATAACGTTAATTTAATTCTTTCCATCCATTTCTAACCGCTTACAGATGTTTGGAGAAGTAGCGGTTGTAGTAGTAATGGATTTGACAAAATAAAAGTGTTAACAGTAGTGGTAGTATTAGTTGAGATGGTGGAATTTGCAGCTATGATTGTGGTAGGAGTGTTCCTGATAGTGGCAGCCGTAGTAGTACTTGTGATGGAAGGAGCAATACTGATAGTAGTAGTTGTGAAGGTTGGGAACAGTAGTGGTAGTAGTAGTTGTGATGGTTGGGAACAGTAGTGATAGTATGTGATGGTAGTGTTAGTACTTGTATGTTAGGAGCAGTATTGGTAGTAGTAGCTGTGATAGTTGCAGTAGCAGAAGTAGTTAGAGGAACAGGTCGTCTAAACAATTTTATTTCATTACCGTTTTAGTCAAGAATATTCACTCAAACCAGTGAGTATATTCCACTTTCGGAGAGCATGTATATTTACCGTTCTAAAAATACTCTGGAACCAAACTAATTTCCCAACGTTTGATAGCACAGTTAAACCGTGTTTAAAATAGCAATACAAACATCAAGTGAGACAAGCGAGAACTTGTTTGATAAAATAGCAATAAAAACATCAAGCGAGAACTTGTTTGATAAAATAGCAATAAAAACATCAAGCGAGAACTTGTTTGATAAAATAGCAATAAAAACTTCAAGCGAATACTTGTCCATAAATTAGAATGTAATTACTACGACGTCAAAACTAAGAAAGTCTGTTTACGTCATAATACCAATGACGTCTTGATGTCGCCCAGGTCCAACGTGTTTGCTGCTCCTAAGATCAGATTTTTTTTCCAAGTCACAGATCAATTTATCCAACGGTTAGTATGAAAACTATTTCAACAAATCTTAATTAAAACTTAAATGACATTCGATGTTTGAAATCCGAGAACTTCAGATGTTATTATTCTTGGTTATTTTGCTGTTGCCGTGTATATTTCCACCTGAGTCAAGATTACAGTTAGAGTTCTAAAATCTTATTACAAAGCCTACGACTTTTGCATGTTTAGGATCTTAATTAATTTTATGTTTTGTTATAATGATACTTGATCATTAAAGTGTATGAAATGGTTTTAAAGCTTACTTCTGTAGTTTAACTACTACTTAACTGTTGTAAAGTGTTTCAAGATTACTTCTGTAGTTTAATTACTATATAACTGTTGTAAAGTATTTCAAGATTGCTTCCGTAGTTTAACTACTATTTAACTGCTGTAAAGTATTTCAAAATTTCCTTTCGACTGGAAGCAATATCGTCAGTGTTCTTAATCGTAATTTGTAAAGTAATTGATCAGAAAAGAAAAACTGTTATTAATCGTAGTTTGTAAAGTAAGTGATCAGAAAAGAAAAAAACTGTTATTAATCATAATTTTTAAAGTAAGTGATCAGAAAAGAAAAACTGTTATTAATCGAAATGTGTAATGTATTTCATTAGAACAGAAAAACTGTTATTAATTGTAGTTTGTAAAGTAAGTGAACAGAAGAGAAAAACTGTTATTAATTGTAGTTTGTAAAGTAAGTGAACAATAAGATTTTCATAATTAATTTTACACATTTTATTGTTCACTCTCATTAAACTGATGAAAACTTCTTGGACGAAATGTAGGCTTGTGTAGCTGTTCTAGTTTATATAATGCATGTTAATTTGTTATTGTTGTTTTTATAATGCATGTTGATTTTTTATTGTTGTATTTATAATGGATGTTGATATGTAATTTTTGTATTTATAATTTAGAAGTAACTAAAATATACACAGGTCGTAAATATATAGTAACAACTTTCGCTACGTATTCTTTTTTTATCAGGACCTGGTCACGTGTCTCCAGGCTGCAGACTTTGAGCAAGCCCTCCAGTGCTGTCAGCTAGCTGAAAATCTCTCTTCTAGTGGAACTGAAACGGCGAATGACCAAAAACCAAAAGTAAAATGTTGGTTCTCTACATCTAGATCTATGACGTCAGATCTGTACTTGGATCTCTTGGCCAGGTATGTATTTTGATACATTATTGTTATTAAACAGGTAGTTTAAATGGCAGTTGTCGAAAATAGTTTCCACGAGAGCAGGATATGGATTGATCAGTGAATCATATTTTACAAGAGAGAGAAAACAAAGTGCATGTATCGTAATAATATAAACTACATTCATGTGAACATGCTGATTTTTTAATGTGTTTGATGTAAGAGTGTATGTGTGCGCGAATTCTCTACATGGGGAAGGGAGGTAAGACACGTAGTGGATAGGAGGTAAATAGACGTGTTAATACGTATAGAGTTTGATCTAGTTCATCAAGTATTTTCACCTATATATGTGAGACAAAACAAGTTATAAATAGACGTGTTTATACGTATAGAGTTTGATCTAGTTCATCAAGTATTTTCACCTATATATGTGAGACAAAACAAGTTATAAATAGACGTGTTAATACGTATTGAGTTTGATCTAGTTCATCAAGTACTTCATTATTTTAGTAACAGATACAATATAGTACTGGTTAAAATAATCAGTCATATGAACGGGGTACTTCATTATTTTATCATTTTATTTTTATAATGGCACGGGTGAGGGGTGGTATATAATATCATGCATCGCTGGCAGGGGGTAAAAAATTATGTAAATTTGTTTATGCACTTAAGGAAAGGTTCCAGTGTATTTGCATGTGTGACAAGTTGTGAGCTTCATAGTGTTTGTTTTTAATTATCACGTGACACTGATTTCAGGTTTTGCGGCCCCGCCACGACTGTCTCCGTCCATTGTCCAACTTCCCCGCGCATTGAGATACGAACTGAAGGACAGGGTGTGGCAGTCACGGGTGAGAGAATGACGTCACTGGTTGTAACCCCGGAACAAATCAGTTTGCTGACCAGAGCTCCGGCTAAAGTCTTGCTGACCGGTCCGCCGGGTGTGGGCAAGTCCGTGATGTTAGTACTGATGGCCTTGACATGGCTGAGACAGGGTCACGACGTTCATCTCGTCAGTGTTTGGAATAAAAGCTTGGCAGCGACACGCATGATAAACCACGTGATACAGGTGTCAATGCGCGATGATCCCACTACAGTGACTACACCATCAGAAGTGGGCAGAGTCCACCTCCATGAGTACAACTTTTACAATGAAGAGACTGACGTTGATAAAGCCATCAACACACTGACGGCGACAAGAGGAAGTCATGGACCATACGTCATATGTGATGAGTTTTGGATTGCTGCCAGGTATGTTGTACAACGTGTACAGGTGTGGCACTGAGGTAGAATTGTTAGTATTGATTACCTGGGAAAAAATTAAATACATTTCTATGAGTGACTTAAAATGTCAACAGTCACTTTGTGTTTGTTAAAGCATGACGTCATGACGCGCTGACGTGTATTGTTGCGTCATTTATTGACGTCACACAGAGTTCTGACTTTGGCAAGAAACATTAATGTATCGTTGTGTGTGATTATCTCCCCTGTGTACTGCGGTAAGTTGTCGTTATAACGGATCTGTCTTTCTTCATCTTAACAGACATATTGCCCGTTATCACCGGTTTGTCACCGTCTTGTGCACGCGCCTTCCCAACGTCTGTCTGTGGGCGGCCTCACCATACCATAACAAGAGACCAGCAGAACTGCAGGAAGAACGAATGACCACCCCGCTAAGGTGTCCACCCGCAGTGCTGAGTAAAGTACAAAAGGCAGTTTACAGATATAGTAAAAGAGTCCATCCGTACACGACGAAATTCCTAGCCACGCCCTGTGACGGACCAAACGTTATTCACTTGAGCCACCAGGGACCCGAACACGCTGGACATTGTCCACTGGAGTGCATCAAGTGCGGGCAGTTAATCGCCGGCACTCTACAACGACTGGGAGTTGGCGTGACGGGTAAGTCTGACCGTTATAATGACCTCTCTAGAGCCATCATAATATTACCACCACTACTAGCACAACAACATTTAACGCCTTTATGTCGTAAATAAACGGTTTGTAGATGATAAACTGATATTTGTGTCGTGCAGATTCCGCTGTCAACAACCACATCAACACTGTGACCACGACTGCTGCAACAGCCAACAGTCACAACGCCACCGCGAATGTCAGCAAAACAACCGCCTGTCCACCCCTCCAGTATCGTGACGTGTTCGTGTTGACCCGGAGTCGTTACCTATATGACGACGTCAAGTACAAGGCGGGGCGTGTGACGTCAATAGTTCACGGCGTGGTGCGCGGTCTTCGTGATGCTGGCATACCTGTGCGTGTGATAAGAACGGGGCAAAGGTCAACAGATGTGTGTGACACGGCGGTGAGACAGAGTGACGTGGTTACTGTGACATACTATGGAGATGTGTCAGGTTTAGAGCGGAAGGTGGTGGTATGGCTGTCAGATAGAGTTCCGGGTTTTGATGATGATTATTATTTCTTTGTTGATTTCACTGGTGAACAAATTGAGTTTGATGACAGGTTTGTCGCCATGTCTCGCTGCACGTCACAGCTGGTGGTGGTTGACGTGCCCCTTGTCTGATGGAGATGTTAATGTCGTTGTGCAGACGACAAAAAGACGACGGCGCTGTTGTGTGTCGTGAATGTTATCTGTCATTTAACTGTTAACTTAAACTGTCGGTGTTCACTGGTCGTTTGTAGTGAATGTGAACACACGTTGACACAAAACACATAACCATTGTACTGGTTACACGTTATTATTTTCAAACGTAATTTTATATCAACACGAATATCGCTGTGGTTAAATTTAGTTCACAAACGTTTTATTATTTTTATCTTTGACACTGATTACATTTCACTGAAAACTGTTTTGTATCGTCTTGCTCGCTACCATGTCATGGACTGTGACGTCATGTCATTTGTTTGCGTCATTGTTTTGAATATATCAACAATAAAGAGTAATTTCCCCTTGTTACAGAGTTATACATTTCTCTATTGATAAAATTAAAGATTTAACTGAACAGTAATTATTTCTGTATGACGGCAATGTAATACATATTTATGGCTCTAACACTCACTCAAGTCCAGATTTTGTATTTCAAAACAAGGAGTTTGTGAACACTCTTTAGCTGACAAAGAAGAAAGTTGTAGTATTTACCGAATAAAATCTTTGAATATATTTCTCAAATACACACACACACACACACACACACACACACACACACACACACACACACACACACACACACACACACACACACTCAGTTATATAGAGAGAGACAGAACAAGAAAAGAAAAAGAGAAGAGTGATTACAATATCTTAAAGAAAAGAAAACACTACATTTGTAAGAGTCCATACGGACTACACTAAACTATAACACACTTGTACAAATAGAAATGTGTCTTCACTAAACTATGACACACTTTGTACAAATAGTAATATATGTCTGTCTTGAATAAAAGTAATAACTGCTATAGTAAATGTGCCAAAACTACCAGATACATATATATAGGGTTTTAAATTACAAGGAATGTCTGTAATCATTACCCAAACTACTAGTAACACTGGAAATTAATTTATAGGAAATGTCTGTAACCATATCAAATACAGCAGACATAAATACTGGATATTAATTTATAAGAAATACCTCTAATCAACATCGAAAATAATTATAATGTACATGTTGGATATCATAGCACTGAAAATATTAAAATAAAGAAATTGTGATATCTCATTATAGAAAATGTCTGTAATAAAAACATTTTTCTATACATCAATGCTGGCTATCAAATTATGACGAGCATAAATTTATGTCTAGCATTCTATTAATCAGTAATCTATTGTCCTTCATATGATATTTTAATTGTATTTGTTTATCAGGTGTATTAGTCATTGTTTATATATATTTAACATAAACACATACCTATAAATGGTATATTAGTCATTGTATATATATATATATATATATATATATATATTTAACATTAAACACATACCTATAAATGGTATATTAGTCATTACATATATGTTGAAAATTAAACACATACTCATAAATGGTATATTAGTCTTGTATATATATATTTAAAATTAAACACATTCCTATAAATGGTATATTACTTTTTACAAGACATTAAAGAAATTTACTCTAATTAAATATCACATTAATTATATTTATAGGTGTGTTAATTATTACAATCATTTACTTTAATCCAATATCACATCAGTGTATACTTTGAAGGTGTATTATTTATTACTCCAATATCACATTAGAGTATATTTTGAAGGTGTATTATTTATTACAAACATTTACTAAACTCTGGTATCAAATTAGCGCTTGTTCAACTTTTATTTTATTCATTACAGTTATTTAAATATAATTTGATTTGATATTATTGTGTGCTTCTTTAGCTGTTTTATTCATTACAGATATTTAAATATAATTTGATTTGATATTATTGTGAGTTTCTTTAGCTGTTTTATTTATTACAGACATTTAATTATAATATGATTATTCAAAATATATACCTAAGAATCTCACTTGTTAATATACACTAATTAATCATCAGATTATGTGTTTAAAATGAATAACATCAACACTAATTAATCATCAAATTATGTGTCTGTATTAAATAACATAAACACTTATTCGATATCAGATTATAATAAATGTCTCTATAGAAAACAAACCTGCTAAGTATTCACTAATTGACTAATATGATATAAGACTTTAATAAATGTCTGTAGTGAATAACACACCTGCTAAGAAAACATTATTTTGATATCAGATTAAAATAAACTTTTTTACTGATTAAAACACACACATGCACGCACACACACACACACACACACACACACACACACACACACACACACACACACACACACACACACACACACACACACACACCTCTCTCTCTCTCTGTATATATATATATAGAGAGAGAGAAAGAGAGAGAGAGAAAGAGAGAGAGAGAGAGAGATTAGGGATAATGAATAACATAAACACTAATTTGAAATCAGTAATAATAAATGTCTGTTTGATTAACACACTTCTAAAATTCATTAATTAGATATTATATTAGAATAACATTTTGGTAGTAGATTCAACAACTGCTAAGTAAACAAAATTATTTTGTCTATGCTAAGTAAACTAAATTATTTAGTCTATGCTTAGTAAACAAAATTATTTAATCTATGCTAAGTAAACAAAATTATTTAGTCTAATAATATATAATTATACTGAATAATATGTCTGTTGAAAACACTATTTCATATCAGAATAAAATAAATATCTGTATTGAATAATACACCTGCTGATTACACTAATTTGATATAAGATTATAATAATTATGTGTATTGAATTATATACCTGTTGAATGCACTAATTTGATATCATCTTAAAATAAATGTCTATATCAAATAAAAATAATTAATAATAAACAGTATTTTGATATCAGATTATATCAAATGTTTATACAAAATATCATAAATACTAAATAAACTGTAATTTGATATCAGATAATAGTAAACATGTGCATTGAAATACATGATAAGTATACATTAATTTGACATCAGATAATAGTAAACATGTGCATTAAAATTCATGTTAAGTATACATTAATTTGATATCAGATTATAATAAATACTTCTATCAAACAGCAAACATCATAAATATACACTAATTTGATGGCTTCATTGAAATAACACACTTACACATATCTAATAATTTGACATCAGACTATATTAATGTCTGCATTGAAATAACACACTTGTACACATCAACTAATTAGACAACAGGCTATATTAATGTCTGCATTGAAATAACACACATCTACATATCTAATAATTTGACATCAGGCTATATTAATGAATAATTGAAAAAAACACACATCTACATATCCAGTAATTTGACATCAACTATATTAATGTTTGCACTGAAAAAACAGACTTCTACATATCCAATAATTTGAAATCAGACTATATTAATGTCTGAACTGAAATAACACACTTTTGCATATCCAATAATTTGACATCAGATTATTGTAAATGTTGTGCTAAATAATACACCTTGAAAATTACACTAATTTGTTAACAGATTATAATAAACGTCTGAACTGAATAATACACATTGAAATATACACTTATTTGTTAACAGATTGTAATAAAAGTCTGTACAGAATAATACTCATGATAATAAATAAACACAGTTATTTGATTTCAGATTACATTTAAATATTTGTACTCAGCAATGCACCTGTGACATCGACAATAATTTCATATTAGACTATAATAAATATCTATATTAAATACAACTCCTGTTAAATAGACACTAATTGATATCATATAATAAGTATATATATTAAAAACAACTCCTGTTAAATAGACACTAATTGATATCATATAATAAATACATTAAATACAACTCCTGTTAAACAGACACTAATTGATATCATATAATAATAATTGTATGTATTGAATAACAAACCAGCTAAACAGACATTATTTTTTCATTAGTACTTTAGTACTAAATAAAACACCTGCTAAATGTAAATTATTTTTTTCTCAAATTATAATAATCGCAGGTGTATTGATGCATGTATGGAGTAGTTAGTGGGTGGATGGGGGTTCATGATCTATTGTTTGAATGAAAGTTATTTAATGTTGTGAATTTAGATTATTCTTTAAATAAGAAGTTCCACTGTGAATAGAAGTTATGTACCGGTAGTGTGTAAGCTTATAGTGATATGTGAGCGTGAAATTCAGGTTAGGAAATGAACCATAAGTTTAATCACTAATAAGTGATTATGGTTATTAATGATAAACAAATTCATAAGTAATAATGCAAAATAGAGATTAATGCACCACTCTGGTCACAAACAGCTACTACTTTAAAACTAATCCGAAAACGATTTTATTAACTGAGTGCAAAGAGTATTACATCTATTAAGGATTTACCAATTTTATGTCAGATAAAACTAAATGTCTGTAATTATTGAAACACCTACTAAACATGGAATAATTTTATGTCAGATGAAAATAAATGTCTGTAATTATTGAAACACCTACTAAACATGGAATAATTTGACATAGGTGTTAAAACATGCCTGTAATTATTGAAACACTTACTAAACATGGAATAATATGACATAGGTGTTAAAACATGCCTGTAATTATTGAAACACTTACTAAACATGGAATAATTTTATGTCAGATGAAAATAAATGTCTGTAATTATTCAAACACCTACTAAACATGGAATAATTTGACCTAGGTGTTAAAACATACCTGTAATTACTATCAAACCTTCTCCACATATTTAACATGATATCAAATTGGAATGTTTGGCTCTAATAATAAACTTCTTAAAAGTCTTAGTAATTTTATATCAAATTGAATGTTTTGGCTCTAATTATAATCTTCTTAAAATCTTAGTAATTTTATATCAAATTGAAAGGTATTGCTTTAATAATAAATTTCTTAAAAGTCTTAGTAATTTTATATCAAATTGAAAGGTTTGGCTTTAATAATAAACTTCTTAGTCTTAGTAATTTTATATCAACTATTTCTTTCAGTGTTAGGAAGAATAACACACTTATTAATAATATTAATATGATAATGTGTGATAGGAATTATCATGAATTCATAAAAACACCAAATACTAAACATACATAAATTTTACGTCAGATTATATTACATTGCTGTAATGAGTAACATAAGATTATATTACATTACTGTAATGAGTAACACATCTCCAGAGCATTTACAAATTCTTGGTCTGTAAAAATTAACATTCTTCTCAAAGAAAAACTGATTTGATATCTTAAAAGAGTAATTGATTGTTATAAATAACAGACCTGTTAAACATCAACAAATGCATTATCAAATTCAATAAATGACTATTGTTTATAACACAATTACTGTACATACCCTAATTTGATATCTGACTATTGTAGATTTTAGTAATGAATAAAATACTCACTAAGCTTACAATAATTTTATAACATATTAAACAAAATGTCTGTGATTAATAAACATCATCTAAACAAATTCTAATTTAGTATCAAATTATTAAATATTTGTTATTGCACCACATTTTATGGATGCATATTAATTCCTATCATACATTATGTCACGGGAGAAGGGAGAGTATTCAGGGAAAATATTTTATTTACTTTCTTACCTCCCTTTGACCTGTGGCGTCTTTTTTACGTTTTCATAAGATTAATCATTAATGTATCACTGAACATGTGGAGTGACCATGCTCTGCCAAAATGTTTGTGTATTTTTAGCACTTTAATTTGATTTTATTTCAAAATAGTAAATGTGTGCCAGCACTCCTGCCCTCCACCTCAGATGTACTGTGAGGCTGTGGGGCTTACACAGAGGCAGCCCAAGGAAACAGGTGCTAATTTGCTATTAAATTATAGTAAATGTAAGTAATGAATAAAACACCTACACAAAATATTTTATGTAAAGAATAACACACCTACTAAACTAACAAAAAGCTGATATCAGATTATAGTAAATATATGTAGAGAATAACACACATATTATCACTGATTGATAGGAAGATGGGTGATCAGCTAGCCAGTCTCCCAACGACCTTGCTAAGATGGGTGATCAGCTAGCCAGTTTTCTTGCTAAGATGGAATACACAATAGTCGCACAGACAAAATGAACCACAATGTACTTGTGGAATATTAATATTTTATTCTGCGTGTAGGCTAAGTGAGAATGCTGGCAGTGTGCAGGCTAAGTGAAAATACTGGCAGTGTGTGAGTTAAATGAGAATACTGGCAGTGTGTGAGTTAAATGAGAATACTGGCAGTGTGTGTATATAAACGAATGCGAATGGGCATGAATGAAAATCAGAATGACGAACAAACACCCGCGTTCAGTCCACACTCAAAACCAAAATAGACGTTTGTTTAAAGCTCTAAAGGATTTATTCACTAAAAGGGGACACTCACGAACGCTTGTTTAAAGATCTAAAGGATTTATTCACTAAAAGGGGACACTCACGAAGATTTGTTTAAAGATCTAAAGGATTTATTCACTAAAAGGGGACACTCACGAACGCTTGTTTAAAGGTATAAAGGATTTATTCACCATAATGGGACACTCACGAACGAGTGTTTAAAGGTCTAAAGGATTTATTCACCATAAGGGGACACTCACGAACGCTTGTTTAAAGGTATAAAGGATTTATTCACTAAAAGGGGACACTCACGAACGCTTGTTTAAAGGTCTAAAGGATTTATTCACTAAAATGGGACACTCGCGAACGCTTGTTAAAGCTCTAACGGATTTATTTACCATATTGGGACACTCACGAACGCTTGTTAGTCAGTCACTTAGAACATCCACAGTCACATTCATGGGATGGAGTTAGAGCAGTGATTAATGTGAGTAACCATAACAACAAAAAACAAAACAAAACAAATATCACCAACAAAATATTCATAGAGCAGTGATTAATGTGAGTAACCATAACAACAAAAAACAAAACAAAACAAATATCACCAACAAAATATTCATAAGCATCAAGGTAATACCGGGAAGGAAAGAAAAGCCTTCGGAAAGTTAATCAATGAATTCTGTAACAATACTGTTCAACCAAATCTTACGGTGTAGGCCCGAGTGAACACATGGCAATGCAATAATAGTTCTAGTGTTCTCGAATATGAAGTGAATAATTGTCCTCTCACTGATATCGCGGATGCACGATGCTGGAAATGTAGGGACCCCTCCTCCGTCCCTGAGGAAAGGTGACGAACACAAGTAATACTGCTGAAGACCAGGTGATAAACACATGCATCTCTGCTGAAGACCAGGTGATAAACACATGTATCTCTGCTGAAGACCAGGTGATAAACACAAGTAATACTGCTGAAGACCAGGTGAATAAACACATGTATCTCTTCTGAAGACCAGGTGATAAACACACGTAACTCTGCTGAAGACCAGGTGATAAACACATGTATCTCTTCTGAAGACCAGGTGATAAACACACGTAACTCTGCTGAAGGCCAGGTGATAAACACACCTAACTCTGCTGAAGGCCAGGTGATAAACACACGTAACTCTGCTGAAGACCAGGTGATAAACACAAGTAACTCTGCTGAAGGTCAGGTGATAAAGACACGTAACTCTGCTGAAGGCCAGGTGATAAACACACGTAACTCTGCTGAAGACCAGGTGATAAACACAAGTAACTCTGCTGAAGGTCAGGTGATAAACACACGTAACTCTGCTGAAGGCCAGGTGATAAACACATGTAACTCTGCTGAAGACCAGGAAATTGTAGACGGAATATGCAGATGTTGTAGACAGCACGGGAGTGCAGGCAGAAGAAGGGTCGTCAGGCACAGCCCCGCCCCTTCATCTCCGGTATGGTGGACGCTGTTGACGGCCGCTGCCCCGGAATAGGTGGTCTGGTATTACCCAGGCAGAAGTAAGAGACCAATGACTGTAGTGGACTATGGTAGGCAGTCAAAACTAGAGTGGGATACCAAACAGTGAGCTTCATTCTGCTTTATTTCTAAATTGTTGAAAACTTCATTGTGCTTTATTTCTAAATTGTTGAAAACTTCAATCTGCTTTATTTCTAAATTGTTGAAAACTTCAATCTGCTTTATTTCTAAATTGTTGAAAACTTCAATCTGCTTTATTTCTAAATTGTTGAAAACTTCAATCTGCTTTATTTCTAAATTGTTGAAAACTTCAATCTGCTTTATTTCTAAATTGTTGAAAACTTCAATCTGCTTTATTTCTAAATTGTTGAAAACTTCAATCTGCTTTATTTCTAAATTGTTGAAAACTTCAATCTGCTTTATTTCTAAATTGTTGAAAACTTCAATCTGCTTTATTTCTAAATTGTTGAAAACTTCAATCTGCTTTATTTCTAAATTGTTGAAAACTTCAATCTGCTTTATTTCTAAATTGTTGGAAACAGAAAGAAATTGAGTCTTGTTAAGTGTAACGAAAAATACAACGACGTAGAGTTCAGTTACACATGACGAGAGCCGCGCAAGCAAACACACTGTCTCTTCCAGGCGTCGGCGAGGCTTATATGTAGACGATAAAATTTACCAAATTCCAGAAGGTTCTAGAAAGACTGTG
Organism: Sinotaia quadrata; assembly: GCA_028829895.1. Lineage (NCBI taxonomy): Eukaryota > Metazoa > Mollusca > Gastropoda > Architaenioglossa > Viviparidae > Sinotaia > Sinotaia quadrata. Next base: position 2,565,198 of record CM054184.1, read on the forward strand.
CGTGCAACACATGATTTGCTCGTGAACAATATTGTTGTTACCTGGGCGCATAGCTCTTCCGGGCGCAAGACACCTATAGTCTAAACTTTATTAAAAATAACAAACACATAGCCCCTATGAATTATTGCTATAACTTTACTAATCGCTAAATAAATAAATACTATGACTTAAGTAATCGCTAAATAAATAAATACTATGACTTAAGTAATCGCTAAATAAATAAATACTATGACTTAAGTAATCGCTAAGTAAATAAGTACTATGACTTAAGTAATCGCTAAATAAATAAATACTATGACTTAAGTAATCGCTAAGTAAATAAGTACTATGACTTAAGTAATCGCTAAGTAAATAAGTACTATGACTTAAGTAATCGCTAAGTAAATAAGTACTATGACTTAAGTAATCGCTAAGTAAATAAATACTATGACTTAAGTAATCGCTAAGTAAATAAGTACTATGACTTAAGTAATCGCTAAATAAATAAATACTATGACTTAAGTAATCGCTAAGTAAATAAATACTATGACTTAAGTAATCGCTAAGTAAATAAATACTATGACTTAAGTAATCGCTAAATAAATAAATACTATGACTTAAGTAATCGCTAAGTAAATAAATACTATGACTTAAGTAATCGCTAAATAAATAAGTACTATAACTTAAGTAATCGCTAAGTAAATAAGTACTATGACGTGCGTTGTATTACATAAACTTGCACCCCACATATTAGGTACAAATTGCACCTTACAGGTTAGGCACAACATGCACCCCACATATTAGGTACAGATTGCACCTTACAGGTTAGGCACAACTTGCACCCCACATATTAGGTACAAATTGCACCTTACAGGTTAGGCACAACTTGCACCCCACATATTAGGTACAAATTGCACCTTACAGGTTAGGCACAACTTGCACCCCACATATTAGGTACAAATTGCACCTTACAGGTTAGGCACAACTTCAACCCACAGGATAGGCATATATACTTCATAAAGCAATGTGATTGTTTGCAAACCAGATAGTTTGATAGACAAATCTACACTTAGTCAAATCTAGTCAAGTGCAGATAGTCGATAGATTGAAAGGAAGAGTCTGATGAACTTATTTCTGCCGTTTATTTAAAATCAAGTCGGTTGAAAACACTGACTGAATTAAAAGTGTTCCAACAACAGAGAAAAAATGTTTACAACTGTATAAATAAACATGCGTACACTATGGGAAGTACTATAATATAGTGTACTATGGGAATAGTGCTGTAAAGAGTCTATCGGAATATTTCTGTAATAAATGATATTGTACAACGTCTTTGGGAATGGTTATAATAATGTTATACGCCAAAATTTAAGGGAATAGTACTATAACAAATACTATTGTGCAAAATCAGTGGAAATAATAGTATATGATTAAAGTCTATGGAATAATGCTATTATAATTGTACTATAACAAATACAATTATGTAAAGTCAGTAGAAATTATAATATATCTGCTATAATAATTGATATCGTCTATGGGAATAGTACAATAACACATTGTATAGTGTAAAATCTATGGGAATAGTAATATAAGAAATACTATACTGTAAGAAAAAAAACACTCACTCTAATAAGAACAGGTTGGCAATGGTAAGTCCTGAGTAGTGTAAAGTGCCAACCATTGAAAACCAATTTAGTCGTTGTTCAAACATCTTATTTAGTCGTTGTTCAAACATCTTATTTAGTCGTTGTTCAAACATCTTATTTAGTCATCTTATTTAGTCGTTCTTCAAATATCTTATTTAGTCGCTCTTCAAACATCTTATTTAGTCGTTCTTCAAACATCTTATTTAGTCACTCGTCAAACATCTTATTTAGTCATTCTTCAAACATCTTATTTAGTCATCTTATTTATTCGTTCTTATTTAGTCGTTGTTCAAACATCTTATTTAGTCGCTCTTCAAACATCTTATTTAGCCATCTTATTTAGTCGTTGTTCAAACATCTTATTTAGTCGCTCTTCAAACATCTTATTTAGTCATCTTATTTATTCGTTCTTCAAACATCTTATTTAGTCACTCTTCAAACATCTTATTTAGTCACTCATCAAACATCTTATTTATTCGCTCTTCAAACATCTTATTTAGTCGTTGTTCAAACATCTTATTTAGTCGCTCTTCAAACATCTTATTTAGCCATCTTATTTAGTCGTTGTTCAAACATCTTATTTAGCCATCTTATTTAGTCGTTGTTCAAACATCTTATTTAGTCGCTCTTCAAACATCTTATTTAGCCATCTTATTTAGTCGCTCTTCAAACATCTTATTTAGTCATCTTATTTAGTCATTCTTCAAACATCTTATTTAGTCATCTTATTTATTCGTTCTTCAAACATCTTATTTAGTCACTCTTCAAACATCTTATTTAGTCGCTCTTCAAACATCTTATTTAGTCACTCATCAAACATCTTATTTATTCGCTCTTCAAACATCTTATTTAGTCACTCTTACGTAAAAAAAAATCTTTATTGCTGAGGCGTTAGTAAAGTCTTGCATCTTAGATGTCGTTCGGGAAATTTTGGTCCTCAAGCCGCTCAACCTCTAGAGGCTAAACCGGTTTTGGACAACACCATTCAGAGGACAACACCTTTCAGAGGAGAATTGTTGACATGGACACCGAAATTGAAGAGCAAGTTGTCATAGATACCGAAATTGAAGAGCAAGTTGACATGGACACCGAAATTGAAGAGCAAGTTGTCATGGACACCGAAATTGAAGAGCAAGTTTTCATGGACACCGAAATTGAAGAGCAAGTTGTCATGGACACCGAAATTGAAGAGCAAGTTGTAGAGAGGATAAAGAAATCGAGATGTTTTGCGATTCAACTGACGTCACTAGCCGTGCTATTCTGCTGTTTTCATGAAGTATAGGGAAGATGAATACTTTAGGGAAGAATTTCTTTGTTGCCTTGACTTACCTGGTCGGACTACTAGTTCAGAGATATTTAGTGCTCTTGGTAAGTATTTACAAGTGACCACTAGAGATATTTAGTGCTCTTGATGTGTATTTACAAGTGACCACTAGAGATATTTAGTGCTCTTGATGAGTATTTACAAGTGACCACTAGAGATATTTAGTGCTCTTGATGAGTATTTACAAGTGACCACTAGAGATATTTAGTGCTCTTGATGAGTATTTACAAGTGACCACTAGAGATATTTAGTGCTCTCGATGAGTATTTACAAGTGACCACTAGAGATATGTAGTGCTCTTGATGAGTATTTACAAGTGACCACTAGAGATATGTAGTGCTCTTGATGAGTATTTACAAGTGCAGGACTCAGACTGGGGCAAATGCATTGGAGTGTTTACGGACGGATGAGTACCTACTGTGGCCGCTATAGTGTGTTTGGCCTCTATTATGATTATTATTTATGAATTCCTTTTGGCCTCTATTATGATTATTATTTATGAATTCCTTTTGGCCTCTATTATGATTATTCTTTATGAATTCCGTTATCATTTAATAAACATATTCACTTATTAGTGGTTAAGTTTAGGACTAGTTTCCAACATGAATTCCCCACTCACGTACCACTATAAGTTTACGCACTACTGACACATAAGTTCTCTGTTCACAGATGGAACTGACACATAAGTTCTCTGTTCACAGATGAAACTTCTTACTTAAGGAGTAATTCAATTTCACTAAATAACTTTCATCCAAACAATTGACTCACGACCCCCTATCCACCCACTAACTACTCCAGATATGCATCAATGCACATGCGTAAGAAGGATGTAACAAAAATGTAAAAGATTTATTATAAAATAAATACATATATCACAAAATACCACTAGATTTTAAAAAGTTCACGTTTTTACATTACTGTTTAAGTGTTCTTCAAGTCCTTTCTCCTACTCAAACAATATTCTACAGTGACTATCTGAAGGAACACTCTCTATTGTGAGTTATTATTTTATCATGAGTTTGGAAAAGAGAGAACGGTAGAGATAATTGAGGTCATGACCTGTTCTGTGCTGCGTCGTAGAGAAATCAATCGAAGAGGTTATACAGTCAGCACAATACCAGCGTCCTCTTTACTCATTTACACAGTCTGTTGAGAACAATAGGATCATTACACAGTCTGTTGAGAACAATAGGATCATTACACAGTCTGTTGAGAACAATAGGATCATTACACAGTCTGTTGAGAACAACAGGATCATTACACAGTCTGTTGAGAACAATAAGATCATTACACAGTCTGTTGAGTACAATAGGATCATTACACAGTCTATTGAGCACCATTGGATCGTCTGGAAATAGGACAGCAATGGTGTTTGTTGTATCTGCTCTTACCACTCTGGAATTCTGTGGTAGACAGTAATCCAACGATTACAGAAGCCTCTCTCAAGATGTATTGCACGTCACAGGTTCTGCATCAAGGACGCCAACAAGACCAAGACCAAAGGAGAAAGCCGACAGCTGAACGTTGAATATTCAGAGCTGTAGCTAAAAAGTGAAGGCTCGCCCGCTGCAACGACATTGGGGCGCGGTGCTTAGATTCAAATTCATAACTTTCCAGTCTATCTATCGTTCTCTCTCCAGTCATTCAACTTACAACGTCTGCAAGAGAATTGTTAACCCTCAAACATGCTTCATTCACCAATACATAATTTCTAACATAAAATTATACATATTAATGAATCAATCAAAAATCTAACATATATCAAATCAATGCATGAACAATACATTTAACATTAAATTATTCTAAGTCCTTTTTCACATTATTGATCAGACATCTTACTACTGGCTATCGGTTGCCTTCTACCGGACTCGGAAAATATTTTGTCGCAAGTAATTGTATAAAGGCTTGACTGAGTATATATAAACCCATGTCACAGGTAATTGTATAAAGGCTTGACTGAGTATATATAAACCCATGTCGCAAGTAATTGTATAAAGGCTTGACTGAGTATATATAAACCCATGTCACAAGTAATTGTATGTATAAAGGCTTGACTGAATATATATATATATATACCAGGTGAGTTTCACTGTTTGTCTCCGTGAATTGGGTGTTTTTACATACCTAAGTTTTCTTTTCCTCCATTACTGGTTCAGACATTTACTTAATTCTTATGTTAAGAAGTGCAGCTTTTTAAAGCATGTTTAGGCTAGTTTCGTGACCTTGAAATCAAGACACCAACGTGGTATAATCGTACGAGCAAATTAAATACAGCAATGCATGCTTAACTGTACCTGTGTTCTTTGACACGAGCAAATGAAATACAGCAATGCATGCTTAACTGTACCTGTGTTCTTTGACACTGAGACTGTATAGCAGAGAAAAGATATTATAGACATACATTTACCTAAACAATCCTTTGTAATATGCTCTAAAGGGAGGTAAATCGTGTACTACCTAACAAAGTTCCTCACAAATGATAAACTGTGGGCAATGCAGACAGGAAATATTTATAAGTTCATTGTGAAGATTGACAGCATCAGTCACAAATATAAATAGTTCATTGTGAAGATTGACAACATCAGTCACAAATATAAATAGTTCATTATGAAGAGTGACAACATCAGTCACAAATAAATAGTGTGTTTGATTACAACACAGCGCACTCCTAGTTACATTATACATTTCTTTGACAAATTCAGTGCAAATATGTCAAACGTAGAGTAACATTTAAAATGATAAGTGTACCAACGAATCAGATCTGCCTAGGATGGTTGACGTGTCAAATCGCAAAGATGTGACGTCACGTCATAGAAATAGTAACGATGTGTATCTTCCGTTCGAGATAGAAAACATCCCAGAGCTTCAAAAATACAGGTGCACATATTGTTCAAAGAATTATTTTTTTTAAGAAACTGTTTCTCTTTCTACAGAGAAATAAATATCATAATTAATTGTTCTTGGACATAATTGTTCATAAGTATCAATTGAAGGAAAATAATTTAGTAAAACTTGAGTGTGAGTGTGCTTTTGATGTAGCTACCTAGTTCAGTTAACTAGGCGCTAGGCGCTCCACACTGAGTGTGCTTCACAGGAAAATTGTACTGGGCCAACTACATGAGTTATTTTATTTTAATCTCTCACGCATCTCGTCAAGGCTGTTGAATCTAGGCGCCTTCAACTGGAGAGCCTTGGTAAATTCCAGAGTTGTACCGAGTGACCCTCTTTCTGTGAATATCTTTAGGCGAGCAAGCTAGAAATTGTGTGTAAGATGTATTCTTTTGACCATATATTAAAAATTGTTACAAACGGCTAATTCATTAACGAACCACAAATAAGATATCGTACATTGCAGGGTATTTGTTCAATGGACTCTCCTCTTCAAATGAAGGCATTTATCGTGTGTGGTATGGCAACGCTTTTAACAAGGTAACGTATCTATCTATCTATCTATCTGTCTATCTATCTATCTATCTATCTGTCTATCTATCTATCTATCTATCTATCTATCTATCTGTCTATCTATCTGTCTATCTATCTATCTATCTGTCTGTCTATCTGTCTATCTGTCTATCTATCTATCTATCTATATGTCTATCATCTATATGTCTATCTATCTATCTATCTGTCTATCTATCTATATATCTATCTGTCTGTATGTCTAACATCTATCTATCTATCTATCCAGCTAGCTAGCTACTCATCTATCTATCTATCTATCTATCTATCCAGCTAGCTAGCTACTCATCTATCTATCTATCTATCTATCTATCCAGCTAGCTAGCTACTCATCTATCTATCTATCTATCTATCACACCATGAAGTACCAGCTAGAATTTCACATGAGCTATCAGGAGAACTATTCTCAAATATTCGTGTATGTTACTCAGCACATCACAAAAGTTGTTCAAGAGACTTTCATGAAATTCTTAAGACCAATTCCTAGCTACAAATTCCTGCCATATTGCTCTCGAATGAAATTCATGGGAATCAAAGTGTAGCAACTTGTGTTTTCCTTCCGATAAGTTTGATGACAATGCTGGGTTCACAACCAACGTAATCAAACAGTAGTTACTGTAGCATGAAGTGACAAAAAGGCTTGCTTTCACTGCAAAAGTCAAATTAAGGCAGCACGAAAATCCATTCTTTATTATCAGTTAGTTAAGTTAATATAAGCTTACAATCAACTTTATGATCTGAGTAAAATTTTGTTCAAATTCAAAGTGATTATAATGAAATACTTCTTCAACACAGCAACTTTCGGTCCATCCCAATGCTTGAAGTCGTTATGAAAAGTGTTAGACTATTAGACAAATCTACTCATCCCGTTGTAACTGGGTTAGATTACATCAGCCATTTCTTGCCCTTTCTCCACATGAGTTGTTTACTTCCAGCTTTGATACTTAGAAAATTACCATCATAAGGAATGCCCAAGATCGGGACACTTTGACAATTTAACCTTTTATATAACAATTAAGTCTAGAAATAAGGATAGGTAAATTTACTCCACAAGTCCATCTTATCTTTCTTTGACATACCACACGTTAAGAGCAAACTTTATGGGCGGACATTATAAGTCATCAGATCTGCCAGCTAGAATGCATTAATGTGATGTTTTCAATATACAATCAAATTTGAGGAAATTGAACAAAGCATAAAGTGTACTTTCAATTTTATTTTCACAAACATGCAGACAGTTTTACAAAGATTTCAGCCTGAACCACTTTCTGAAATGAAAAATAAGGAGATTTGCGACCGTACAGTAAAGTTCTGCAGACGCTGTAGGTTCGAATCTCCCTTTTGTTTATGTTATTTTTCCTCGAACAATCCGCTATGTCTTTGTGGTATTTATCGTTAACGTTTCTAGTGCTTTTGAGACTTAGATGAAATAGTATCTATTGAGTATTATTGACATTAAAAAGTATAAAATATTCAATGTCCACTGGTGAGAGTCTTTTATCAGACACAGTATCCCAGGAGTGTGATAACAATCGAAATACAGTTTCCTGTTCAGCAGTACATTTATATCACACGAAAAACAAAGGAAGGTGCCATGCATTTTCTAATTATCTGTGGATAACAAAGAAAGGTACCATGCATTCTCTAATTATCTGCGGATAACAAAGAAAGGTGCCATGCATTTTCTAATTATCTGCGGATAACAAAGAAAGGTACCATGCATTTTCTAATTATCTGCGGATAACAAAGAAAGGTACCATGCATTCTCTAATTATCTGCGGATAACAAAGAAAGGTGCCATGCATTTTCTAATTATCTGTGGATAACAAAGAAAGTATATTCATATTTACATATATACTTGTCTCTAGTTTAACTCCAGATCAAGAGCTGATGGCCAAGTTCAACTTTCGCATTCTGGATCACAATAACGATGGCGTCTTGACCCCTGTCGAATTTGAAGCGTACTTTGACAACCGTGACACAAACAGTAACGTATACAACGTGCATACAATATAATACTGTTTTTATGTACATATAACAACTCACTATAGTGTAGAAGCTAGCTAACACAGCGGTCAGAGAATAGAAAACCCATGTAAACAGGAGTGGAGAATAGAATGGTGCAACTTTCTTTAAATCATAACCATACGTGTCTATACTTTGTAAACGATTTGTTAGTTTATATTTGTATATTCAATTCTCTTTGTGGAAGTAAGTGTGTATGTTCCATTCTGTCTGAAATGTGTGAGTGAAAGTGTGTATATTTCATTATGTCTGAAATGTTTGAGTGAAAATGTGTATATTTCATTATGTGTGAGTAAAATTATGTCATTAAAATGTGTTAGTAAATATTTTTGTCTGTGATATATGAGTGAACGTATGTAATGTATGTATGTATGTATGTATTTGTGTAAATGTGTGCGTGTATGTATATCCCATTCGGTCTTTAAAAATGTGTTTAAGAGTGCATATTTCGATATGTCATTGAATGTATTTGTGTAATTATACGTATGTGTGTGCGTTCGTGCGTGTGTGTTTGTTTGTTTGTGTCTTTGTGTGTGTGTGTGTGTGTGTGTGTGTGTGTGTGTGTGTGTGTGTGTGTGTGTGTGTGAATGTGTAAAATTATGATTTATAAAACATTTCTAATTCCAGAGGACAGAATATGGACTCTGGTAGAGTATACCGGGATTCCAGAGGGAATTCACTTGCCGTCTGATGTCAGAAAAAGATTCCATTACTATGATGGTTTAGACGGGCTTGTAGATAACCAGGTTGAGAAGTCGGCCATTGTAGGAACAATTAAGGAACATGATGTCAATGGTATGTACATTTCTATCAATTTGTGAATGAGGCAGTTAAACGTGCACACAGTTTGTGAATGAAGCGTTGAAATATGTAGGCAATTCGTGAATGAGGTATTGAAATACAAGGACATATTGTATAATGGGGCAGAGAAAAATGTATACAGTTTGAGGAAGGGGCAATAAAATGTGTAGACAGTTTGATGACGAGGCAGTGCAAAATGTAGACAGATTTGGGATGAGGCAGTGCAATGTGTAGACAGTTTTCGAATTAGGAGATGCAATGTGAAGACAGTATGTTAATGAAGCAGTGAAATATGTAGACCAGCTGTTAATGAGGCAGTGATATGTGTAGACAGTTTGAGGACGAGGCAGTGAAAAGTATAGTACAGGACAGTCCACTATGTTATAGTACACGAGAGTCCACAGTCTTATAGCACAGGACAGTCCACAAAATTATAAAACACGACAGTCCACAATCTTATAGTACACAAGAGTCCACAACTTTATAGCACACGGCAGTCCACAATCTTGTAGTACACGACAGTCCACAATCTTATAGTACACAAGAGTCCACAACTTTATAGCACACGGCAGTCCACAATCTTGTAGTACACAAGAGTCCACAACTTTATAGCACACGGCAGTCCACAATCTTGTAGTACACAAGAGTCCACAGTATTATAGCACACGGCAGTCCACAATCTTGTAGTACACAAGAGTCCACAGTATTATAGCACAGGACAGTCCACAAAATTATAAAACACGACAGTCCACAATCTTATATTACACGAGAGTCCACAACTTTATAGCACACGGCAGTCCACAATCTTGTACTTCACAACAGTCCACAATTTTATAGTACACAAGAGCCCACGATCTTATAATACACGAGAGTCCACAATCTTACAGTACACGACAGTCCACAATCTTACAGTACACGGCAGTCCACAATCTTACAGTACACGACAGTCCACAATCTTACAGTACACGACAGTACACGACAGTCCACAATCTTACAGTACACGGCAGTCCACAATCTTACAGTACACGACAGTCCACAATCTTACAGTACACGGCAGAAAACAATTGTTTAATATCTTATATTACATGACAGTCAAGGTTAATTAGTCTATTTCTAAAATTCATTTATTTTACTGCCGTCACTTTTTTAGATCGTGATATTGTGTTCCATCCTGATATAGGTATAGCAGTGTTTAGTCAAGTGACTCGTTGCCTGTAGACTACTTATAAAAGCTCTACTGCATTCACTTGGCTTAGGATGGCTGAACTGAACAGCAACGTATAACTGCAGCAAACAGCCATGATCTCAGACGAACAAACCTGGAACCACAATCAAAGTAGGGTTACGTCCTCTCCATGATTGGTTATTCCAAGCTCGACTTAGTTCTTGTGAGTTTCGCCCGAACTCATCACAGAAAGCCCCAATTGTCAAGTATGGTGTTCCTAACATGTCAAAATCATGTATTCGTTTATTTTTACAATGACATGTTTATTATGCATTGCATTCTAATAATTTCATGTGAATTTATATGAAGTGTTTGCATGTATTTATATTTATAGTTATATAAAGTGTTTGCATGTATTTATATTTATATGAAGTGTCTGCTTGTATTTTTCAGGCGATGGTGACATTAGCGAACAAGAGTTTGTTAATTTTTATGTTGGGTAAGATGATTAATTATTTTAACGACAATAATACCATATCATTACAGTTTTATACAGTATATCGCTTTTACTTACTAGAAAGTGTATGAATTTTGCTGGTTATCAACATTAAAACATTAGGAATGTTGTTCGTTTTCTAAGGATCAACAATAGGAATGTTGTTCGTTTTCTAAGGATCAACAATAGAAATGTTGTTCGTTTTCTAAGGATCAACATTGAGCAACTTGCTGTAACATTGCATCATCCTTATATTATAATTATTAATTGATGTGCATCGTTGCTATACATTAGTGTGTATCGTGTTATCACTAGCATTCCTTCCAGACGTTATTTCATATCGTGTTATCACTAACATTCTTTCCACACGTTATTCCATATCGTGTTATCAATAACATTCCTTCCAGACGTTATTTCATATAGTGTTATCACTAACATTCCTTCCACACGTTATTCCATATCGTGTTATCACTAACATTCCCTCCAAACGTTATTTCATATCGTGTTATCACTAACATTCCTTCCAGACGTTATTTGTTATCGTTTTACAATTAATTATCACTGACATATCTGGTTATCATTTCTCAAAACATGTATGTCTCTAGTGTTCCCATTAGCTTTATTTTAACACCAGGTGTTACTTACTCAAGTGTTGTTGTAATACCAGGCGGGTTTTAAATCTCTATAGTGTTACCATTATTTATTATGTTACTTTAAATCCATCAAGTGCTACCAGTATTTTTATGTTAACACCAGATGTTAATTTAAATTTGCCAAGTGCTACCATTAATTTTATGTTAACACCAGATGTTACTTTAAATTTAATAAGTGCTTACCATTACTTATATGTTAAGACCAGATGTTACTTTACATCTCTCTGTTAGATTCGTTAGCATTTTAATGTGTTTCTGGATATCCTCTTAATGCTGACGTGCACGTGTGTTTAAGGTGTATATCAGGTTAAGTTGTATATCAGCTTAAGATGTATATCAGCTTAAGGTGTATATCAGCGTGTAAAACATATTGATATATTCTGAATCTCCATATCGGTATACATGTTTTTGTCTGTTAATTTAGGATTTATGTTCGCCATGTTGACCGTGTTTCAGTACAGACTGGCGTTTATATACCTGTGTGACAGTGATTATAGTTATGTTGTCATGACATGTTTATCTGTTAACTTGGGATTTATGTTCGTCATGTTGACCGTGTTTCAGTACAGCCTGGCATTTGTACACCTGTGTGACAGTCATTATAGTTATTCAATTATTTTAGTGAATTAGGTACGTTACGTCAGTCAATTATTAACTGTTTAAAAGTAATTTTTTTTATCATTTTACGTACGTTACGTAGGTCAATTATTAACTGTTTAAAAATAGATTTAATCAATTTTAGTGGATTACATACGTTACGTCAGTCAATTATTGCATGTTTAAAAACGACTTTTATTATGTCATCATTTTAGAGAATTATGTACGTTACTTCAGTTATTTTTAACTGTTTCAAATTTAACGAAAGCATAATTTTAATGAATTATGTATCTTACGATCCTTACCTACTAACTGTTTAATAGAGACTTGTATTATTCCATTAGTTTAGAAATTTATGTACGTGTGTTAATTACTAACTGTTTAAAAGTGACTTTAATTATAGCATCTTTTAATGACTTATATATGTAACGTCACGTACATACTCACTGTTTAAAAGGGACATTTATTATATCATCAATTTAGTGAATTATGTATGTTACGTCCATTCTTTCTTAACATCTTAAATGTGAATTTTATTATTCCACCATTTTAGTGAACTATGTATGTTACGTCAATACTTCACTCGCAGCTTAATTGTGACTTTTATTATTCCAACATTTTAGCGAACTATGTATGTTACCTCAATACTTCACTCGCAGCTTAATTGTGACTTTTATTATTCCAACATTTTAGTGAACTATGTATGTTACCTCAATACTTCACTAGCAGCTTAAATGTGACTTTTATTATTCCAACATTTTAGTGAACTATGTATGTTACGTCAATACTTCACTCACAGCTTAAATGTGACTTTTATTATTCCAACATTTTAGTGAACTATGTATGTTACGTCAATACTTCACTCGCAGCTTAAATGTGACTTTTATTATTCCAACATTTTAGCGAACTATGTAAGATACACCAGCCTTTATTTATATATATTTATAATTTTCTTTTATTATGCAATCATTTTAGTGAATTATTTAAGTTACGTCAATCATTATTAACTGTTGAAAAGTGATTTTTATTTTTATTCCATCGTTTTATTGAATTATGTACGTTGCTTGAGCCATATTTTCAACTGTTGTGATTTGTGTTCTTCAATGATTTTAGTGAATTGTGTTCTTCAATGATTTTAGTGAATTGTGTTCTTCAATGATTTTAGTGAATTGTGTTCTTCAATGATTTTAGTGAATTGTGTTCTTCAATGATTTTAGTGAATTGTGTTCTTCAATGATTTTAGTGAATTGTGTTCTTCAATGATTTTAGTGAATTGTGTTCTTCAATGATTTTAGTGAATTGTGTTCTTCAATGATTTTAGTGAATTGTGTTCTTCAATGATTTTAGTGAATTGTGTTCTTCAATGATTTTAGTGAATTGTGTTCGTTACTTTCATTATAGCAAAATTTTAGAGAATTATGAAAGTTGCGTCTATTATTTATTAAAAGTGACTGTTCTTATTCCATAAATTTAGTGATTTATTTAATTACGTTTCTTGTCAAAAAGTCAAATCTCAAGCTACCTGTAAATTCTCAATATTTCTATGTGAAAGAATAAGTAATAAATATTTCAAAGTACTAAAAATCAATCCTCCAGCCACCTGTAAAATGAGAGATTTCTCATTATTTCTAAATGAAAGAGTAAGTGACAAATATACAATGGGAATAAAATAATAGTGTTAATGTACATCATCCTATTTTTTATTTTTTTTACCATTTTTTTTATGGAACGAAGATATTATACAAGTCAAAAGGTCATTCTTGATGTATTAAATCTAATTGGTTCGTTCAATTTTCACATTGGCCTTTGATAATATTGATCTTTATTGAAACGTTAAACTAGAAACCACTGACATGCCGACTATTTATATCAAGTACCAAATATGCGTGTATAGAATATGTTTATTGCGACAACTTAAAATTACAAAAGTTTTATATATAACTAACTTAGAATATATTTATTGTGACGTCTTAAAATTACAAAATTTATACATACAACTAAATTAGAATATATTTATTGTGACGCCTTAAAATTACAAAAGTTATACATACAACAAAATTAGAATATATTTATTGTGACGTCTTAAAATTACAAAAGTTATATATACAACTAACTTCGACCTAAAACATGCATGTATAATCAGTTGTTTGTAAATATATTTCCAGCAATATAAAATGTCCTGGTATTATTCTGTAATGTATAGATTTGTATTATTATTATTATTATTATTATTATTATTATTATTATTATTATTATTAATATTCCAACAAAGTGCGATTTTGAAGTAACAATAAAGAGAATTAAAATAAATGGCCATTTGATTTAAAGTTCAATTTATGAATAATTTCATGTCGAACTTACATTGTGTTCTACATCACTGAGACATTTTGCGCACTATTAGATTAGACCTTGAGATTACTGCAGACATGTCAGCAAAATAAGAGTGCCATACTAAGAGATCAGTGTGTGAATGTTGTCGCAGGTCAGAGGTTAAAGAATAAGACATTGTTATTCCTGGTTACTGTCTACTCCGGATTCACTGAAACCAGCACTCGTGTCATTGCCCACACCTGATAAACTGTCATTGTCATTTTCCAAGGTCACATTGGAATCTGAAAAGCTGTTTAGGAGGTCTTTATTGGAGGCCTCTTTCCATAATTGCTTTTTATTATTTTTATTAGGGCCATTTATTTCGTTAGGCGCATTAGAAATAGCAGGATCATTAGGAATTACAGACTCACTAGCCACTGAACGCTCTGCAGGCATGATGAAATTTATGAGCTTCCAGGGTTTTTCTGCTTCTTTAGACACTTCAGGTTGTTTCCTCTTGTTAGGCGTGCCAGCTACATCCGACAGATCTACATCTCTTTCTGAAAGATCTTCATTTACTTTAATACATTCAGGACTTGCAGCATCGCCTTTCTGTGTGGAGAATTGGTCTGATTCACCACCTAATGACTCATTGGCGGTTAGAACACTCTGATGTCTTTTCCTTTTATCTGAATGCATGATATCTTGAGACCCAATACTGGAAGTTGTGATGACACTTCCACTAGCAGACGATTTGCTATAGAAGCGTGTCCTGAAATGATCATCGGCAAACACGATGACGTAAATCTTGGGCAGGAAGAGAAAGACAATAGCCACAAAATGGTTTACAGTAACGGCCAGAGATACAATATCCATTTGAGTAGATTTTTTCGTTGTTATAGTGTATGACGGGGACAGGGCAAACCAGATGAGTAATGTGGTCATCACACACATGGCGATGTAAAATGTCTCGTTAAAATTATTGGGCAGTTTGCGAGTTTTGTAGGCAAGGTATGAACACAAGGCCAGCATGATTGCATTATAGGTGAGGAATAGTAGAAGACCAATTGGAGAAAAGGTACACGACAGCTCCACGAATTCCACTGAGATGTCTGGCATTGTCTTCTTTACCCAGGTGTCGTACAATATAAGAACTGCAGTGCAAATCAGTATCTAAAAATATGTATAGATGACATGAAATAAATTGTAATTAACCTGTAAATGTCAAACAGACTAAAAATTAGATAAATATTGTAATTAACCTGTAAATGTCAAACAGACTAAAAGTTAGATAAATAAGTACACTAAAAACGTTAAATCATTTTATGTTTCAAAGTAGTCTCTAAATTATTCTTAATTTGAAATCTAGGATAGTCTTTATATCATTTTCTCTCAGACGGGATTTACAAAAGATTTCACTAATACTTCAAACAATATGTTTTACTTGTGTTGTTTTACTGGTTTTTAAAAAATGAGAATTTATGTTGTGCATGCTTGAGTTCTTTCATGACATGTACACTGCTTCGATAACTGAATACCAATTAAGTATCACTTTTAAATGAATGTAAACTGTTGTTTATGAACTGTTCCAAACTTTATGGATAGAATATGTGGTCTCCGAAGACCATTTGGATATCATTTTACTCTATAATTGATGCATTATTTTGATGAAAATTATTACATTTATTTTAATTATCTTAATAAGAACTTGGCTTAATTATTGGAAAGACTGTAAGGGTTCGTTGGGGTGGAGTCATATGTGGACATAGATGAATTTCCCTATATGTAAAGAGAAAATAACTAGTCCAACCCATACACAGTTTGTGGAATTCGAGGGTAATTAAATTGTAGAGGCTGAAGGGTAAAACAGTCTGTCATCTATAAAGGTGTGATATTAAAATTAATAACTCTAACACCTCATATTAAGACATGGTCTTTAAATATTAACTACAAATTAGCTAATAATACAGAACTAATAGATATGTGCAGGACCACTTCAGGGGGTTGCATAGTATAATCAATACAATGGGAATATATATGTGGCCTAGAACCAAAGAGGGCAAATGTTCTCCAATGAGAATGATGGCTATACATATAAAAGAGTTGTCATTCATTGGTGTTTCACCTAATGGAATTGGTCATTCAATTTTCCTGTACACTCGCTGACAGATATCACATGCCTGATAGTAATGAGTAAGGTCCCCCGTCATACCTGGCCAATAAAACTCAGCCTCCACATGTGTTTAAAAGTTTGCTTGGTACAAGATGACTGGTGATGCGTGGGTCATGTGTTAATTGCAGTGTGCTTGCTTGCTAGCTTAGGGAAACCACCAACTGATTCACTTTGGTCCCTTCCTGTTTACAAACCATTTCACTATCTTCAAAATGCAATAGTATTGCCAGAAGATTTTGACACATATGATTTTAAAACATTGGACTTTTCACAACAAATCTCAAGAGATTCATCTGCCAATTGTGCTAGTCTGTGAAATACTCAGATTCATCCACTGCCATCTGCCCTGCCATGACTGAATCCAGTGTGACGTTTTGGTGACATGCCTCTCTAATGACAGTTACAACCAAAGTCGTTGGTGCATGACCTTCAAACTCATTACTAATTAATTGTGGTTCAACATGCATACTCCCACAAGTATCTTTCTTTTGCCGCTACCTATGCAACCACTTGCCTATGCATCAGTACCCATGAGTAGACAAACATTTTCGAGACAATCAGGAACATTCTTGCCACTGAGAATACATTTGCAACCCATGATCACACCCTTAACACAGTTTCCTGGACATACAATCTGAATGCATCCACATACATGCTTACAGTCTATATCTACCATCACAATGGGTACTTTATCCTTTACACCATTAACTAGAGTGATTGTTTGAAACTCCCCATTGTATTCATCTGTTATCACTAGGCTCGGTTATTACCAACACTACTCTGTAACCAGTGTCACAGAGAACTTGAACACAGTGTCCACTAATATGCACATCAAAAGTAGGTGCACAATAAGGTTATATCACATTAATGTTACCTGTGAAGTGATGTCTGATATGGCCTGGTTTACTAACACACTACTGGTTCATTCTTAACCTCTTTGTCTGGATGGCTACTCGTGTTTGGATTCTTCCATAGAGGTGGGGAGTGGCTACCCTATTATCCATCTTACTAAATGGAGGAGGTGCAAGAGAGAATCTCACAATTTATTATCTGGATTTGTGCACTGTTGTTTAGGCATCAATTATTCCTGAACCTATGTTCATGGTTAAAAGGTATGCCTAAGTGTCCGGTGACATGTGTCCCATAAATATTTCTTCATATCCATCTGGTGTTTATAACCAACTGTCACATTCTTTGTGTGCTGCTGATTTGAAGACACTAGAAAATAGATGATCACATCGAGCGAAATACTGCGATCAATTGATCATACAATCACCCACGTCATCTTCTGTCATATGTAACTTCAGGAACCGTAACAGCTATTTGACATTCGTACATATAGTTCACAACATAACGCCACTCATACAAAGAGAAATAGTCGTGTTTGTGAACACGCTGTGAACACTAATTTGTAGTCATACTATTGATGCTGTATGTAACAGTCAGTTCTATTTTTACTTCTCCTTTTAAATATATTATTTTATTGTTGATAAAGCCTTGGGCAAGGCTTAAATGCATATTATGTGCTGTAGTCGGCTTTATTCTAGGCAGTAAGTAATAGGTGGTCGACATTTTATTCTGAACTGTCAGTCTTCTGTTCTGTCCAACGCCTATGGCCAGCCAGAAAGTTCGTTTAGGGGGCAGACTATCCAGGGTGGTGGATAATTAACATCTTGGTAATCCCCTAACAAAACTTCCAAATATGGATGATGATGTTTATCTGACTATATTTTGTTTCCTTATACAGCAAGATTACCTGATAAAGTAGGGCAAACAGAAGTAGGAAAATTGGTTTCAAATATTATATTATGATCTAATCCCATTGAATACATTATACATATTTATAGTTCAACAACAATACAAATCGGTATATCACTAATTTCATTTTAAATATGCATAAGACGTAATGTGATATTAATAATTTATATATTTAAGGTTCTATGGACAAAAAATACTTGTAATAAAATGTTGATCAACTTATATATTTAAGGTATTATGGAGAAATAATACATATAAGATTATTGATTGCAATTGTGGGGAGAGTTACAATCCTGGGGCAGGGTCTTATTTTTTCGAGCTATAATATCATTATAAAGTAAGTTAACATCAGTAATGAATTGATTATAAACAACATTATTGACGTTTTAAATTCGATTCTTTTATACGAATAACAAATATATACTTAAATAATCACACTAAAGATTCACACAAACATAAGAATATTCTTTACACTGTTTTAATATATTCTTAAAATAATAATTCCACTTCATAATTTATCTATACATCAGTCAAAACTGGTGTCTCTTCCGCTTGCTTAACAAAGATATAAAGATGATCGATAGATAGATAGATAGATAGATGCATAGATAGATAGATAGATAGATAGATAGATAGATAGATAGATAGATAGATAGATAGATAGATAGATAGATAGATAGATAGATAGATAGATAGATAGATAGATAGATAGATAGATAGATAGATAGATAGATAGATAGATAGATAGATAGATAGTTTGCTTTTCACATTTCTAATTTTAAACTGACCTGTATAAACACAATTCCAAGACAGATTTTTAGCTGATCCGCACGAGAAGTCATCGTGGGCTTACGTGCTGACAGCAGACTTTGGGTAAAAATGCGGTAGATGACGAAAGCTCGCGTGAGTAACGCTCCATACAGAAGCGAGAAGCTGGTGCAGAAAAACACAAAAGTAATTCTACAAATGGCATCATTGGGGTGTAGTCTCAGCATGATAATGGTCACATTGCCTAGAAAAATAGCAAACAGCATGATGAAGGAAAGCATGGTAGAACTTGCTTTGATGATACGGGATTTTTTGTGTCGAATAAAGAATATGACGATTGACATGCAGCCAATGGAGAACAGCGCCGCTATCGTCAGGAGGGACAAACTCCTTCTGCTCGATAGAACTGGAACACTAGGAGGTATTTCTCTGCAGGTCTCGTAGTCGTTGTCCTGATCTGGCCATGTGTATTTAGGGCAGGGCTCACACTGCGATCTACCGTTGATGAAATATTCGTTATCTCTACAGTCATGACAATGCCAACAACACTTGTTCTCCCGTATCACTTTCGCCTGGCGTTTAGTGCACGGCGCACTGCAAGAAGACTCTGGAATTGTTTTGCCTGGAGGCAGCCAGTGGTACTGCCATGTTAGAGTGTCTCTCATTCTAATGTCCTTTCCTGACCTACGAAAGCGAAATATTCCAGGAACATTATAAAATGAGCCATTGTTATGACTAGGCAAAACTTGACGTATCTGATAAGTGGTATTGCGGTCTCCTCTTTGATCAATTTCTAGCCACTCACAATGACCTGAGAAGTTTGTTTGCAAAAGTTCTTTTCGCAGATCAGGTCCAGTAATACATTCTCGATCAGTTTTATTGTTGTTTTTCATTCCTTTGCACTTTTCACTATTTAATACTCGAGCAATTGCTTTGGCAAACATGACTACAGCGTCCAGAACCCGACCTGACTGAGAGTAATACATGAAACCTTGTAGAGTGTTGTTGCATGTAGTATTGGTAGTTGAACAGCTAACGTAATTTGTCATGAAATCCTCGAACCAAGGAACTCTTGTGGAGTTGATTTTCTGATGACAAAATATGTGAATTAAGTTCAGTATTCGTTGCCTTAATTTAGGCTGCTTATTGTACAAGTGTAAAAATACGAAAATGAATTTGATTGTAATTGTGCAATTCACATTAAAAAATATTTCATTTAATATTCTGAAATTAGAAATTCGACTAGGCCATCCTCATGACAATCAAACTTTTCATTATTCAATTTACAATTCAGTTTCTTTAAAAATTATAGAATATAAATAACTGAGAGTAAAAATAGAATAAACAAAATTAGAATTAAAAAATGTTAATAATAAGTTAAAGAAATTGAATTATTATTCAATGACAGTATAACTATGATAATCAAGATTAGAATTTTATTTAAACTGTTACTAAGAAAATAACTTTGTAAGAAGGAGTAGATTCTATATTGAGCTAATAATTCTATTGTTTCAAGAACTATTTAATTTCTATTTACGATCGATATTATTCGAAACGTCACATAACTGATCAATACTGTCAAGATGAGCAGTGAGGACATCAACATGAAATTCGACCTTGAGAAATGTGGAAGAATTATCATCCAAAATATCAAGGTCAAAACAACAGACCGCCTATAATTCGACATCGGAAAAATCAACGATGTTTCAATGGAAAAGGGATATAAATACCTTGGGATACTACAGCATAAAGTAAAATATGCAGATAGAAGTGAAGTCCAAGTTAAGAGAGAGTATGTAAACGGGTTGGACAAATCCTGAAGTCCAAGCTAAATGGGGTGAACAAAATACAAGCCCTTAACGCATACGCAATAACTGTAGTAAGTTACACTAGAGGTATCACAGATTGGACAGAAAATGAAATAAATAAATTGGACAGAAAAACAAAAAACTACTCACAATGCATAAAGCATTAACACCCCAAAGCAAACGTAGACAGGCTCAATGTATATCGATAAATGGGAGGCTGAGGTCTGAAGAAAATCAGACATGTCATTGAAGGAGAAGTCATTGGTCTTGTGGACTACATCTGGAATAGCAACCAAGATTATCCACTGATAGAAGCAGTAAAGATGAGTGGACTATTCGAACCCCCAGAAAGAGACAAAGAAACATGGAAGAAAACAGCGAATCAGGTATTAACACATACCTGGAGCCAAAATCCTCTACATGGCCAGTATGTAAGACAAGCCGACGAAATGTCAACAAAGTAATCAACGTACAAATGATTGAAAGAGGCAGGATTGAAAGCAGAAACAGAAGCACTCATAATAGATGCACAAGATCATGAACTTCTAACTTCTGAACAACTTCTAAAACACACGCGTCTAAAGAGATTGGAAATGTATTATTCTCCAACTTCTAACTTCTGAACAACTTATAAAACACTCGCTCCCCCACACCCCACACCCTTTCGCACCAGTGTCAGGTTTTTAAAGTGTCCATGGTATGGTTTGTTCGTCTGACAGAAGTCGGTGACCAACAGAGTCCCCCACAACAGTTTTCCAAGATCCTTCATGCTCTCGATTTCTTGTAACCAGCCTATAAGGTCCACCCATATGAAATAACCTTGAGAGACATCATGCAGGTAATATGCTGCCTGGATGACCTTGTGAGCTAGCATTCTTGATGTTAAAAGGACAACAATCCGAGCTTCACTTGTTTTGTTTAGTGCCTGGACAATCCTGTCAATCTGAAGACATAAATGGAATTAGATTTACTGATTGGAGAATCCTGTCAATCTGAAGATAGATTTGGAATTAGATTTACTGCGCGGTAAACACCTGTCAGTCTGAAGACAGAAATGGAATTAGAAGTAATTCAATGTACTTGAGAAACAATGACATCTTGTGGATGTGTGGTTGACACAATGACATAATGAGGTTGTGAGGGTGAGACAATTATAAGAAAGTAACTGTTAAAGAAAGAATACTATATCATGAAGAATAATGTGAAAGTATTGATGAGAGGAATGATATTAGTCATATTTATAGAGACAGCGTAAAATTACTTGACAAAAAGCAAGACAAATGAACGAAACAGTTGCATGGAAACTGATAATTTGGATAAAAATTGCTTTTTAACGCCCAACTAAAGTTAGATAGATAGATAGACAGACAGACAGACAGAGAGACAGATAGATAGATAGATAGATAGATAGATAGATAGATAGGTAGGTAGGTAGGCAGGTAGATAGATAGAGAGATAGATAGACAGATATGTGGATAGATGGACGGATAGACGGATAGATAGATATATAGGTAAGTAGGTAGTTAGGTAGACAGATAGATAGATAGATATACAGATAAATAGATACATAGATAGATAGTTGGATAGATGGACTAGATAGATAGATAGATAGATATATAGATAGATAGATAGATAGATAGATAGATAGATATATAGATAGATAGATAACTAATTAGATAACTAGATGGAAAGACATTCAGAGTGACACAGGGACAGAGAGAGAGAGACTATGCACTTCATACAACGTAAACAATATTTTATTTGACTACACCTCTTTCTTATCTGATAGCCTGGTTCCTGATTCCACAGTTGCCAAGCAGGATGATGTTTCAACGACCTGTCGAAAAGTTTTCAGTCTTGCTATTCCTGTGTCATCTCTTTCGTACACTACGGATATATAAGTCCAGTTCTCACTTTTTAGTATTCTCACAAACGCTTCGATCAGTGGTCTGTGGAATTTATGAAAGTGTAATGTTATATCCCAATCTATCTCAACTGTTTGTCTCAAGAAAATGAAACACAGTATCAAGGAACACGATAACATTTCAACTACCAAAATACTTTTGTAAATTAAACTATTAGTGTCAAAAATTTGAAACAAAATATTGTATGATGGGGAATTTTCACATATAATTTATATAAATTTTCATTGTTGTATTTAAATTGAACGTTATAGTTGTGTGCGGATTGTGTCATGTTGACTTAGAAATGAGGTCCTGAACGAATGAGTGTACATGGGGGGGGGGAGATTTATTGACCGGTGTTTGATGTTTGCGGCAGATAGGTGATCGAGTATTTGTTGTTTAAGCTGCATGGTCAATGGCCAATAATCTAGCTAGAGATTATTTTGCGGCACATGTGTGTGCTTTGGTATACAAATGGAGCGTTGTCCGTTAATGCATATTCATTAGTTGTGCGTCAACCATCTAAGAATGGTCGACCTATTTTAACCATTTTGTTGTTTGAAGACATTTATTTGCAGTCACAGACAACATTTTTTTTATTCCATTCATAATTTGTAACTTAATCATTTCAAATGTACAGACATATCATTGGAAAAGGAACCTATTTATTGTATGCAAAAGATTTCAACAGAATTGATCAAAGATCTTTACGCACATTTTCAAATACTCTCTATACACATTATTAGACACTATCTACACACATTGTCAAATACTCTCTACGCACAAACACGAACATTATATTTTCATCTTCCGTAAGATTAAGCGTTGACAACGCATACTTTCTTTCTTATACTAGCATGCATCAAGTGCTTGTGAAATTCACACACGCACAACACACGCATAAATAGTGGTACACAAACATCAAATATCACGGTGCACCCAGTCACACAAATCCTCCCTCCCCCATTGAGTGCTCCAACATACATCGCATTGTTGTTCACCTTATTAATAAATTCAGTGTATAAGCTTCATTTGTAATAAATAAAAATGTCATTATTATTATCAATATTGTGCACTGTGGTAGGCATTGATCTGTATTTTTCTTTACTCGAGAAAATCACATGTATTTGTATCAACAAACAGGTTATCGTCCTTTGTCAAAAAAAAATGTGAAATTGATTGATTTTGTAAGCATCATAAATTACTATAGCTTTTCGTATATAATTGCACGTGTTTTCTTATTTTATTTTGAGTAGGACTTGGAAGGAATGACCTTGAACCTTATTCATCAAATGAGGGGAAGTGCGCGCGATAAATTACCCCGACACGATAAACATCTTCACACCGTTGTTCTCTGTTACCTTTCCGAAGTCGTCGTGCGAAAAAAGTATGGGTACTCTTCTTTATCACTTAGATCATCACTACGAGATTTGAAACCAATAACAGGAATTTCAGCAGAAGAAAGCGTTTTCGCGATGAATTTCGTCTGTGCAAAAGTGTAAGACCCGATAACTCCAACAACATCATATGACTTGGTAGCTGTAGATGATCGGGTTTTATCTGCAGATATATTTTGAAGAAATCCACATTTAACGCATTCACATTCATGTTGCATATATAAATAGATAAGAAAGATGTAAAGATGTATGGATGGATGGATTTGTATAGATAGATATACTTTTGCTTCCAATTGACTAATATTCAAAATATATCGAATTGCAATAGTGACAAATAAATACTTTGAATTCTGTTCACACTCTGACTACTTTCCATAATATTAAACGTGTACCTCATATCATCAAATAATTAGTCAAAGTAGTATCATATCACTCTATTTAATCTATGATTAAAATAGCACTGGGATATTAATCTGACTGCTGAATTATATGTTAGAATATGGACCGAAATTATCTGAATGTTTTTCTTGGAATATTAAAGCTAGATATTCTTTTCATTATATTTGTCTGATGTATATTTGAGTCTTGATTTTTAAAAATATTGTTAAATTCATTAACATTATTCCTCCAATAAAAAGTTTCCATGAGCGAAAACATTGTGTCAGTAAAACATCTGTCTTATTAAAGAGAGAAGTCTTTTCTACAACCATATAATCTGCTAAGTGAGAGACAAGTGGTGTGTATGGGAAAAAGTATTAATAAAGATGAATTAATATATTTCCATCACTTTGTAATTAGTTATGAATGAAACAAAATATTAAATATTCATTACCAATAACAAAGTAGTGCATATCATATTACTACTACTACTACTACAACAACAACTACCACTATTATTACTGCTACTACTACTATTACTACTACTACTACTATTACCATTAATACTACTGCTAATACTGCCACTCAGACTTCTGAAATTTTAATTGTTTAATAAACAGCCGCTACTAAACTACTACTACTACTACTACTTAAAGTATGTTTTAAACCCATAATAATATATAATAGTGTGCTCATTCTAAAATTATTATTCAACAAAATCACTCTTTGAAACACTGTTGGGAATCAATTGGTAATTTTAAACGCATGAAAACAAAATAAATTAATATTAATCTTGCCAGTTACGTTATTGTCATCTGTTTAATATTCACATGGCCATAAAAACAACTCACGAAATCGATAATGAATGCAACAATAAAAGAAGATCTTCTTTCCTCCATTTCAAAGGATCCACTTATGTACTCTTGTGTTTCCCGCCCTTTAAGTGAAAGGGAACAGAATAGTATATAAGTGGATCCTTAGACATGGAGGAATGGAGATCTACAATCTCGAGGAAATAGGGCAAGATGCTCACGTCAAAATATAGTGGTTACAGAAATTCTTTATAGACCTGGAACATACAAGACCGACCGTAGTAGCTACAGAAATTCCTTTATTACTCTAGAACATGCACTTCAAGAAATAATGGCTAAATAATTTCGTTTATTAATCTGAAACATACACTTCATGACATAGTGGTTAAATACATTCCTTTATTGCTCTTGAATATACCCTTCATGAAATAGTGGCTACATAATTTCATTTATTACTCTGGAACATACACTTACTGATTTGTAAAAGAACATGGCATGATACAGTGGTTACATATATTCCTTTATTGCTCATGAACATACACGTTATGACGTATAGCTATAGACATTCTTTTATTGCACTGGAACATTCACGTCATAACGTAGGTGAAATAGAAATTCCTTTATTGCACTGGAACATACACCTCATGACATACTATAGAAATCCCTTTCTTGCACTGGAACATACACACCGTATGTATCCCAAATGTCCGTCAATGCAATCGACTGTGTATCTGTTGACCTTGACACATTAACACAATACTTTGGTTTTCCATGACGAATGTCGTAAGATATTCATGAAAAGTTCACAAGCAGGTAAACCTTAAAAAATCGGATTTAGAAGACTAGTAATGTAGTATTATGTGTGTGCATTTGAAAGGCTTTTCATATTATTTAAGATTTTAAACAATATTATTGATTGTCTTTGATTCCGTCAATGAGTAAATAAAGCAAACGAATCAGTTACCACAGCACTTGTTTTGTCATTTACATCTGAGAGATTTGCCATGGTGTGACTATATCTACATTCTTTTATTATACCATAGTATGACTAGATCTACAATTGTTTTGTTATTTACATATAATGTATTATGCAATGGTGTGACGTGTTTCAACATTTAGTTTGTGACATAAAGCTGAGAGATTGATTCATGGGTAACTTACCATCACACCTGTTTTGTGGTAGAAAGCTGAGACACTGAGCCATGGCCTGGTTCACTGAGTAACAATCATCTAACACCACTATACCCAACTTGAGGTTTCGTGGTAGCATTTTCATGCTGTTCACTTTTAAAACCATATACTCCATCGCCTGGAACAATAGAGGAAAGATCAGAACTCTCTCATTTTCTCTCCCTGTCTCTCTCTCTCTCACTCTCTCTCTCTCTCTCTCTCTCTTTCTCTCTCTCTCTCTCTCTCTCTCTCTCTCTCTCTGCCTACAATATTTCATCCAATTAAACATATACATGTGTGTGTGTGTGTGTGTGTGTGTGTGTGTGTGTGTATTTTATTTAAATAACAGGCAATCCGAAATGTTGGCATTATCTCGTAATTATTTAAAAATCGTATATTAAATCTCCTCTATTTCTAACTACTAACAAATAAGCATAATAATAGTAGATATCTACAATGTTACAATTGTCATAAAATAGATATTGTATTATTAATTATTAGTAATTAGAATTATTTTTTAAAATATTTCATAACATATTTGGAATTTAAAATTTTAGATTACATAATATCATAAAACTTTAAAAATTTATGATTACATAATATATTTTAAATTTATGATTACATAATATATTTTAAATTTTATGATTACATAATAAATTTTAAATTAAAAATGTTGAGCGTGAAACTTATTTCGTTCTTTTTTGCGTATGTTAACTTATGAGTGGTGAGGTTTATTTCTTGGTGAATGAATAAATGGTTGGTGAATGGTGGAAGACAAGACGGGTGTGAATTGACTAGAATGTTTTTAAAGTCCCTTTGGTGATGATCGCATCATGAAACTCTAAATAAATAAAAGTGAGGCGTGACCTGAAAACATTCAGAATTAGGTCACCACGACAAGATTCATCATGACCTACATCGATGACTCTCTCAGGTTCATCAGTGTCGTTCGCTTCCCTAAAGTACTTAAAATTAGAACAAAGAGAACTGTTTCTGAAGAATGATGTACCGATCCAGTGACTCGGTCATTAACTCACAGGCAGAGGAGTACCTTTCTAAATAACACAATGACATAGGAGTACCTATCTTTTAATAACACGATGACAGAGGAGTACCTTTCAAAATAGCACAATGACAGAGGAGTACCCTTCTAAATAACACAATAACAGAGGAGTACCTTTCTAAATAACACAATGACAGATGAAGACCTTTCTAAACAACACAATGACAGAGGAGGACCTTTCTAAATAACACACTGACAGAGGACGATATGGATTTGACACTAATTGAAGATGATAAATCATAAGACGATATGAACTGTTTAGCACGATTGGAGAGGGTCCGACGAGATGAACAATTCCAAATTTAATTCAGCAATTGGGCACAGTAAGAAAGAGTCTAATATTTCGGGATTTATTATTAGCATTACTGTTTATTGACTAACCTTTAAGTATTCTTTAAATACATTTCTTTTATTAATTTTCCATCCTCTATTTCTATGAAGGATCCCAGTCTGCTCTACTTGATCTGCACCGCCATGTTACGTTGATATGACCTTCAATCGCACATAGCGTGGACTTCAATCAAAGCTGAAGTCTCTAGTTTAGATCTCCACAATAAGAGAAAGGAAGAAACTGGCAACAAACTTGCAACCAGACTAAAACAAAAACCAGCAGGAAAAACCTTTGGTTATTTAAGAAAGAGTTGAAGAAAAACTGTACTCTTGAGACGATTTTGAATCCGTTCTCAAATCATTCTCTTCTTTTTTGTGTTTACATGTCAGTATGACTTCACACAAACTCTGATGCTAAGTTTATCATAATAACAATCGTACTATTCTCTGATGAACCTCATGCCCTGTGTCGCTGTAGAAGAGTGATTGTAATTCCTTCTAGATTCTTGATCTTAGTTCCAGTCACGTGATATGTACGTCATTCTGTGTCCTTGTGCCCACAGTGTTAATGAGCAATAGTTAATTTGTCAAGCGCAGCTATGTAATACAGATAGAGAAATTTCCCGTCATGTATTTCAAAAAATAATTTCGGAATCACATTTGATTTCTTTATTTCTTAATGCCTTTGCTTATTAATGAAATAAAAGATAACGTTATTTACTCAAGTTGTTGATTTATGTCGTGATTCCTTTATTTATTTGCAATCACTATATTTAATACTCAACAGACATCAAGAAGCATAATTCCCATAGAAATGTTTCACTGGTTTGAAAGAGAGCAAACGCTACATTTAATACTCAGTAAACATCAATAAGCTTAATTCCCTTAGAAGTGTTTTACTGGTTTGAAAGAGAGGAAACTACGTAATATATTATATAATGCTTATTCAGCATTTATTTAATGCTATAACATTAATATACTTAATTAACATGTATTTAATGCTATAACATTAATATACTTAATTAACATGTATTTAATGCTATAACATTAATATGCCTAATTAACATTTATTTAATGCTATATCATTAATATGTCTAATTATCATTTATTTAATGCTATATCATTAATATGCCTAATTAACATTTATTTAATGCTATATCATTAATATGCCTAATTATCATTTATTTAATGCTATATCATTAATATGCCTAATTAACATTTATTTAATGCTATATAATTAATATGCCTAATTATCATTTATTTAATGCTATATCATTAATATGCCTAATTAACATTTATTAATGCTATATCATTAATATGCCTAATTATCATTTATTTAAAGCTATTACTATGTTTAATTAACTTTTATTAAAAGCTCTAGCATTTTTATACTTGTTTAACATTTATTTAAATCTATAGCATTACTATGCTTATATCACATTTATTTAAATCTATAGCATTACTATGCTTATATCACATTTATTTAAAGCTAAGTATTTGTTATTCTTATTAAATATATATTTAAAGAAGTAGGTTATTACCCTTATTTAGTGTTTATTCAGAATTATAGCATTAGTATGCTTATATAATATTTATTTAAAGCTAAGTTATTACCACGATTATTACTCTGCATATTTAACATTAATTTTAACTAAGGCGATACTAAACTTATTTATTATTTATTTAATAGACATCATTACTCTACTTATTTATTATTTATTTAAATCTCTAACATTACGAATTGCTGCATACAATACTTCACCCACAAAAAAGCAGTTTAAAAACAAATATGTGTTATTCAATGAGAAACACTAGTTTTATTCTCTTTTACAATATAAATTAGGAAAGCTACATAAACGATTCTTGTTCTCTTAACTATTTATTTCTCATTCGTTGTTTTCATCATGATTTATGACAGCATTGATGTTAATGACAAAAATCGTTTTGTTACAAATATTTTCATGGTTGGGGAAATGGCATCTAAACTACTGGTATGCTTATTACAAGTTAGACAATGAAATGGCATCTAAACTACTAGTATGTTTATTACAAGTTAGACAATGAAATGACATCTAAACTACTGGTATGTTTATTACAAGTTAGACAATGAAGTGACATCTAAACTACTGGTATGCTTATTACAAGTTAGACAATGAAATGACATCTAAACTACTGTTATGCTTATTACAAGTAAGACAATGAAATGACATCTAAACTACTCGTATGCTTATGTCAAGTTAGACATTGAAATGACATCTAAAATACTCGTATGTTTATTGCAAGTTAGAAAACGAAATGGCAGATGATCAACATTTTATAAAGTACACGATCATGGTATCTCATTGATCTTTACAGAAACATTTTTTGTACTTTAATGATCACACGTTATTTTGTTTTCTTCATTTCCGTTTTAACACCTAATATACGTTGGATTTGTACATGATTTACACACTTATTCCATAAATACATTTCCGTTTTAACACAACTAATATATGTTGTATTTGTACAGGATTTACACACTTATTCCATAAATACATTCGTCTTCATATGTTATAATAGGACTTGTCAATCAAACTACAACGGGAATTCATAAAATCTATATAAAGCCACCAACGATAATGTTTCAACATCTGGCAGAGTAGTATGCTAGGCACGACTTTGATATTGTATTTTGCCTTAGTGTGAACAAATAGTTCATTACTAAAAATTAGCGATCTATTACGATTCTCTGTGTAAATGATTTAATGCGGATTAGAATATTGTTGATCATAGTGGTGCACTATTTTGTTTCATAGTGACTTTTAGGTTCAGTCTAATGAAAGTGGTACACTATGATTTATACTGATCGTACACGAAGTGGTACGTGTTGCAATTCAAACAAAACGGGAGAAAATCGTAAAACAATTCAATCCTTCTTGTAGTTTATGTAAAGGTTGCACAAAATGAACGCCATTTCAAAGCACTTGTATCACTGCATTTCCCCTGTGGGACTGTATTCCAAATGTTAACTAAGATTAGTTTTGGAACACTTGGAATCTAAAGTAGATTTAAAGAATAAACTACGGAAAAATGCTCTCACTTCTTAACTGTCGTCTATAGAATTTATTCTTACCACAGGCAAGTGTACGAGAATCGGACTGTAGAGCTGTTCTTTACATGTCCGACTTTCATTGTCATACTCGGACATTGAGATCAGCGCGCCCAAGTTGATATCACCAAGCATCTCAAACTTCCTATTTGGACGTCTGGAAACCATTATGTCGGACATAGTGAAGTGAAGAAGATGGATGAAGAAATGAAAATGAATACAATATTGTAAAAGTAATGTTGTGTGAAAGTTCAGGACCCTCATCTTGTAAACAGGTCATCAACACTTCCCAATGGCTGCACAATAAAGACAATAATTTGGGACATGTTTGAAAATGGTGAATATAGTGCTATCTTTTCTGATTATATATTTATAATATCTATGTAAATAAGTACACTCATAATGCATTCTATAATGAAATAGATATTAGAAAAAACGCCGTTGATTTCGCACGTGTATGATTATACACCAAACATTAGCATGTGTATGAACATATACCAAACAATAACTTGTGTATGAATATATACCAACTATTAACACGTGAATGACTAATAATCCAAACATTAACATATGTGTGATTATATACCAAACATTAACATGCGTATGATTAAATACGAAACATCAACACGTGTGTAATAATATACATAAAATGTCTTGATTTATTATGTGATACAGGGTATATAAAATATTTTTTATGTAAAGACTGTCTGGGTATTTATGAATCTCGTCCAGATCTCCTCAATAAATCCTGAAAGAAAGAAAGAAATATGGAAAGAAAGAAAGAAAGAAAGAAAGAAAGAAAGAAAGAAAGAAAGAAAGAAAGAAAGAAAGAAAGAAAGAAAGAAAGAAAGAAAGAAAGAAAGAAAGAAAGGTTGAAAAAAGAAAGAAAGAACGAAAGAAAGAAAGAAAGAAAGAAAGAAAGAAAGAAAGAAAGAAAGAAAGAAAGAAAGAAAGACGAAAGAAACTAACAAACAAACAAAATGTGTATACCATTATTTTCCTCTAACAGCTTGCAACACATTAACATTCTGATGGCATTGTTAGTCTGCACGTGTCTTCATTCCGAATCAAAGCTATTAGAAATATGTTTATTGCCACAAACAAAACAATTCAAACCAACCACGAATATTTTATTAAAGTAATTGAGAGCGATAGAAATGAATCAAATGACATCAAAGTTATTTAATACTGGAAAACTGAAGAAATATACATTAATTATTAAACACAATCTCCATCAAATAAATATAATCAAACCATTATACATGATGCACATTAGACAAAAACGGTTTATGAAGGCAGCTATTCCATCAAACTCATTATGCAAAACTAACTTTGGAAAACTTTACACAGAGCATCAAGAGGAATGTAAGTTAAGAAGGCAGCTATCCCATCTAAACATTTATTTAAAACTAACCTTGAAAAACTTTACACAGAACTTCAAGAGGAATGTAACAGCACACCAGGTACCAGGCTTCAGAGACACGAAGCCATTTCCGGTAAACATTTGGAGCGATCAAACTCTACATAAGGCTTCTAAAATAAGGGCTAGGAACAATTCCTCATCCCAAACCATTGATCTCTCACTCCTTATATCACTCGCCCCCCCCCCCCCAAAAAAAAAAAAAAAAAAAAAAAAAAAAAAAAGAAGTTTAACCAAACAAAATGCCCTTGAACACATAGCTTACCTATACCCAACCACTACTTGATATACATTGATTGATCTAATTAAAACATATGTACAGGACCAGCAATATATACGGTACATGGAACACTTATATACTAACTAAACAAAGCACATTGAGTCCTGACTGCAGAAGTAATCCCCATCTAAAAAGCACTCACACCTACCTACGACACAATCCCACAACAACAAACAATACCCATGAAGACTCATTAACATCACTCGAATGTCAGGAACCCCTTCCTCACATCCAGAACATGAATCTCAAACCAAATACACGCCGCACTCCAACAGTTGCAATCAAAACACATCGCAACACCAACCATGTGGATCTCAAACCACTACAACATACAAGACAATGAGAACACAGACGGAAGTGGAAAATACGGCGCCACACAAGGTAAATGGTTGAAAAGTCCAGTCCACAAAACTGAACTCCACTCCACAAAACTTATCTCCACTCACAAATCGCATTCCCGATTACTAGAGAAACCTGAAATATTACCATTTTCGATGGTAAAAATAAAACAAACCTGGTTAATAGACAAATCTGAAATATTGCTATCATTGATTGTAAAAATAAAACAAACCTGGTTAATAGACAAATCTGAAATATTGCTATCCTCGATTGTAAAACTGAAACAAACCTGGTTAATAGACAAATCTGAAATATTGCTATCCTCGATTGTAAAACTGAAACAAACCTGGTTAATAGACAAGTATGAAATATTGCTATCCTTGATGATAACATCGGAAATAAACACGATTATGACAGATGTAGTAAAGGACATCTTATATAGAACTGACGTCAAATATAGAGTCTATTTACCAGACAGCAATATTGAAAAATAATCTATCTGTCTGTCATTCTAATTATCTATCTATCTATCTAACTGTCTGTCTGTCTGTCTGTATATATGTCTGTCTATCTATCTTCATGTATTTGTAATTATTATATATAAAGTCATATATACATATTACATGTATAAAGATAATATATGCACACAAATTAAAACTTAGAGAAATATCGAGCACGTACAAATACATTTGAATGCATACAAACATAAATGCTTACTAGAGTTGTGTATAACATATTTGTATACTTGTATCTTAAACTTAAAATACACTTCAATGTTGTTTTCAATTTTGTTACCTTAAAAGTCTTACAATGTTTGTTTCACTGACTGTGAGCCAAATCTCGTATATATCTCGTGGATAATGTCAGACAGGCCAGCTAACACGACGATTGTATTCCTAGTAACCTTCCAGTTGCCAATGTCAGAGAAATCTGCTCACAAGGCGACTGCAATTTTCGTATACATCCAGCTGCCAAGTCCCAGCAACCCTCCACACTTGTCAGTGTGTTATGGTGACATAGCTCTCAGCAATAGGTCATCCGTGCAGATGAAAGTTATATAGTTTCTCGTACAGAACAACAACAGTAATAAATCCCCTCTTCTTCCAGTCTTACAAATTCTGATTGGCGACTGAAGCATGTAATACATTACTTTGCGACTCTCGACCTTTCTCTGTTTCATGACGTGTCGTGACGTACACTTATGACGTAGGATTTTCGAATGCTGGAGGTTTACCATATTTTTTTTTATTTTTAAAAATGTATTTAAAAGAATTTATTTTAATCAAATCTAGTGGACTATTTTAACTCTAATTTTCTTTTTCACAGCTCAATTATGTTAAGATTCAAACGAACTTTATGTGTGTATATAGAAAATGGAAAGTGTCAATCAGAGCATGCTGAGGCCAATGTGTGTTCATAGTGGAAAGGGGAGCTAATGCATTTCGTTACGTATTGAAATGCCTAAGCTGACTCAATGCCACACACACGTTTTGCCCCTCACAATCCTCTTTATGAAAACACAAGTAAAACTGGAACAAAAATGAATAATTAATCAAAGAAGTAGCCAGATAGATGTACAAAACCCAGAGTCTGTAATTTCTAAGTTATGATTGCCAGTAACGACACAATTATTACTACAATTTTAAGCATTCGTAAATTAAGTCTTCCATTTATCTTTGAGAGTTAATTGACAGCAATATGTCCTTGAAACCATATTTAAATAATTCTTATACCTATACTGTCTTATATCCTAAAATACCTTTCAACATAAATGTGTCAATACAAATCACAGCATATTTCTTATCAGAGAACATAAATATAGTTGTTAGAAATAAGCGATAATAGCTTCTATATAACCTTGTATATGTGAAGCCTCTATAGCTTTCCATGCAACCACACTTTACATAACAAAGTCACATGTTTATGTTATTAATGTTAAGTGTTTGTTTTTTTCCAACCATTTGTTTTCGCTCAGATTTAAAAGTATGTCCATTTACTCTAGCTGAAAATAGAGAGTTACAATTAAAAAAAAAAGAATTACAATTCAGAAGAATATATGTATTTTTTTAATCCATTTTTCTTTTAACATTTAGTGGACTTTGTGCAGAAAGAGATTTACCTGATACAAGCCACCTGACACTTAATTGTGGCAAAATACGTGTTACTGCTTTGTTATTTGCAGGCGTCTCTACAGTTCTGTCTTTGTTGATGGGTTTGTTTTCTTCCGACACTCTCATTGTCATTGCTCGACTTTATGTTTAATTTCTGGCAGGTTAGATCTCTCTAAGATAACTAAATTAAGAATTGAAATTTGTAAATGCAGATTGTGATTTGAATTTTTTTTATTGTGATTGTAATTTTTATTATTTTAAAAACACTGCATTGCCCATGGGCCTAAAAAGTCGGTACTACTCTCCTGCCTGAAGGTAACAATCCTAGTTTGTTAGATTAGAAGTGGATTGTATTGAAGTTTACTTTCCATTGTGGTTTTCATATTACTTGTATAGACCATTTTTATAGATGTGAGCAGCGCTGCATGATTATGGAAATAAAATCTAGTTATGTTAGCGAATGTTTACGGATTACTTTATGAAAAATATATCAAAGGTCAAGGACGAAATTAATCTATAATAATTATTAAAAATTAGTAGATTAAATTATGGTTCATTCTTAGCACATGCAATCTCCATTTTAGATTTAGATCAAAAATACAAAATGGTTTCAATGGACAAGTAGCTTGACAACATTCATTCATAATTCCCAGAAAACTTCCAACCAGTATGCATTCGTAAACCAGTTAGACATGAACAACAAGAAAATTCTAAATCTTCACGTTTCAATCCTAACAACTTAATTTAATGCTATGCAGTAGTTTGACAGTAATAACAGAACACACATGAAATGTTGTAGGAGTGGGTGTTACGAGAGTACGAGAGAGTACGAGAGAGAGAGAGAGAGAGAGAGAGAGAGAGAGAGAGAGAGAGAGAGAGAGACGGAGGCAGATTCTTATTTAATGCATTCATTTCTGAAAGATCTTAGATCACAATTACGGATTATAACTTTATATATTACAATGTTCTTTGACAGATGTGTATGCAGATCGAATACAAATTGTTTTGTAATATTTTGTTTTTGTCTGAAGTAATTATTAATTAGATAAAATCAGTAATCAAGTCATGTTCACAATTAATCATTTAGTAATTCGGAAATAAGAGAATGATCCAGAGTATTATTTGATAATAATATAGTACATGAAATAAACTTCGCTTAGTTTATTTTGCGAATGGTTTAAATCATACCAATCCTGTGAGATACATCTATTTTGATGAATTATTTGCTTTAGTACCAATGTGGATTTCTTTCGATATCACACAGCTCGAAATACAGAGTATGGTACTGTATATGACCATAAACTGTTTTAGTATATTTCAGAAGAAACCATACATTGATATCATAAACTGTTTACGTATATTTCAGAATAAATCGTGCATTGATATCATAAACTGAAACTATTTACGTATATTTAAGAACAAATCGTAAGTTTATATCATAAACTATTTACGCATATTTCAGAATCATTACAAAAGTTATACATACAAGTAACATAGAATGTGTTCATTGTGACAACTTAAAATTACAAAAGTTATAAATACAAGTAACTTAGACATAAAGCATGTATGATTAAACAATTGTTTGTAAATATATTTCCAGCAATATAAATGCCCTGATATTATACGGTAATGTAAAGACTTATATTATTATTATTATTATTCCAAATAAAAGGAGATTTTAAAAGTAACAATAAAGAGACATAAAATAAATGGCAGTGTGATTTAAAGTTCAATTTATGAATAATTTCATGTCGAACGGACATTGTGTTCTACATTACTGAGACATTTTGCGCATTATTTGTTTAGACATTGTGCTTACTGCAGACATGTCGGCAAAATAAGAGTGTCATACTAAGAGATCAGTGTGTGAATATTGTCGCAGGTCAGAGGTTAAAGAATAAGACATAGTTATTCCTGGTTACTGTCTACTCCGGATTCACTGAAACCAGCACTCGTGTCATCGCCCACACCTGATAAACTGTCATTGTCATTTTCCAAGGTCACATTGGAATCTGAAAAGCTGTTTAGGAGACCTTTATTGGAGGCCTTTTTCCTTAATTGTCCTTTATTAGGGTAATTGATTTCGTTAGGCGCATTAGAAATAGCAGGATCATTAGGAATTACAGACTTACAAGCCACTGCAGGCATGATGAAAGTTATGAACCTCCAGGGCATTTCTGCTTCTTTAGACTCTTCAGGCGTGCCAGCTACATCCGACAGATCTACATCGCTTTCTGAAAGATCTTCATTTAATGTAATACTTTCAGGACTTGCAGCATCGCCTTTCTGTGTGTAGAGTTGGTCTGATTCATCATCTGTTGACACATGTGTAGGTATAACACTCATTTTTTTCCTTTTGTCTGCTGGCAGGATATATTGTGAACCAAAACTAGAAGTTAACACCACACTCCCACTAACGGTAGATCTGCGTGTCCTGAAATGGTCATTGGCAAACACAATGACGTAAATCTTGGGCAGGAATAGAAAGACAATAGCCACAAAATGGTTTACAGTAACGGCCAGAGATACAATATCCATTTGAGTAGATTTTTTCGTTGTTATAGTGTATGACGGGGTCAAGGCAAACCAGATGAGTAATGTGGTCACCACACACATAGCGATGTAAAATGCCTCGTTAAAATTATTGGGCAGATTGCGAGTTTTGTAGGCAAGGTATGAACACAAGGCCAGCATGATTACATTATAGGCGAGGAAAAGTAGAAGACCAATTGGAGAAAAGGAACACGACAGCCCCACGAATTCCACCGTGATGTCTGGCATTGTCTTCTTTACCCACGTATCGTACAATATAAGAACTGCAGCGCAAAGCAGTATCTAAAAATAAATAAATAAATAAATAAATAAATAAATATTGCAAAACAAATGTATGTAGTGTTTATTTTTTTAGTAAATTGTATTTATTGCAGATTGACAAATCAAAAATATTATGTCCTTTGTGAATGTTGATGTTATTCTACTAACTTTTAACCATTTTTATAGAGTAGATCATTTTAATTTGTTCTGTAAATCAATGACAATGGATACAAAGTGCAAGTGTACTGTACGCACTGAGGTTATACTGGCTAAACTGTTATTATTAGTAAACTACTTGAAACAGTTTTAATTGCAGTTTACTACTGAGGCAAGTATAGCTGTGTGTTGTAACTGTTATGAAATGTTATTATTACATCTCTGCATCCCTACTTAGAAGAACTTATAATAACAAATTTGAAGTGAAATATACAAATCATTAATTAGAAAATAATAGTTACAAATATATCTAATTGCCTTCAATAAATGACCAGTACTTAAACTGAAATATGCAAAGTGTTAATAGGAAATTAACAGATATACTTAACTCTTATTGTCACTTGTAACGATCAATATATAGAGTAAAATATGCAAAGTGTTAATAGGAAATTAAGAGATATATCTATGTATTTCTCTCAGTTTAAAACGATTATATCAACTAAAATATGCACAGTGTTAGTAGGAAATTAAGATATATGTTCATCGGTTATCCTTATCAGGAAACGGCCAGTACTTCCATGTGAAATATGCAAGGCTTTAACGATATCCTGACAAAATGACAGGATAGAATATGATGATAGTAGTGGTGGAGGTGGTGGTGAAGATGTGACTACGATGATGATGATGATGATGATGATGATGATGATGATGATGATGATGATGATGATGATGGGGATGAGAATATGAAGATGATAATGATGAGAATAATGGTGATTACGGCGATGGTGGTGATGAAGGTGGTGATGTTGATGATTAATTACGACGACGGCGATTGTTGTGGAAGTGGTGGTGTTTTGTTGTTGTTGCTGATGGTGATGATGATGACGACGAAGAGGAGGACAGTCGAGATGGCGGTTATGGTGGTAGCTGTGTTGATGGTGGTGATAATCTTGAAAATGATGGATGTGCTGATGATAATGATGGGGAGGAAGAGGACTGTCACACAATGATATTATGTACCCGCACTTTCACCGCTAAAAAATAGCCTACTCATAAACCTTATCTCTTTGGAATGTTGACACTTACCCCAGCTAAAGGGTGGCCTAATTAGTATTTAACTCAATTCAAAATGACTATTCAGAGCGTGGCTTGACCTCGCTTGATGAATGTGTAGGTGGAGCCACTATGACCAGCAGACCATGACGATTCATCGGTGAGATAACATGTGCTTGTTCCCGGAATTAAATAATACGAATTCCACTACACATTGAGCTATCACACTTAATTGACGGTTACTGAAGCAACGGGAATATATCCTCCGTCTATTAAACTGCCGAGGTTACGTGTTTTTGAATATATATCTAAATTTATATCTATGGTTATATTTAGCATTCATTTTTATTCTCATTTTTTATATGCATTCCGTTTAAGACATGTGATTATATGATACTATATGCTCAAGAGTGTTCTGTTCAGGTAACACGGGTGGGCAAATGCTTAAGACTCTGAGTGGGCAAACTTTTAAGACTCTGAGTAAACAAACTCTTAAGACTCTGAGTAGACAAACTCTTAAGACTCTGAGTAGACAAACACTTAAGACTAAGTAGACAATCTCTTAAGACTGAGTAGACAATCTCTTAAGACTCTGAGCTTTAACTGTTAGTTCGGCATCTCATCTACGACGCTAAACTTTCACAAGAGATGAACCGTAAAAGCAATGCCAGAGTAGAACAAAGGAATTGCCAGAAACCACAGTTCGACGGACCAGGACGTATGTTGTTGTTGATACCGATATTTCTCATGTTTGCAAGACTTAATTGAATATTATGCGCTGTAGTCAGCCATCTTTACTTAATATTCTTGGCAGCATGCATCAGGTGAATCGAAATTTTATTCTGAACTGTCAGTCTTTTGTTCTGTCCTACCTATCTTTTCTCTTTGCAACGCCAGAAGGTTCGTTTAGGGGTCAGACTATGATTACGGTTAATCCAGGGTGGTGGAGAATTAACACCTTAGTAATCCCCTAATAAAACATCCAAATACAAATGATGATGTTTATGAGAATATATTTTATTTAAAATTGTTTCTTTCTAAAGTAACATTTCCCGATATAGTAAGGAAAAGAAAAATAGGTAAATTGGTTTCATATATTATATTATGATCTAATTCCAATTAATACAGTATACATATTTTTATTTCAACAACAGAACAAATTGGTATATCGCTAATATTACTTTCGTCATGCATAAGATATAATGTGACATTAATGAACTTATATATTTAAGTTATTATAGACAAATAATAATTATAATGTGATATTAATGAACTTATATATTTAAGGTATTATGGACAAATAATACTTATAATGTGATATTAATGAATGTATAAATTTAAGGTATTGTGGACAAATAATAATTATAAGAGCATTGGCTGCAAATGTGAAGAGAGCTATGGACCGGGGGCAGGGTCTGATTTTTCGAGCTATAATATAATACAATTATAAAGTAATTTTACACCTGTAATACATTGTCTTCAAGGCTATAATACAATTATAAAGTAATTTTACACCTGTAATACATTGTCTTCAAAGCTATAATACAATTATAAAGTAATTTTACACCTGTAATACATTGTCTTCAAAGCTATAATACAATTATAAAGTAATTTTACACCTGTAATACATTGTCTTCAAAGCTATAATACAATTATAAACTAATTTTACACCTGTAATACATTGTCTTCAAAGCTATAATACAATTATAAAGTAATTTTACACCTGTAATACATTGTCTTCAAAGACATTCATTGCACAGAGTATTCACGGGTAAATACAATCCTTTTATATGAGTGATAAATATATACTACAATAATCACAGTAGAGATTAACACAAACATACAATCTTCATTTCACATAGTTTAAATAGATATATAAAATAATATTTCCATTTCATAATGTATCTATACATCAGTGAAAACTGGAGTCTATTCGGCTTCCTGAACGAAGGGGAAGGATAGATAAATATGTACATAGATAGATAGATAGATAGATAGATAGATAGATAGATAGATAGATAGGTAGATAGATAGATAGATAGGTAGGTAGGTAGGTAGGTAGGTAGATAGATAGATAGATAGATAGATAGATAAATAGATAGATAGATAGATAGATAGATAGATAGATAGATAGATAGATAGATAGATAGATAGATAGATAGATAGATAGATAGATAGATAGATAGATTGATTGATTGATTGATTGATTGATTGGCACATTTCTAATTTTAAACTGACCTGTATAAACACAGTTCCAACACACATTTTTATCTGAAACGCACGAGAAGTCAACGTGGGTTTGCGTGCTGATATCAGACTTTGGGTAAAAATGCGGTAGATGACGAAAGCTCGCGTGAGTAACGCTCCATACAGAAGCGAGAAGCTGATGCAGAAAAACACAAAAGAAATTCTACAAATGACATCATTGGGGTGTAGTCTCAGCATGATAATGGTCACATTGCCAAGAAAAATCGCAAACAGCATGATGAAGGAAAGCATGTTAGAACTTGCTTTGATGATACGGGAGTTTTTGTGTCGAATAAAGAATATGACGATTGACATGCAGCCAATGGAGAACAGCGCCGCTACCGTTAGGTGGAACAAACTCCTGATGCTCCACAGAACTGGAACACTAGGAGGTATTTCTCTGCAGGTCTCGTAGTCGTTGTCTGGATCTGGCCATGTGTATTTAGGGCATGGTTCACACTGCGATCTACCGTTAG
The DNA here is from genome assembly GCA_028829895.1 of Sinotaia quadrata. Classification (NCBI taxonomy): domain Eukaryota; kingdom Metazoa; phylum Mollusca; class Gastropoda; order Architaenioglossa; family Viviparidae; genus Sinotaia; species Sinotaia quadrata. The sequence goes on from CM054184.1 coordinate 2,607,198, forward strand.
TGAAGTATTCGTTATCCCTACAGTCATAACAATGCCAACAACACTTGTTCTCCTGTATCACTTTCGCTTGGCGTTTAGTGCACGGCGCACTGCAAGAAGAGTCTGGAGAAATTTCGCCTGGAGGGAGCCAGTGGTACTGCCATGTTATTTTTTCAGTGAAATTAATGGTTCGTTTCCCTTCAAGGATATGAAATACTGCAGAAATATTATAAACGGGGCCTGTTTTACCTCCAGGCAAAACCTGACGCATCTGATAACTAGTATTTCGGTCTCCATGTTTATCAATGTTTAGCCATTCACAGTGGCCTTGGTAGCTTGTGTTCAATAGTTCACCTCGCAGTTCACGTCCAGTAATACAATCTCGATAAGTTACTGTGTTCACTTTGCACTTCGGCCTCTCTAATATTCGAGAAATGGCCTTGGCATACATTTCTATAGCGTCCATTACCCGACCTGACTGAGAATAAAACATGAAGCCTTGCATAGTTGTGTTGCACGTAGTATTGGTAGTTGAGCAGCTAACGTAATTTGTCATGAAATCCTCGAACCAAGGAACTCTGGTTTTGGTTATACTCTGATGACAAAGAATGTGTATTAAATTTAACCTTCTTCGACAACAAGTGTGAAAAATAGGAAAACATATTTGATTTCACTGCTTGCAAACTCATAGTAAACAATTATTACATTTAATAATTTGTAATAAGAATTTCATACATGCCATACGCTTGAAATATTTCGAGCAAAGTAAACTGTTTCTATTTCAATGTCATCCTGTTTCTATTTCAATGTCATCCTGTTTTATTTCAATGTCATCCTGTTTCTATTTCAATGTCTGCCTGTTTCTATTTCAATGTCATCCTGTTTCTATTTCAATGTCATCCTGTTTCTATTTCAATGTCATCCTGTTTCTATTTCAATGTCATCCTGTTTCTATTTCAATGTCTGCCTGTTTCTATTTCAATGTCAGCCTGTTTCTATTTCAATGTCATCCTGTTTCTATTTCAATGTCATCCTGTTTCTATTTCAATGTCACCCTGTTTCCATTTCAATGTCAACCTCTTTCTTCCAAAGAGATTTTAATAGAATATCAGTGACAGTGGAAGCGGGAAAAATATTTATAGTATTATGAAAATGCTAATGTGAAAATAATTGTGTAACAAGTACTGAATTCATTACTAATCATATGATCCTGTTGCTTCAAGAATTAATTATATTACTATCACTAAGAAATAAATTACTAGAAACAATAAAAAAATAATCAATATCATCTTAATGTTATTAATATTAAATTCAACAAAACCAGTAGCACCTGTGTCAGGTTTCTAAAGTGGTCGTGGTATGGTTTGTTGAACCTACAGAAGTCTGTGAGCGACAGAGTCCCCCACAACAGTTTTCCAAGATCCTTCATACTCTCGGACTCTTGTAACCAGCCTAAAAGGTCCACCCATATGAAATAACCTTGAGGGACATCGGTCAGGTAATGTGCTGCCTTGATGACCTTGTGAGCTAGGAATCTTGTTGTTAAGAGGACAACAACCCGAGCTTCACTTGTTTTATTTAGTGCTTGGACAATCCTGTTAATCTGAAGACATAAATGGAATTAGGAGAAAGTCTTGTGTGATAAATAGGATATGATGAAGTTGTGTTGGTGAAACTATAATTAGAAAGTAGCCGTTAAGGAAGTCACTGTGCTAAGGAAGAATAATGTGAAAGGTGCATTTTGAAATATGGTGCAAAACGTCTTGAAAGAAGTAAAATTATTTTTTCTCTAATTGATTTTTCTTTTACATAGTGTCTCTACGAACAGCCCGCGTGAATTTACAGGATCATATGAAGGATCAAGAGAAACTATACCAACACATAAAAACTATTCAACACGAATTACAGGATCATATGAAGGATAAAGAGAAACTATACCAACACATAAAAACTATTCAACACAAATTACTTGACAGAAAAATATGCAAGTCAAGAAAGATAACAGAAAAACAAAATAGTAAAGAGATACAGCTGGACAGATACTATGGTAAGGTAGTAAAATTAAGAAAGATAACAGAAAAACAAAATAGTAAAGAGACACAGCTGGACAGATACAATGGTAAGGTAGCAAAAATAAAGAGAACACATATTTGTGCTTTGTAGAGTAGGAATACATGCTCGTCACCTTCACCTAACGTCCATATAAATTAAATTTCTTGAAATTGAAGACATGGACCACATGTGCAACCCATGGCGGAAGTCCCAAGCCTATCTATATGGCAAGCATTTTTTTTCATTCAAACAGATCTCCAACCTCTTGCCCAATTAGCCTATTCGACTAATGAAAACAGGCATTTAACTAAGTGGCTCTTACTACTGCAACGATATAGATATATTGTGAAATTTATCAAAGGCACCGATAATATACGGGCCGAATATTTGTCCAGAGCTGTAGAAATGGAAGTGTACGTAAGTCTCAATAAATGATGCGAAGTCTTTATAAATACTCTGTATCTTTTCTACTGAACAGAGAAAATAATAATCTTACCCATAGTTTATAAGTATGAGCTAACGTGATTACATATGGTGTGTTATTCCATGATAAGTAGAGAAGCAATAATGATAATGATGTTTGCATATGATTTGCGTTTGTTATTTCCTTAAGTGTAGAGACATGTGGTGATTTCTCTAAATTATAACATGGAAACGTATGGTGATGTTTTAAAATTATAACATGGAAACGTAAGGTGATGTTTCTAAATTATAACATGGAAACGTAAGGTGATGTTTCTAAATTATAACATGGAAACGTAAGGTGATGTTT